>CM059578.1:33950422-34337922 GCA_030386875.1 Morinoia aosen | reverse complement strand
TTGCGTGCACATTTCCACACAGCTCAGTGTGAGCACGCTAACGATTACACGTTGCATAAAGTTATGCACAAAAGCAACAAAATATTTACTGCACACACAACCAAATTGAAACATTTTACAATTTGACCCAAACAAAAACACTACACAGCACCACGACTGTTTCCCTGCCTGCAGTAGGGAAGGGACAGTCGAGAACAACAACACACTCTAGTGACACAGGCAAAGACAACAGAGGCGCACAACTCAAACGGTGAGGTTCTTTTAAAAGCCCTATTGAATTGGCAGGACAGAGCAATTAGGGCTGGCATGCGAGACCATCTCCTTTGTAAACCTAGCTGCATAAAATGAAGTATTACGCACGTACGACAAATTTGATCTCCTAAAGCCTCAATCAATGTTTTGAAGGCTCAGACACATCTACTTTTTGTTCACCTCCACTCTTTCTGGTCCTGGTTGAGAGTACGTAATTAGAAGCCTGCAAACTTCAGCACTGCGCTGAAGATCGCAGGCTTCTAATTATGTAAGGTGGTACAAATGAACAATCCAATGGAAGAAACAAGTGTGACACAAAGTGTGTGTGTGTGTGTGATCACAAACTCAGAGAAAAAGAATCTCGTGCCACCGCAAGGTGCGGCTTCCAAAGTGCAATTCGGCTGCAGCACACAAGAGCAGGTGCAGCAACGCGACTGCGGGCGCCTCAGGACTGCAGGTTTGTGCGCACTGTGGCCCTCCGTCCGTGGCAACGATGCTGAGGAGCTACTGCCCATGTTGTTACTAACGTCCTGCGCTGCACAGCTCTCAGAACAGCGCCCACCAGATTTACATTGGATTATATATTGGTTTAAGTACCTATAATCTAAAGTGTGTTCTCAGAAGATAGAAGAGCTAAGCACCATTTTGTTTGGGCTTGAAAGGACGAGGAATCAATATATAAGTGCATTTTTCCACGTAGAAACAAAAAGATGGGAAGAAGTTTATCAACAGAATAAGTGTTGAATAAAACAATAGTAGGAGCATAAAAAATGACAGCAAAAAGGTGATCCAAAACCAAAAAATTTCTATTGGAACAAAACAAAAGCCAGTCTAACCTGCAGCTCAAAACCTCATTTCTTCCCCCTGGGAGCGCTAATTCCCACAGATCCAAGAAAAGTTAATGAGAAACACACCCCCACACAGCACACAAAGCCCTGCACTCAAAGTACAGGTGACTACTACACACAACACCACACACCACACAAACTCCCCACACTCACACACCACACAAAGAACAAGAGACTACCCAACCACACACCCCACAAAGCAGGTACAGAAGACCACCACACAACTGACCGCGTGCACGTGCTTGTTCTTGGCCCTGGCGCGATCCAGGTTCTTGTTGGCCTGCTCGTAGTCAGCGAGGCAGCGGAGGCGGCGGTAGAGGAGGTCCTTGGCGGCGCTCGTGTCGCGCTGGTAGTAGCGCAGCGTGTCCGTCAGCTTCAGGTCCTCGTCGCTCGCCAGGTGGCCCTCTATCTTCTGCAACACACGCAGGCCTGCTTGTGCTTACTCACCATACACCACACAGCACTGCAAACACCACACCCAGGTGTACATAACAACTATTTCAGGTTAAGTTTCATAAGGGAAAAATTTGTGGAGTTGAAATGACTATGAGCTGCTACATCGCACTGGGCCACAGAGCCAGAGAGGGATTTGCCTCACTCACCCCTCTACCTCACGCAAACATGCCACAACATGAGTACCAAGTAAACCGTGTTTCCAACAACATTCCTGACCTTTCCTTGAAACAATCTTTGAAAACCCGCCCATACACCCTGCTCTTCTCGCAGTGCTCAGCGAAGCAGAAGCCTCCTCCCAATACACCACACACCCTCACCCTGCTCTTCTCGCAGTGCTCAGCGAAGCAGAAGCCTCCTCCCAATACACCACACACCCCACACCCTCACCCTGCTCTTCTCGCAGTGCTCAGCGAAACAGAAGCCTCCCCCCAATACACCACATACACACCACACTCCCTCACCCTGCTCTTCTCAAAGTGCTCAGCAAGGCAGGAGCAGAAGGAGTCGAGCGGTTGTCCTTCGATGGTGCCGAGGTTCACGAGACAGCCCGACACTTTGATGCACGAGTCCGCCACGTCTGCACGCACAAAGTTGCAAATTAAGGTGGCATCAAACTCTAGTCTTATTTTCCTGGTCCCTTCATAGTGTGCTACTAATACTGCTCCCACTGCATGTAATGAATTATACACATCTGCACGCACAAAGTTGCAAACTGAGATGGCATCAAACTCTGTTATCATGTTCATGGTCCAATCATAGTTTTGTAAGCGGTGCTACTAATGCTGCGGCCATTACAAGTAATAAAGTCAGGAAAGTTACTTTTCTTAAGGCGAATAATCATTAGGAATTTAAAAACGAAGAATGCACCACATATTGAAATCATGTTTAATTAAGATTTCACACAAACTATAAATTTAACACTAAGTCAGTTCTATAAAACGTTTTGGAGACCAGCTCCATCTTCAGTTAACAGTCTCAAGCAAAGATAAAATAAAAAAAAATCAGTCTTTCTATACAAAATACATGGGCATATAAAATCTACAAGTAAATTTGCAATGGGTAAGAACTATTTGCGCTATTGAGTTCTGGGTTTTCTTTAGAGATAAAAAGAGATTCTAAAATACGTAAATCTAAATTATTTGATGCTGTGCGTAAAATCGAAAAATTTTCCTCTGCTATTCGGTCACAACACTGCTCGCTGTGAAGGCGGATAGATGAATGAGGCGGTTGGGTCAGAGGTCTTCCGCTACGGTAGCTGACTCCACGGTGTTGGACAATCCTAATATAGAATGGCAAAGTTGTCATGCAGACATAGCCAGATGCATATTGTACACAACTAAACTTATACACGATGGACGCCAGCATCCATTTAGGAATCACGTCCTTGTAGCGAAAGAAGGAGCCAATTTTTAATGAATTAACAGACACAATGCACAGTTTTACAGCAGGAAAATGACGTTTAAAAAGAATTTCTAAATCTCGTGAAATTTTGTCAGTGTAATCTCCAAAATAGGGAAGAACACAATAGAGACGTTGCAGTGGTTCTATCACGGCATTGGTTACGGAGTATTTCTTAGCCAAAATTTTTTTAATATGCAATTGACAATAGAAGTAGGGTACCCATTTTTATGTAGAAAATTTTGTAAAAAAGAAAACTCCATATAAAGACCTACGTAATTCGAACAGATATTGAAAGCACAATTTAATAAGGTCTTGACAGTATTAATTTTGAATCTATAGTTACAGAACTAAAAAAGCTTAAGCCCAAACCAGTGAATGTTGCTTTTCGAAATACAGATGAATTAAACGTATGACCGCTTCTAGTATTTTTAGAATCAAAATAAGATAACAATTATTGGTCTCTATTTCAATTGTGAATTTTATAGACGGGTGCTTTGAGTTTAAGTAATCCCTGAACAAAGGTGCATGGCTAGGGTCTCTAAACAATAAAAACGTATCATCAATATATCTACGATAGAATTCAGGTTTAAACTCTGTAGGACAATCTGCCAACCATTTTTCTTCCCAATGACACATGAAAATATTGGCAAACGTAGGCCCCAGAGGAAGACCCATACCGAGACCCTCAACTTGCTTATACAACTTTCCTGCAAAAATAAACACAGAATTCAACACGGAAAGTTCAAGGAGGGTTTTAAAATGAGTTTTTCCTAGACCTAAAACCGCGTCTGTTGACGTAACAAAAAGGGCATTCATAATTATGTTGAAAGTTTCTGCTAATGGAATATTAGTAAATAAATTTTCCACATCAAACGAAGCCATTGTCACTCGATCTGCATTCCGAAAAGATGTTATCTCCCTAACGAACTGAAGAATTTTCTAATGTATAATCATTCTTAGTTAAAGGACTTAACAAAGGTACCAGGAATCGTGCTAAATTGAAACTAGGCGTATTACAGGCAGCAAAAATAGGTCGGAACTAAAACTTGGATGAAAAGTCTGGCTTTTGCACTTCAGGTAAACCGTACAATACTCCCGGACATGACCCAGACACGTACAACTTTGAATATATTTCATTTGACAAAACCTGTAAATTCTTTAGCTTCCGCAAAAAGTTATTGATCTTGTCTTCAATTTGGAGAATAGTTTTTCCCATGACTCTGTAATCAATTTAAATTTTGATGCATCAGAAATTGAAGTTTCCATTTTAGTTGTGTACACGGACTTATCAAGAATTACAACGCCTCTACCTTTATCAGGTTTACATATTACAATTTTATCGTTACGGCCCAATTCTTTTAGCGCAGATACATCGTTCTTCTGAAACACGGTTGAGAACATTTTTTGTGGTTTAAAACTATAGAAGTAGCGATGGGCTAAAGAACGTAAATCTTGCAAGAATCTCGTACGATCAGTGCACTGTAAAGTTTTACTCGGATAAGCAAGTTTTTTGTAAGATAAGAAGTATTTGTAAAAGTCCAATTTAAAAATGGGTAAGCAGAAGTCAAGACCAAAAGCTAATAATATTTTTGTACGCTCGGATAACGATATTGCACTGTAGTTGAATATCACTTTGTTTGGATCACATGGGTTAATGTTGTATTGCACACCAAGGTTATCAAGTTTCCTATTATGCACCCTGAGAGTAGCCACTTTGAACTTGATAAACTTGATAACCTTGATAACCTATAAACTTGACAACCTTGGTGTGCAATACAACATTAAAGAAAGACTGTTCTTTATTTTATCTTTGCAGACTGTTAACTGAAGATGGAGCTAGTCTCCGAAATGTTTAAAGAACTAACTTAGTGTTGAATTTATAGTTCGTGTGAAATCTTAATTAAACATGATTTCAATACGGGGTGCATTCTTTGTTTTTAAATTCCTACAAGTAATAAATTATAAGATATGAAATTAACAGCAACAAAAAATGAGGAAGTATGTAATTATTATGTGATACAGAAAACAGCAGTGAAGTGAGAAAAGGGTTGAGACAAAGGAAAGAGCTTATCCAACTTCAAGGAAAGGAAGGCCTAAGTAACCCTGCGCTTAAAGAGAGCTTGGAAGAAGAGATTGAAAGCAAGACGCGCACGAAAACACTTATGCCAGAGATGGGTCACATGGCAGCAGCCTCGCATCGCTCGTGTGAGAGGCCTAACGAGGCGGGGGAAACTTCACGCAGCCACCAGTGCAGTGCTATGGCAAGCCACACTCCACACTGCAGCAGACAGAGAGAGCTACACCTCAACACACCAGACAGCAGCATCAGCCACACTCCACCCCGCACTAGACAGAGAGAGCTACACCTCAACACACCAGGCAGCAGC
This sequence comes from Morinoia aosen, assembly GCA_030386875.1. Taxonomy (NCBI): domain Eukaryota; kingdom Metazoa; phylum Arthropoda; class Malacostraca; order Amphipoda; family Talitridae; genus Morinoia; species Morinoia aosen. The sequence continues at coordinate 34,332,578 of CM059578.1, read as the reverse complement.
ATCAGCCACACTCCACACTGCAGCAGACATAGAGAGCTACACCTCAACACACCAGACAGCAGCATCAGCCACACTCCACACTGCAGCAGACAGAGAGAGCTACACCTCAACACACCAGGCAGCAGCATCAGCCACACTCCACACCGCAGCAGACAGAGAGAGCTACACCTCAACACACCAGGCAGCAGCATCAGCCACACTCCACACCGCAGCAGACAGAGAGAGCTACACCTCAACACACCAGGCAGCAGCATCAGCCACACTCCACACTGCAGCATACAGAGAGAGCTACACCTCAACACACCAGACAGCAGCATCAGCCACACTCCACACCGCAGCAGACAGAGAGAGCTACACCTCAACACACCAGCAGCATCAGCCACACTCCACACCGCGGCAGACAGAGAGCTACACCTCAACACACCAGGCAGCAGCAGTATCAGCCACACTCCACGCCGCAGCAGACAGAGAGAGCTACACCTCAACACACCAGCAGCAGCAGCATCAGCCACACTCCACACCGCAGCAGAGACAGAGCTACACCTCAACACACCAGGCAGCAGTAGCAACACTCCACACCACAGCAGAAAGAGAGAGCTACACCTCAACACACCAGGCAGCAGTATCAGCCACACTCCACACCGCAGCAGAGAGAGAGAGCTACACCTCAACACACCAGGCAGCAGCAGCAGCAACACTCCACACCGCAGCAGAAAGAGAGAGCTACACCTCAACACACCAGGCAGCAGTATCAGCCACACTCCACACCTCAGCAGACAGAGAGAGCTACACCTCAACACACCAGGCAGCAGCAGTATCAGCCACACTACACACAGCAGCAGACAGCGAGAGCTACACCTCAACACACCAGCAGCAGTATCAGCCACACTCCACACCGCAGCAGACAGAGAGAGCTACACCTCAACACACCAGCAGCAGCATCAGCCACACTCCACACCGCAGCAGACAGAGAAAGCTACACCTCAACACACCAGGCAGCAGCAGCATCAGCCACACTCCACACCGCAGCAGACAGAGAGAGCTACACCTCAACACACCAGCAGCAGCATCAGCCACACTCCACACCGCGGCAGACAGAGAGCTACACCTCAACGCAGCAGCAGCAGCATCAGCCTCACTCCACACCGCGGCAGACAGAGAGCTACACCTCAACACACCAGCAGCAGCATCAGCCACATTCCACACCGCGGCAGACAGAGAGCTACACCTCAACACACCAGCAGCAGCATCAGCCACACTCCACACCGCGGCAGACAGAGAGCTACACCTCAACGCAGCAGCAGCAGCATCAGCCTCACTCCACACCGCGGCAGACAGAGAGCTACACCTCAACACACCAGCAGCAGCATCAGCCACACTCCACACCGCGGCAGACAGAGAGCTACACCTCAACGCAGCAGCAGCCACACTCCACACCACACACACCACAGTGAAGCAATTCTTTCTCTAAACGGCCACCAGGACTCAGACAGCCATTGAGTGCCTGCCTCAGTCTCACTTTTATGAGATTTGGCCATCTTGTCCGCCTTAGTGGCGGCATCCTTGATGGCCGTGTGGTACTCGAGCAAGAAGGACTTCTCCTTCTCGAAATGGTCGTCCACGTCGCGCTGTGTGGCCGAGAGCAGGAGCTCGTCTGTGGACTTGTTGAAGTTCTTGAAGAGTCCCTCCATGCGCTCCTTCTTGTTCTTGGCGCGCACCGACAGCTGCACACCGGGCACGACATCAGCTAGGTGTGCTCAGCACTGCCTAGCCCATTGATTCATTGATTGATTATAAATTAGTCCTAGCCTCCCTTACCACGGCAAAGATGAAGGCACCATTTAGTATGGAGTTAAAGAAATGCAGAATCAAAATGAGAAACACAAAATGAGTTTTTGTACTAGATCCCATGCGTATAGAAACAGTAAATCAGGAAGGAAGGTTATGAAAATTAAAAATAGGTGTAGGCTATTTTCAAAGACTGTACATTGCGAAACTAATGCTTTTGAAAATTTATCGAACATCAACCTAACAAAAGAAAAAGAAATAAGCATTTATAACTTCATGAGCTGCATTTCCCTGAAAAGAAGCAGGATGCCTCACTACCTAACCAGAAACCAACTCAATATATATGGATATGCTAACACAAGCTACGCCTCTACAACAAACAATGCACAAACAAAATGTACCAAACAATATCGGCTTCCTTACAAGGCATGTACACTTTCCCAATTTCATTCAAAAGCATTAATGATGTTAGTTTGATCTGGGTTGTCTGGGAAGGCTGGTAGCCCTACACAACACACAGCTGTTCTAACCCTAACTATACGCAAACTTTTTTATATCCAGTGATGGCCACAGTGGTGTTCCACGAGTCCACTTAGAGGCGATCCTGATCTTTCTGTATTCAAGTGCCCCATTATGGTGTGAAGTTTTGTTTGCACGTCTTGCTGTGCTGGTGGCAAGAGGCATGATCATCTGGCTGAGACGTAAATTTAAAACAAAAATTGAGGATAAAAGACCTTTTGCGAGAGGTTATTTTGAAGGTACGAGTACAATGGCCTCCCCAAAAGAGAAAAATAAGATAAAGAATGGAAACATAATGCCTGCCAAACTACAAACCTAAACTTACAATAGAGTATCTTCTTTACACCAATAATAAAACTAGAAAATTTACTCACCTGCTTTACACGCGGAATCTATGCAGAAGGTGCATAGAAAAAATAAGTTGAGAAAGAAGTTTATGAAACAAGATCAAAGTTGAAGAAGAAAGTAGTAGGTGCTGAAAAACAGGACAGCAGTGAACCAAAACGAAGATGTTCCTTAACTTAACAAAAATATTTTATTTCAACAAAAAGAAAGCTTACCTAACCATTAGGTTGGGCCCTCACATTTTCCCTTGGGAGCGCTAATTCCCATAGATACAATAGTTGTATCCCCTTGAGGGGGCAACCCAGGGAATGACCACAAAACTCACATCGCTGTCGTACTCAAGGAAGACCTTGAGGTTGTTGTCGCGTCTGAAGACAGGATGCTGGGCGAGGCGCGTTAAGAACACCTCATGCATGGCTACAGTCTTCTTGAAGATGGCCAAGTACTCCCTGAATAACGTAGGCAAATTAGACAACATTCAAGCATAAAGCATAACCAATATTGATTAGATGCCTTATATAAAGGCCTTTGCCCTGACTACCCAACAAAAAAATACTTCTGTCACCTAACCTAGTGAAAGTGGGAAGCCCACTAAATAAGGCATGACTTTTTTAGTCAAATAAATTACTACAGCAATATATTACTATCTCACAGATCACACAGAGTGCCGGCAAAAAGTTTAAGGCCAGTCTCATTAATTTTGTGTAGGACGATTTGGCATTTCGTAACTTTGGTGAACATGTACCACGTGGTACATGAGGGGTACTTGGTAAAGTGAGGGTACCCTTTTACAATGGTACTTTAGAGAATATACTACCATATGTGGTACTTCCATTTATGGTACCACTGTTTCTGATACCACTGCACACAGCTCCACATGAGGGAGGGCTGCTTACACACTGCGCCCCAGCTCCCCTCCCTGTTGGCGGGGGGTTCCAGTACTCACGCCTCCAGCTCCCCTTCCTGCTGGAGGGGGGTAGGTACCAGTACTCACGCCTCCAGCTCCTGCTTCATCTTCTTGAACTCGTCAGTGGTGAGAGAGCCCTCACCGTCCCCCAGCCTCTGGAGCTTCTCTCGACTGGCATCAAAGTCCGGCCGGGGAGGTGGCGGTGGGATCTGTGCATCAGGTTACAGAAATTTATTTGAGCCTCCCCAACCACAACTAAGGAATTTTTCTTAGAGAGGAGCAGGCACCGTTTGGAATGAATCTAGAGAAAGGGTAATTTGTGCACGTGTGTTTGCATACAAGACCTTCTTTGATCAAAATAATACATTAGTTTACAAAGTCTTAGGCCATTTGCATGGACGACAGAGGTGAAATGCTCATCCTGAGTAGTTTGCCAGGTCAACAGAGCTGTACAAAACAAGATGAAAGTTGAAGGAAAAAGTCAGAAGGGAGGGGGCTGAAATGTGACAACAGAGATTAGATATTAGACGTTAGTTCATGCCTCCCTAGCCCTAACAAGGGCGTTCTAAAGTGAGGCGGTGGTCCCGTGGTTGTCTCAGACCCTTTCCTTAGCATGATTTGATACTCCAGTAAGTGAATGTGTGTGTGGTTGTGACTGTTAGGTTTCTTTATTAAGATTGCATGACTATACCTACTCTTAAGGCACAGACATATTTCTTCACAAACTTGGAAGCTGCCTCAGTAGTTGTAAGACTGTATCTTTTGTTTGTATACTTGGCAGCATTGGTGGCTCATAGACCACAGGTTATGCCAACATGGCCATAATAAGAGAACAGTTTCATAGATATAATATTTCTAACTGTGCAAGAAGAATGACAGTCACATGATGGGACCTCAAGTGGATCAAACTAAAGCTTTCTTATGTCTAAATGAACCTACTGGAGTCTCAGTGTAGAGCTTTATCACTGAGAGGGCAACTGTTACTGTTTTTTCATGCTCTAGAATTTGAATGCTCAAGTTGGAAATCAGAAATTGAAGTGTTAATTTCATTCATGAGTGTGTTTTTTCAATTGTAAATATACTTTAGTTTGCTTCAAATTTATGCATGAATGAAAGAGGCAAAAATTAACAACTTTTAATGTTCCTTTTATGAAAGAGACCAAAATTAAGCACGATACAAATTTTTATTGAACTGATTGTACACACAACTCTCAACAAAATATGCTGTACAACCTAGAAATGTACATAGAACTCACAACATGACTTGCATAATTGCAATGTACTCTGCAAATGTACTCACAATATAACCAGCATACTCTTCATTCTCCTCATATCTGTCGTGCAGCCAGATGAACTCTTCATGTTGTCTCACAACACAAAATTCGCTCTTGATATATTCAGGGAGAGAAGTCTGGAAAGAAAAGAGGCAAGGCAGTTCCAGCTGTAAATTTATGCAAAAATATTAATGCTATATCTAACAATTAGGCAACAAAAGTTTAATAAAACTAGAAGATAAAAGTCAGTTTCCATGGAGAGGAGTCTGTAAAGGAAAAAAGTAAGGCAGTTCCAGTTGTAAATTTATGCAAAAATTTTAATGCTATATCTGACAATTAGGCAATAAAACTTGGAAAAATTAAAAGAAAAAGTCAGTTAATGGTAAAGACAGTAGATGTTGGCACTAATGCAGCAATGGCCTTGAGGTCATAGTGACTTGAAGTACATTAGACAAATACATACATAGACTTGAAGAAAAACCAGTGCTTCCAGACCCAGCCAGCACTTACCTTTGTGTGCACAGAGAATTTGACTTTCTCTCTCTCACTGAGAGCATCGGAGATGTCCACAGCCAGAGGGTTCTCGGAGAGCTCCACAGTCTCAGACTTGGAGGAAGCTGACGAGTGCTTGCTGTCCGCAGGACCAAGTGCTCGTGTCTGAGAATGAAGTGATATTCCTGTCTCCCCTTGCATTTAAACAGCTGCAGATATATTCAAATATGAACCATTAAAATTCAGGGAGGAGCAAATCAAATGCTGAGTTTTAAAGGCACGCACAGTGACTATGGGGGTGATGGTAAGATGTGTGTGGTCACAACCATCTTCCTGATGCCATCTTCAGAATGTGAGCATACAAATGGCATTGTATGCTGATTCAAATAAAACAACAGATAATTCTGTGTGTATTGTTTTACTTTCCTAATAGCCTTTCAAAATGCAGGCATTTCATTTGCACCACTCTGTACACTGAATAAACATTTTAAGCAGTGAATAGGCAAAAGCTCAGCTTTAGAATTTCATGATGGATGTAAGAGGCTCACATGACATCTTAAAAGGGCACAGTCTTATTCTTCTACCAATGAGACACAAGAATTGAGTTAGTTTGAGCCTAACTAGTCACAACAAAGGTGTTTCAAAGAGAGGAAAGTGGAACACAATATTAGTATAGTATTAGGGAAAAGGAAAGTCTCAGACGCAAGGTGTCTCCATACCCTGCACAAATAAAAAGCAAGATTGAAGGAATTTTATGAAACAAGATAGATGTTGATGAAAAAAGTAACCTATTATTTTACCTAGTATTACCTATTATTTTCCCTAGTATTACCTATTATTTTCCCTAGTATTACCTAGTAACTCTTACTTATCAGCTGCTAATATAGAGACTACAGTGAACAAAAAGATTAAGATTATAAGTTAGTTCAAGCCTCCCTAACCACTACATAAAAGAGCATATTGAAGAGAGGAAGGAGGACAGCCCCATTTAGTATGGAGATAAGAGAATGAGGAATCTATGCAGAAGGGGCATAGAAACAGCAAGTTGAGAAAGAAGTTCAGGAAATAAGATAAAAGTTGAAGAAAAAAGTCAGAGGTACTGAAAAACAGCACAGTAGTGAGCCGAAAAAAGGTGGTCCTTAACATAACAAAAAAATTTTATTTCAAGAAAAAGAAGTCCTACCTAACTCTCAGCTTGGGCCCTCACATTTTCCACCTGGGAACAGTGGAAAAACAAACAAGATTGTCTGCAATAAAACAAAAACCTATCATACTCCAACAAAAGGAAGGCCTACATCACCTTTAGCTTAAGAACTTGCACCTTCCCATTAGAGGATCAATTCTCATGTTTCCCACTGTGTTCTGAAAGTGCCAGCAAAAGTCAGAATTGAATATAAAATAAAATGCCACCAAAACATAAAAATAACTAAAAAGAACTGACATATCAAGATCAAAAAAGTAAAATTTGATAATTGCATTGTTTGGCACTAGCAAAAAGTGATGCAGGATGCATACCTGGATGTTCACAGAGAAGACTTTTAGTGCAATTAAATGAGCAAAAAGACATACAAAGTGTGAGCAAATACTCCAGCTGACAACATTTCATACAAACTAAAATCATCAAAGGTCAAATAAATTATTTCTGAACAAAAGAACCAAGATGCTAACAAAGAAATGAATTATTTGGCAAGTCTTTTAACAGGTTCACTGCATTTCAGCAATTGGTAACGATTGGTGTGGTTAGGTTGTAGGTGACACAATTGGACAGTTATAGCCAAAATATATTTTTATCCTTCCAAAGAGGAATGAAAATGCAATTGCACTATTACATTTCCTCTCCTATAAGTTATTTTTAAAAAAGATAGCAAAAGAGAAAAAATATAATTGATTTATACCAGTAGGTGAATGCAGTTTACCAAATGGTACACATTTGACCTAATACACGGGAAATGTGTGAAAACCATAGCATATGAATATGACACAGCAAAATAACGGTGACTCAAGAAGGATCCACTCACAGTTGTGCTTCCATTTGTCTCAGGTAGAACTGGCAGTGACTCCAGCCCATCCTGGCAACAAGACAGACCAAAATAATCTTACTATAAGCCCTCTACACTTAACAGGCTATCGCAAAAATTAGTGATGTACCGATACCATTTTTTGGCCAATACCGATCCCCATTTTTGGCTGATACTGATACCCATTTTTTGACCGATACCGATACTCTGATACTTGAAAATACCGATACCAATACTCCGATACTTGGAAATACTGATACTTTGACCAATACTTTTACAGTTATATTGAAATAAAATCATTATAAGCCCTACATGGGCATTATAAAAAAATTATTTACTAATATATCTAATAATATAACAATATTGATAAAAAAGTTTTCGATAAGAAATGATAAAACTGCTTTTGCTATGTTACCTATATCGTTTGATTCGATTTTTTGATTGCGTCATCTTTCCGCTTTATTTCGTATACCGTTATCAGCATGCATGAACAAACAAGTATTTACTGTTTAGCAATCTTTATTTGCCAACTGAGGTTATTATCCAACAAAATTAATTAAAAAAGATATTTTTCTCCATTGAAAGGGCGTAAACTAGTAATATAATGTAGCGTTTACTATCAGAAATTGCAGCGTTAACGCAAGTAGTATACGTTGTGTACTAACGCATACAGTGTGCAGAAGAAAACACGGCTCTTTCTGCTTTGGGGCATATCGAATTTTAATATTTTCTTTTTGCCAAAGTATATATTTTGGTATAAAAACACAAAAATAATAACCATTTTGTGGATAAATTATTTGTTAACCCTTTAACGCCCCAGAGGACACCAGTGTCCTCTTTCAAAAATACCCTCAATATATTGTATTTCTTGTTCAATTAGTTCCCTAATGTGTTCTTTGAAGTTCTCTGCCGGGTGGCAGTTCCTATCCCATCCTGATATTGGTGACTGCCTGATGCCAGCGCCAGTTTAGTGACGGTGGTTGTGTTAAAGGTAATATGAGTACAAAAATTCGGACGTTAAAGGGTTAAGCCTGAAATTTGCCTCTATCCATTCATATTTTATGAAAATACTGCAGTTTCTCGGTACGTTTTTTCCACGCAAATTCACACAGATACAAGTCCATCATTTGTCGGTGAGTGCCTCCCTGACCAGACGTTTTTTTCATTTTTAGACTAAGCTATGCACTCTAAATCATTTGAGTGTGAGCACCTGTTGCAGGGTCCACGAAGTTTTCACCATGATTACCAGTGAGGTGTTTGAAATTATATCCTTGGTTAAGTTAGGTTAGTACCACTTAATGAATAATTTCTCCAGAAAATGTTTATCATTTTCATGTTTTTCACACCAAAATATATGATTTGGCTGGCAAAAAGAAAACATTAAAATTCGATAGGCCCCAAAACGGTAAAGATCCGCAAATACGCAACCAACTATAAGATTGTTCGTGAATTTTTCAAACAACTTAAAATAGAAGAAAAATGCTAGATTAGTAATATACGGCGTTTTACATGCTAAATCAAAATAGAATCAACAGCTACTTCTAGAGCCATTAACTTTATTTATTTGGTTGGACTTTTGTTAGCCTATCATATACAGTACATTAAGAAATGAAAATTCATAGGAAAATCTTTTTTGCAAAGCAAATTTACAATGAAAGAAATGGAGAAGAAATATTTTAAAAGCATTTACTCTGAACGTTGAGAGCCTAGGCTCATTCTCAACAAAAATTCTGCAAATAAAATTATAGACAAGTCAGAACATCCAAAATTACAGAAGTGCAGAATATAAGCACAAAAAACAAACAAACAAAAAATATAATAATAATTTATCGGTTGACTATTTTAAGAGGGTATGTGCTTTGCATTTTGTTGAGAGCAGGTTTGCGTTTATGAATGAATAAGGACTCTATGCGTAGGTCTAAGTTGGCGGTACAAGTATCTAACATTTAAAATTTGCTAGTATCAATAATCTGCTCACAGGAACCATTAGTACAACGTTTTCTTCTCCTACTCATTCGTACGCTCACTTCTCCTACTCATTCTAGTATCAGACACCATACCTAGTAATTTACTAGGAATGAATAGGCTCTTTATTTGAATACTAGTGTGCACGGCCCGCCAAAAACGACGGGATTTAATACCTTTCTTGAATATATTTTCCAGATGTGGATGACTAACAAATATATTTATAACAGTATCCGTAATAAAAAATGTTATTGGACTTTTGCACTGGTGAAACTCGTATCACGGATACGGTCATTATGGCTAGATTTATGAGCGTGCCAGAGAGATGGAAGAAGTGGACTCCAAACAAATAAACCAAGGGTTTTTTTAGGGAGTAGCAGGACCATTGGAAATTCTATGGACAATATCATGGTTAAGCTAGGTGGCCCCATGCAAAAATTGCATCAACATTACTCAACCTTTCCTGTCCTACCCTATCCTAACTGAAGCTATCCTGATAAAATATCAAACATATCAATGCATGTGAGGGCCATCTTTCAATGTTACACTGAGATGTTTGGCATCTATGATGCCGCACATTCAGACATCCTATGTTTCTTAAGGACACCGTCTAGGTAGAAATCAGGATATGTGTTGATTTTCTGCTTTTATATGCATCTTATGGAGGATTTTCTTGCGCTTCCATTGGTACTTTCCGTTTACGTCTACTCCGAATAGTGCGCCCACCAGAGGGGGGGAAAGTGATGGGGGTGGAGTGACCTTGAACCCTCCCCCCCTCATTATTGGGGGTCAATTGAGCGTGTTTCTCTGCGGGAATGGCATTATAGTTCGTTAATGGGCTACTCAAAGTGCTTCCATTATTCAAACGAAACATTCTAATGCTGAGTAAATATTTTTTATAATTTTTGACAATTTCAGAATTTTACTGTTCTGCCGTATTTATGATACCGCAGCTTTCATTCATAGCTCAATGACAGCTGCAGTATCATAGCTACAGCTATGGCGAGCACACCAATCCAAAGGGTTCGAAAAGAGCTATAAAACAAAGTAGTTGACTTGACAAAAAAACGTATTTTGGTCAAAAAAAATGAAAAATTAAAAAAAATTGGTTGCTTTCAAGAATGACACCTATTCTCTTTTGTTTTATATTTTTTCCCAGAGTAACAGAGCTCCAGCAATGTAAATTGTATCAATCGAAAGGGCTTAAAAAGAGCTACAAACGCTCAAGAGTTCATTATAGAAAACCCTGTAGTTCAAAAAATAAAAATAAAAATATTTTTTTTTGTGAAAAAACACGTTTTTCTGGAAACTTGATAATTGGTTTCTCAAATGCTACTTCTTCCACAATTTTAGAGCTAGGAGAATGGTTTATATACCATTCGATAGGGCTCAGCAAGGTGTATCCTGGTGCAATAGCATTTGTTGATAAATATATTATTTTGAAAATTACATGACATGGAAAAAAAATGAAAAAAAGTTCATTTTTTTTTAATTCCCAAAATCCATAAAAAAAAGTTATCGAAATTCCCTATTGCGAGTGGTTATATAGACATCTAAGCAATCTAAAAATGAAGTACTGGTTCTGTAACTTCAAAATTGTGGAAGAAGTAGGATTTTAAAACAACCCCTATTTTATCATATTTTTCGAAAATAAAAAAATCCAGTGCAGATAAAAAAATTTTGTCAAAATAACAAATACTTGCATCATTTCACACCTACTGTGAAAATTTCAGAGAAATCCCTCTATAAATAACGGGACTTTTTTTTTACCTAGACGGTGTCCTTAAGGAGATCGTCCCAGGCCCCTGCCGCTCAGGTGGTCATTTTTCATGTTTTTGTTGGAAAAGGACCCGTAGGTGATGGACTATTCGGTCCTAAAATTTTATGGCGCTACGGACATTAGATAAAATGAATAGAAAAAATAGAAAATAAAAAATTTCATATTTCTGAAAAAAAAATTTTTTTTTTGGTTTGGAAATCACAATTCACACTGTGAATATGAAGCTATATATGGAAATTATCGAAATAAAAATAAAACTGCATTCAATTACATAAATTGTTCATTATATTACACTTCAACAAAAAATTTTGTTTTTTGCTTATACGCAACACTTCTAACTTTCAACATTCAAAATAGGACTAGTCCTCGAGTTTTGATGCTAGAACAAATCCAAAGACAGTTTTAGAACTCTTGGAACATTTCTAACAAACTCTCATGGGCTTTTTTTCAAATTCAAAATTTTCAAAAAAATATATAGCTTTAAACCCAAAAAATTAATGTTTTTAGAAATTGGAAAAATTTGCATAAAATAGAAAAAATTTGAATTTGAAAAAAAGCCCGTAAGAGTTCGTTAGAAATGTTTCAAGGATTCCAAAACTGTCTTTGGTTTTGTTCTAGCATCAAAAGATGATGACGAGTCCCGTTTTGAAATATACATAAAATATACCAAAAAACTAATTTTTCTAGAAAAAAAAAACGAAGGCCTAAATCGAAAAAATAACCTGAGTAAAAAAGGTTTACTTTCACAAAATACATATACTGGCCAATTTTCAAACGAATCGCACGAAAAAAGTTGAAAAAGTGGGACGATCTCCTTTAAGGAGACCGTCTCCCCAAAAAAATCGTAATTTACGGAGGAATTTCTCTGAAACTTTCAAAGTAGGTGTGCAATGCTACAAATATCATTTCATCATTGAAGTGGTTTTTTTTTGTATCTGCACTTTTTTTAAAACAGAAAAAAGGTTTTTTTTTCAAAAACTATCTTCTCCTACAATTTTAAAGTTACAGAACCGAAAATTTGTTTTTACTTAGTTTATATACCCATACATCTATGAGCAATGTGGAATTTTGATAAATTTATTTTTGGAATTTTAAGAATTTAAAAAAAAAATTTTTTCTTTCCATGTCGTGTAATTTTCAAAATAATGATTGTTTAAAAATTTGTATTGCTTATGGATATAGCTCGCTAAGCCCTATCAAATGGTATATATCCCATTCATGTAACCCTAAAATTGTGGGAGAAGATAGATTTGAAAGAGCCAATTAGCCAGTTTTCAGAAAACGTGTTTGTCTAAAAAAAATTGTTTTTCTTCCTATCTTTTGAACTAGGTGTTTTCTACAATGAACTCTTGAGCTTTTGTAGCGCCTTTTGAGCACTTTTGATTCATATATTTGACATTGTTGTAGCTTTTGAACTCTGGGAAAAAACTACATCAAAAGCCAATAAGTGTAATTGTTCAAAACCTGTATTCCTGTAGCCCATGAACGAACTCTATTGCCATTCCCGCAAAGAAACACACCTAATTGACCCCCAATATGAGGTGTGGGAGTTGTCACACTGCGTCAAGGTCATGCTCATGCCACTCCCTCGTTTTCCCCCCTCTGGGGATTCGTACCAATGGGAGTAGACGCAAGCAGGTAGTACCAATGGAAGCGCAAGAAAATCCTCTATAAGATGCATTTAAAAACAGAAAATCAGCCACTTTTCAAATTTCCACGTAGACGGCCTCCTTAAGAAGCGGATACCAAACAAATAAAGTATAGACCGAATTTTGCCAATACCGATATCAGTTAAAATGACCGATACTGCCAATACCGATACCGATACATCGGTACATCTCTAGTAAAAATAGTGCAGTTTTTTTCTTTGTATTAGCAGAGTTATTGGCTACTTAATTATGATGGTTACCTAACTTTTTCTAAGATTGTTATTTTACATTAAAGTAATATTTTCTGCTGGACATTTTGCATTTTTCACAGTTAATAAGAACTGACTAGACTGAAATGCAACAACAACACTGTTGAAAGCAAGCATAGATTTTAACACTGGGGAAAGGATTAACCTAATCTGGTGCTATACCAATTGAAGGCTCAATATTGCATGAATAATCAGACTAATTTCTCTTCATTCTGTTCATCTATAAGAATTTACATTACTACATCATTGAGAGACAAACAAGAGCTAAGATAAACAAATTTACTTCACCTGTGAGAGACTAACAGCAACATTGTAAGCTGACAATGTTTTTGTGGTAGATACCTTTTTAATTTTAGCATGTTAACTGCAATGCATTAAACAAAGGTTTAATATTCAACTCAAATTAAAGTAAATTCAAGAGTTCAGTTTTTGAAATAATGAACATTAAATAGATCATGCCTTTATTTAGTTATCATTAAGCATTTAACAAAATTGATTTAGAGACTGCTGGTCTGTCAGCAGCTTTATGAAAATCTCTCAGTGACCACCAGTGGGTCTCATTTCAGTCATGGTGTTAAGCAAATAAAAAGTATTTTGGCCTAATTCACTTTCAGCACTGATTTCAATTTTTTCCTATTTTTCAACATTCTCTAAATTTCCATGTTACACTATGCAGGCTAAGCTGTAGCTCAACTATTTCATTGAAGCCAGTTGAACTTTTTTGAACCATCCGCTGATAAATAGCCTTATATATTAACTAATGATGATGTTATCACAAAAAATACAAAAAATACAAAAAAATTGGTAATTTGAAATCTGTCCGATCACCCAAATGACTTAATTAGCACCAACATACTTTCTAACATATTGAAAAATATAATTAAAATACATAACTTGGTATATTTCAAGTTTAAAAGGGAATATTACTAACAAAAAATTTAATTTATCTCTACTAATTCCAAAATTCTAGCTTGATGTCCAATTACTTAAAATAAATTATTTAGAAGTCTTTTCAACATCAAATTCATTTTTTCCATGTTTATAAATCTGCGTACAAAATATAGTTAATGTAACATTATGAATGTGAACAACTGCTGTAATTTAAAATAATTGTGCAAAATAAATTAGCCACAAAGCAAATTTCTAAAATTTAGAATAAAAATTGCTTCTGATTTTATTTAGTTTGCAGGTATGTCTTCTATAACTTTATATTTTATTGAGTTGACCTTTGCAAAGAAAATCATCAGTTTGATATCCAGCATTACCTGCCCAGTTAATTTCTCTATTTGGAAAAGGAAATTTTTTTCTCATTTTACACTCAACATTAATATATTATATAATTACAGTTTTACAGGTATAATCCAAGTTAAGCATTATTTTATTTGGTAAATGTTGAGGATTACCCGGGAACCAATTTTCCGCTTTTTGAATCCTAAACAGAGTGAATTAAATAAAAATGAACAAGTTTTCTTCTACGCACTTTGCGTCGTAAATGAGCATTTTACGAATTATAGCGGTAGGTTTAGTTTTGTCTTTGATGACGAATGCGCTCGGATAAATAGCTACTCATTAATTTTCAAATTTTGTTGCTTGAATCATGATAATAACATCAAAATAAACTACTTTTTTCTATACATTTTTTTCATCAAATGAATATTTTACAAGTTAGCGCGGTAGTTTTAGTTTTGTCTTTGATAACTACCATGGCCAGAAGCAAGATGCCATTGCAGTAATGCCATTTGTTGGGCTCTATCAATTACTTCCCGCTTCAAAAACTAGAGTTGCGTTAACGAATCCACCACTATAACTCGTAAAATACTTATTTATGACGGAAAGTGCATAGAAGAAAACTTGTTATTTCAATCTCATTAACTATGTTTAAGCACCAAAAAATCAAATATCAATTCCCGGTTAATCCTCAACATTTATCTTTTATTCTGGTATTGATAGTAAATTATTTAAAACCCAACATATGCCATAATTAAGTAGAGCTTGATAAGGTTTTGAATCTATTTTTTATTCTTATATTAGCCTAAAACTGATACCTAAAAATATCATGTTGCAGTATAATCTGTGTTGTTACTAAATACATGTAAACAATTCTATTTCCTACTTAAAGTATATATCTTGTTCTAAGAATAAAGGTTTGAACCTGTCAACACAAGTTATGTTACAGACAGAAAGCTGATATAATTTCTATCTCAAGCAAACTATACGGTAAATCTGAAAGATATGTCAGTTATCGATTTTCCACTTTATGATGCCTGAACCTAATTAATTGAATCAAAATAAACAAGTTTTCTTCTATGCACTTTCCGTCTCAAATGAGTATTTTACGATTTATAGCAGAAAGTTTAGTTTCGTCTATGATGACGAATGCGCTCGAATTAACCGCTACTCATTGATTTTCAAATTTTTGTTGCTTGAAACATGGTAATAACATCGAAATAAACAACTTTTCATCTATACACTTTTTGGTAAATCTGAAGGATATGTCAGTTGTCGATTTTCCACTTTTTGCTGCCTGAACCTAATTAATTGAATCAAAATAAACAAGTTTTTTTCTATGCACTTTCCATCTCAAATGAGTATTTTACGATTTATAGCAGTAAGTTTAGTTTCGTCTTTGGTGACGAATGCGCTCGAATAAACAGCTACTCATCGATTTTTGAATTTTTGCTGCTTGAATAACATCGAAATAAACAACTTTTCTTCTATACACTTTTTTCGTCAAATGAGTATTTAACAAGGTATAGCGGTAGGTTTGGTTTCGTCTTTGATGACGATCGCGGTGGAAGCGAGTGCGCATTGCAGTGTTGCTGTCCGACGGTCTCCTTGAATAACTTGCCGCTTCAAACACTGAAGTTGCGGTAAGTCATTTACCGCTATAACTAATAAAATACTCATTTGAGACGGAAAGTGCATAGAAGAAAACTTGTTTATTTTGGGTCAATGTGAAGTTTAATGCAATCACGGAAAATAATAAGGCCGATCCTCAGAATCACTAAAGGAACACATTTCAGAACGTTTTACAAGAATGACATTCTGCTCGCTGATGCGTTATTTTCGAATAATTGAACTTTGAAGTTGGCCTTGGCGCCAAAGGAAGCGAGCGCGTGAAACGGAATTTAATTAATAACGGAAGCTATTACAAACGTAAAGAGGTTGGGTCGTGAGGGGGAGGCACAGATCTTCTAGTGAAAATTATAAATAAAGCTTCTAACCCACCCATTAGGGTGACGACCGCAATCTTGTTAACATCGGGGTGGTCGCCATGTTAGACCCGATGTAAACAAGATTGCGGTCGTCACCCTAATGGGTGGGTTAGAAGCTTTGGTAAATGTAAAGGACTTGACCATAATTGATATTCGAATTTTCGATGCCTTAATAATGTTAATCACATGAAAATAAACAAGTTTTCTTCAATGGACTTTCCGGCGGAAACGAGTATTTTAAAAGTTATGGCATTAAATGAGTTACCGTAACTCCAGTGTTTGAGGTGGGGAAAAATATACCGCGCGGGCAGGCGTTCAGGCGTTCCCGTTCCCGCGCGCCAACCAAGCCGACGAAGAGCAAACCCCCTATTACAAACGTAAAGAGGTTGGGTCGTGAGGGGTAGCAACAGTTCTTTTAGTGAAAATTATAAAACTAAAAGAACTGTGGCTACCCCTCACGACCCAACCTCTTTACGTTTGTAATAGGGTGATGCACAATGGAGTTCCGGTAACTCATTGAACGCCATAACTTTTAAAATACTCATTTCCGCCGGAAAGTGCATTAAAGAAAACTTGTTTATTTTCATGTGATTAACATTATTAAGGCATCGAAAATTCGAATATCAATTATGGTCAAGTCCTATACAATTACCGAAGCTTTATTTATAATTTTCACTAGAAGAACTGTGCCTCCCTCTCACAACCCAACCTCTTTACGTTTGTAAAAGGGGGTTAACTTCCGTTTTTAATTAAATTACGCTCGCTTTCTTTGACGCGGGACGGCCATCTTCAAAGTTCAATAATTCGAAAATAAAGCATCAGCGAGCAGAATGTCGTTCTTGTAAAACGTTCTTAAATACGTTCCTTTAGTGATTGTTTGGAATATAATTATTAATTTCTGTGATTGCATTAAACTTCACATTGACCTTCTTTTGATCTAATCAACTATTTAAAGGCATCAAAATTTACAGAATCGATAACTGACATATCCTTCAGATTTACCAACTATACTATATATTAAAATGCCTGGTGTCTAATTAAGTTTATAAGTAAATATATAAAAACCAATTTGCATAATTTCTTCTGTTATTACAATTGGGTATTTCATTGAACACATTAAATTGGTTGGTGCATGAGTCTGTGACTCGTGCACCAACTCATGACTTCCAATATTTGCTCATAACGAATACTTAATGACCATATGTGATAAGAGTTAAACCAGTGCACATGCACAAGAATATTTTAAACACGGGTACTGTAAGGATAGATATATTAGTTCTTCTTCTTCAGGGAGGATCCAGGAGGATCTTGAAAGTCGATGGATTTCTTCAGCAGAAGTCCATGCAACCTGACAGCTTGTAACTAGTTAGAGGATATATTAGTTTGGCATCTACATCAGGAAGATTTGCCTAAAGAAAATATGGAATCCTGTCATTTTTGACGAGTCGTGTACACTAGTAGGAAATAACACTCACCATCATTTTGCTGAAATTGTTACACGAAACGTTTCTAAATTGCGAAGCGGATATCACAAAGACACCTCAATCGCGAACTAAACTACTTGTATTTATCAGCAGCTGACAGGACACTCTACACACTTACTCAATCAAAACAAAGTCTTCTAACGCTTATGACAACTCCCCTCCCAATAAACGACTAAGCGATCTAAGCCCACATGAGTTGGCTTAGGATTTATAAACATGAGGTCAACGGAATATTCTCTGAATATCAAAGAAAATTGTAAATTATCACTCACCTTAAAAGCTTCTAGTAGTTTTTATTCCTAAGATAAAATTCACGATAAAAAATTATGTTGCTACATATCAGTTACCGAGGGATCAACATGAAAAACCAGTTCCATCGCTTGCGAATTGTGGGTGCATGTGTGAACCTTTTGTCGAGAGCCAGTAAGAAAAATATTGCAAATGACAAACTTAATATTCATAAATCTGCTTTAATAAGTGTACCTAACACCCAAAATGCAAATGATACCAATCTTAGTCCATGCTTTGCGCTATCGCGTTACGTACCTGTGTAGCCTACCGCTACATAAGCGTAAAAATTATAAATTTGCTATTCATACTTAAATAAATTAATTAGTAGCATTAAAAATATTACTCTAATTTATTATTAAGTATTTTCTACTTCTAATTCGTAATCATTGAAGTTTTGTGTAAATGCATGTAATAATAAAAATAACACTTGACATTTTTCGAGAGAGAAGCCCTCTGGTGGCAATACTGCGCAATGCGCGTCTCTGGTTCAAAAAGCCACTCATGTTCTGGCGTCCTACCTTGTCGGTGTTACAGCAAATTCTCGTGAGTTTTTAAATGTGTTAGAAAGTTATCGTGTCCTTTTCGTCGTGTCAGTGAGTATTAATAAGTGACAGTGCAGTGTTAGTAGGTTACGTAGTTGTGCGTGGGAATATTGATGTAGCATGTTGTCTCATTCTGTGTTTGTCTTTTCTCAGCGTGACTTAGCGTAAAGATATTGCATTTCCGTGTCATGATTTTATTATCAAAGCATAATCATGTTCGACGTGCATTTCATTTCCGTGTCATGAATTTATTATCAAAGCATAATCAGGCTCGTTCCTTTTTCTTTTTGATAGCCTGCTAATCTACGATAATCTCTGCTTGAAATTAGCGCGGCGAAATTTGCCGGCGTTTCGTTCGATAGCGTCTTTGTGTAATGGCGGAACCTCAACACCGTCGTCCCTTGCCACTACTCTGTGATTATAAATACTATAGGCATGTGTATAGTAGCATTTATTCTTTTTTTTGCAAGCCGACTGGCAGTAGTAAATTACGAAAAATATTCATGTCTATGCCTGCTAAGTTGTGGGATTTAATTTCTTAATTCCATACTCGTTTGGAAACCTACGTAAACGCCTTTATTTCAATAGAGAAACATTTCAATGAAATTTAATTTAACTCATCGCATTCTTGTGACAAAACAACCATTACTATCTGCCTATCTTAAGTGTGTGCAAATTGCTGGCGGTTATGGCTTAGGCCGACGCGTATGCCGCCGGCTAAATCGCCACGCGTAACTTCGTGCTTTCGTGTTTTCTTTCTTCGCGTATTTTCCGCCTGTGAAATCAACGTTTAGGTTTCCTCTTCCTTTCATCATTGGGGATACATATTATTATTTAATTCCTTTATTATTGCAAAGGTTATCTACCAGGATATTTTTAGTAGGATGTATATCCTCGAATTTTAGGATTTTTTATGTTTTTTTTACTGCTTTCAAAAGTGCAGTCATTTGATATTTTCACCATTTTTTCGTAGATCCCGTGTTATTTGCCCGTAGTCTCTCTAAGGAATCACGATCTTTATTATTGGAAATTCTTAAGCCATTACTCAGAATTTAAAGCCCGAGGCATTAGTGATTAAACAATTTATTTCTTGATTAAGAATCTGTCCACCAAAAGTCTGTCCTATCTCTTTTGAGTTGCCAAAAGTGAGAATTTCAATGTAGCCGGAGCCAGACCTGTAGGAGTTTTTCGGATTTCTCCGTGTGGGAGGAGTTGTCATTATAATTTGGATTGTCAGTGATTGGAATGTCTTGATGTCTCTCCTGGAATGTTTCACCCAGCATCTTGGACCCCTGTGCAGGACTTCTACAGCATCGCCATACACACAAATCATTATCCCTGGGCCTTGAGCTTTGCCTGTAACTCAGCCTAGAGTTTCACGTCAACAAACGCCAACACACATTATCCCTGGGTTTACCTTGAGTGCCATGTTAATTGTTATTCTCACATAAGCAGTGACTAAACTTGCTACTACTAATCTGAGCAAGTAATTCAACTTGCTCCTGCTAATGTGCCGACTTGATTCTGCTCACCTGAGCCTGATTTAACTGTTCACTCACACCCCACCTTATTTTGGAGTCATTAGTTCTACCTGAACTAATTTACTGACCTGAGCTCAATCATCTCTAATTGCCAAACTCAAATTCCCAAATACGACTGACTCACCCTGCTTACTCCATCGCGTGCCGGCCTTCGTCAACGCCAGCCTGGTCCTCCGGCGGGGATTGCCCACTTAGACAAGCTCTCCGAGATCAAGATCCAAGCCAGCTCCCCTGGTTTACTCTTCCAATAAACTCCACCTGAACTAAGCTGAGTTCCAAAAACGTTTTCATTTTCCCTCTCATAATTTTCCCATGCGCTTCGAGAAAAGATCGAGTTTTTCTTAGCCGTTCAAATTAATATTTACATTCAACCACCCAACGGCGGAAGGTTAAAACCCGACACCTGTAACGTTAAAGCCGCTCAGATAACAAGCCAGGCAGGCAACATTTATATCACGCTGCAAAGTAGAACATACAAAATGTTATTTCTGATACCTAGATACTTGCATTCACAACAAACAGTTATAAAAAAACTCTCTCTGAGGCCTCTTGAATAGTACAACGAAACATGGAGTCTCTCATTAGCGTATAGCCCGCGTTCCAACTCCCACATCCAAGCCCCTACGTTCCAACTCTCACATCCCAGCTCCCACATCCAAGCCCCCCCATTCCAGCTCCCACATCACAACTCCCACATTCAAACCTCCACATTCCAGCTCCCACATCTAAGCCCCCACATTCTAGCTCCTACATCACAACTCCCACATCCCAACTCCCACTTCCAAACTCACTCCTACATCTAAACTCCCATATCCCAACTCCCACATCCCAACTCCTACATCTAAACTCCCACATCCTAACTCCCACACCCCCAACTCCCATATCCCAACTCACACATCCCAACTCCCACACCTCGACTCCCACATCCCAACTCCCACATCCAAACTCCAACACCCTGAATTTCCTGCCCATCACCGGCTGCGGTCTAATCTTGAGTTTGCGTGTCCCGTAATCTGCAATATCTGCACCAAGGCCTCCTTCGACTGCTTCTTTGTCGGCAAAACGTGACGCGGGAACACAATATCGCGGCTTAGTGCCTCGACCTCGTCTTCCCTCAGCTCTGGGAATTTTATCCTTCTGTGGGGTGAAATGTTGCTCGTCTTCCCTCAGCTGAGGAACATTTAATACCTCGACGCAATAAAATAAATGATTTCCCTTTGTTTTTCTGAGATGAGAGGAATTTGAGACTTTCGTGTATTTAAATATCGCTAATATTATCCAACGTGAGAGGAATTCTATGAATTTATACGATGAAATCCATATTGTTGATAGTCTCCCAACGCAAAAACAAAATTAATGGTGTGATACTAGCAAGGGGGAGATGTGAAGTCCCGAAGTAAAGGTGTGCTGCCTTCGCAGCAATTTAGGAAATTTCTATTTTCAAACAGCGGTAGAAAATTTGTGCCTTCGAATATCGAGGGAACCAGTCCGCACGTTCACTCGTTTTCCGGAAACGCTCTCTTCCGGTACATTAGGTATTTAAACTCTGCGAGCTGAGTAGAGGCCGCCAGTCTTGTTGAAGTAGTGTGTAGACTCCAGAGAAGGAAATGTAAGTAAAGAGTGCTAAATATTAAGTGCATTGGGTTCCTATAGATGTCTGTTTTGTGTCTCCTACTAGACAGTGAATTCTTAGGTCCTAGAAAAGCTAAAAGATTTCAGGGGATGTTAGAATGTGTGCTGTCACAGTTTTTCTGTTTGTGCTTTTACAATTCTAGATACTGATTCTTCATTCGCGGTGCCAATATAATGTAATGCTGTGTTTACCTATTTGTACCTGGCTCAAATTGTCTAGTGGTATTGCCTTGTGTTGGACAGGGTTGTGAGACTTTCTTGCAAACACTCAGTCATGTTTTGATTATATTGTTGAGCCTGATTTGTTCTGTGCTTGTCAGTGCTACTTAATTTATTTGCTGGAATTCACAGCTGGATTCATTGTGCTCAGTTGTTGATTTGATCTAAGCACATTGCATTATATAGATCCTTGTTATCATTCACGATTAATGTTAGTGGATTTAAACTCTGGTATTTGGACTCTAGAATTGTGTAATTCCTCACTCAAGTTGCTATTTTACCAGTCTGTAGAGTGTGGTGGTTTTTGCCTATTTTTATTTGTGTGATTTTTACTGTGCTGCGGATATTTTATATTGCCTGGTTGATGACGTGTTCATGCCTGTTAGGTAACTATTTACTTGTTCAGAGGTGTCTAAGTGTGCCCCCTTGTTCACTTATTAACCACCTTTGTAGATGGGTGTGTTTTAACTATGCCCAGGTGGTACTATAGATTGATAGACTTTTGTGACTAGTCATGTGAGTCAAAACAACTCAAGTTGTCAGGCACTGTTTACGTAGGAATAGCTGTGTAACTTTAGTTCAGCGTCTACCGGGTTGGACATGCATTTTTATATGGGAATAGCCGTGTAACTTCAATTCAGCATCTACCTGGTTGGACATTAGTGTGTAGAGCCTACTGCCTGACCTTAGTATTTAATGAGGGCCTCATTAGGTTGACTGGTTATATCTGATTGTGCCATTGGGATGCTCGTATGAAAATTGTACTAAGTCTCGCCAATGATTTGGGTGTTGAATGAGCCGCTGAAGTATTACCCGTGTTCTCTGAATTAGATTTTCTTGTGCCAGTGATGCAGTTCTGCCCCAATTTTTGCGTCCTTATTTTCTGGTTTGCCCTCTGAATCACTTTTAGATATGCAATCTCTAAAAACTGTATATTTTTTGTATTACTTTTGTGCTAACTAGACCTTTCTATTTCAGGAAAATTTATGTGCAATAAATGGCTGCTTAAGACAAGTTTTGCATCATCCGTGGACTTTTCTGAACCTTCCCCTCGTCGATAGAAATTGTTGAGGCAGTCACAATAAATTTTCAACAACATCTCTGCAATGTCTCAAATGGCCAAAAGAAGCTCAAAGAAAACCCTTAAACTAGCTGAAGTTGAAGCCGTAAAGACCTATGACGATCTTTATGAAGCCCTGTCCAGGGAGAGTCCAGGAGAGGATGAGACGTCGGCCATCTTATCCTTCATAGCTGAACTTAAGGTCAAGCGCGATCAGTTCATCACTTCAAGCAGAGCCTTTGAAGGTTCCTTGGAACGAGCAGGACATAAGCAGCGGTACCATGAGCAATTTTTGAAGAGACGTGTGATGCTGGAAGACTGCTTTGGTCGCATCGCGACGCTCAACAAACAGATGGAGAGGCTTGGAGGGGACATGGTTTCCAACCTTGATCCCAAAGACCTGTCTTCTCTGCGTAGTGAGAGAATGAGTAAACTTACCTCCGTAAGAAGAGAAAAAGTTGGACCTTTTTCCACACCACTGTCGGTAGCCTCTGAGGTTTCTACTATCTCAGAAGGAGAGGATGAAGAATATCAAGAGCAGGAAAGCAACCTAGATGATCTGGCAGGGCTGATGGAACACGCTTCCGTGAGCTCTCGCAGGTCGATTCTAGAGCCTAGAGTAGAGGCAAACCATCGACTGAGAGCTCCTAGGCAGGGAAGCACTCTAGATGCAGCTTCTGTTCACCTTATCCGGGCCGAGCTGTTGAAGACCCCTGCCAACCCCTTCAAAGGAGACATCGGATTGTACCATTGCTGGGAATCTGATCTGAAGAATCGACTGCAGGGACTAGCTTTGGGCCCCATCGAAGAGCTACAAGTTTTGGCGGCCAATACCGCGGGTAAACCCAAGGAGTACGTTCAGAGAACTATGAGGTCAGTCATCGGAAACAATGCAGAGGCAGTGTTGCAGGTGGTATGGAACACCCTTCGTGAGCGTTATGGTTCGGACTGGTTGCTAGCAGAACACACGGCAGACCAACTTCGGAACTTCCCAAACATCCCTCCTGGGGATCTTACCGCTCTCCAGGATTTCTTAGATTCTACGAGTACCGCACTTACCAACGCAGCAAGATCGGACGAGCTGGAGGAGTTTTGCACTACCAGAGGCATGTGGCTCTTGGCACTCAAACTCCCGCCAGATCTGCAACGCAGATGGCATAGGAAAGCATCTGACCTACGAGCCAAGAGTGGGCAGCGCCCAACGTTCTCCTTCTTCAACCAGTTCCTAAGAGACGAAGAAAGAGCGATGAGGGATCCATTTTTCAACCCAGCACTGTCAGGCGGAAGACCCAAGCCCGTTCGGGTCCTGCACACAAGCGCTGACCAGAATACCAAGAAAGAGTCTAGTGAAGGTGATCAGTCCATGGTGGCCTACAACAAACCTGAGTCAAGATATGAGGCGCAAGGACCTCACAACAAAAAACCTCCGGAAACGGACCATAGAATCAACAAATGTATTTTCCACAAGGTCGACGCCCATGGAACCTGGGAGTGCCGGTCCTTTGGAAGACTACCCATCGACCAGAAGAAGAAGCTCATCACCGAGGCGAAGGTATGCTTCCGATGCCTTGGTCCCCATTACATCAGGAACTGCGACAAACAAGTGAAGTGTTCTCACTGTCAAGGCTCACACTTGACGGTCATGCACCGGGCAAGCACTAAACCGGTGACCCCTGGTGAGGTCGCCACCTGCACCAGAACGGGATGCCTCGGTCTCGAGTCCAGGGAATTTTCCAAGACGCTGTTAGTAGATGTCACCTCGACGTCCACCCAGAGAAAAGTGCGTTGTTACGCCATCATTGACGAGCAAAGCTCAAGATGCTTTGCGGACCCTTCTCTGATAGAACAGCTCGATCTTAAGGCCACTCCCTGGAAGTACGCCCTCAGAACACTGAGTGGTCTGTCGTCTGAGGTGGAAGGACACGCCATCACCGGGCTCAAGATAAGGGGTGTGGGTGAGAACCGATGGCATCAGCTACCCACTACATGGACCAACGAAAATATCCCGGACACGACTGACGAAGTAGCCACTCCCGACGTTGTGAAGAAGCTCAGCCACGTTGCGCACCTGGTCAAGCACTTCAATGAGCAGGATCCTTTGGCTCGGTCACTGATACTCATCGGAAGAGATGCCGTGTCGCTCATGGCATCTAGACACTATGGAGTACGAGGTCCTCTTGCCTGCAAGACCGCCCTGGGCTGGGCACTGTTGGGACCATTGAACGGAGGAGCGAGAACCCAGCAGACCACTGCCCTGCGGACGTCATTCGTGAACCACGAGGATCATCACTTCTCGATCAAGATACGTGGGCCCAACCCTGGGAGGCAGACGCTCGACGTCTTTGAGGAGCGAGTCGACGACGAGCTCCAGGGTCTGAGTGTGTTAGACAATAAATTTGTAAGTATTTTGAGAGCTGGTATCGAAGTGAAAGACGATAGGATTGTTGCGCCCCTACCCTTTACTAGAGATCCCCCAAATTTGTGTAATAATTACGTGTCTGTATTGGGAAGAACGAACACGACGTTGGGAAAACTGCGTCGAGATCCCTCAAGTGCTACACTAAGTCTCGAGAAAATGCAATCGTACATTGACAATGATCACGTTGAGGAAGTAGTAGCAGGGGAACTTCCTGAGAAAGGCGTGGGATGGTACTTGCCTATCTTCCCGGTAAGGCAAGCCCAAGAAGGGAAAGTTAGGTTGGTGTTCGATGGTTCAGCAAAGCACAAGGGACACTGCCTCAATGATGAGTTGTTGACGGGCCCCGACTTGAACAACAGCCTTCGGGGAATATTGCAGAGATTCCGACTCCACCAGGTAGCCTTTACAATTGATATAAAAAATATGTTCCACAATTTTCGAGTCAAGATTGAAGACAGGGACTATCTGCGTTTCTTTTGGTTCAAAGATAATCGGGTTACTAACGAGATTGTCCCCTACAGAGCTAAGGTCCATGTCTTCGGGTTGCGGAGCTCTCCGGCCGTCGCTGCGTTCGCCCTTCGCCATATCGCCGACCTGGGCGATGCATCCGGACGCCCGAGCCGGGCCACTGACTTTCTCTGTCATGCGACGTACGTTGATGATGGGTCTGCTAGTTTGGACTCCCCAGACGAGGCCAGGGAGCTGCTTGGCGAGGTGCGGTCTCTGTTGCACAAGTATGGGTTGAACATTCACAAAGTTGCCACGTCTGACACTCGGGTAACGGTGGGTCTGCCAGACGAGGAACTAGCCACACCAAAGACTGTCACTTGGGACGGATCCGTTATCCAACGAACATTGGGGATCCATTGGAACGTCTCCGAAGATCTGTTAATATTCAAGGTCAATATCCCGGACAGACCCTTCACTAGGAGGGGTGTGCTGTCTACTGTGAACTCCTTCTTTGACCCCCTCGGACTAGCTGCGCCTCTTATTTTGGGTGGCAGACTTCTACAAAGAAAGGCGCTGTCTGATAGCACTGCCGAAACTAACCAAAGCTCCACTCTGTGGGACGAACCTCTGAACCTCTACCTAAGAAACTGGAAGAGCATTGGGAATCGTGGAAAGACGGACTGAGAAGATCAAAGGAAATACGCCTCAGTCGGTGCGTGAAGCCGCGCGACTTTGGGGAGGTTTCACGGCACTCGCTTCACGTTTTTTGTGACGCCTCTCAGGAGGCCATTGGCTATGCGATTTATTTGCGGCTGACCAGTACCCGAGAGCAGAAACATTCCACCTTGATCAACGCCAGTTCGAGGGTGGCACCTAGGGCAGCTACCACCATACCACGGTTGGAACTGTGCGCCGCAGTCGAAGCAGTACTGGCAGCAAGAGAGACCCTCAACGACCTCAAGGTGAATGTGCAAGAAGTCAGATACTACACGGACAGTCAAATTGTTCTTGGATACCTGAAAAATGAGGATAAACGCTTCACCAGATATGTGACCCGGAGAATAGAGTTGATTAATAAGCATTGCTCTCCGACTCAGTGGTACTTCGTAGACACGAAAGAGAACCCCGCAGACATGGCTACTCGTCCCACGGATGTAGAGCAGCTCGTACACAGCCATTGGTTCACCGGCCCTGCCTGGATATTAGAAGATTGTGTCGTCGACGCTCAGCCCCCTTTTGAGGAAGCGCAACTAACAGAATCGTTGCCGGAGACCAAAGCCTTCACGACCTTGACCGGTTCGCCACCTCCATTTCGCACGGTGATGGACCGACTGAGTAGGTGGACCAGGCTTCTCGGGGTTACCCGCACCGTGCACAACCTGGCACATAAGTGGCTGATGCGAGCGAGATCTAACCTCAACACTTCTTCGGAACCGACACTACGTATACTTCAGAACGACCAGGAAGCTGAAATGTACCTCGTTAAGGCCGTCCAACAAGAATCTTACAGCGAAATACTACCCAAGATGGGGAAACTAGGTCCAATGCAGCTACCGGAAGGACATCAACTGACACCACTGGCCCCCTTTGTGGATGAAGAGGGTCTGATCCGTGTAGGAGGCCGCCTAAAGCACAGTGACTTACCAGTGGATCAAAAACACCCTTTGATCCTACCCAGGAACCATCCCTTCACTCAGATAATTATAAGACGGGCACACCAGCTGGTGGCTCACCAGGGCCGTCTCCTCACCCTTGGTAAGGTGCGATCTCTGGGCTTCTTCATCCCGCAAGGTAGAAAGCAAATAGAACGACTCCTGAGGAGCTGTGTGATTTGTAGGAGGCTGAGAGCTCCCTTTGAGCAACAGATGATGGCCGACCTCCCGGAAGATCGTCTCATCCCCACCCCACCTTTCACCCGGGTGGGCTTAGATGTCTTCGGGCCGTTCACTGTACATGACGGACAGAGCACCCGAATCACAAAGGCCACGAAGAAAATGTATGGCCTACTGGTGACCTGCCTTGTGTCCAGGGCAGTTCACGTTGAACCTCTCTGTGGGATGGATACTCCTTCCTTTATGAACGCATTGCGTAGATTCATCTCTGTACGAGGCACCCCCAGCTGATAAGAAGCGATCGAGGCACCAACTTTACAGGTGCGGTGTCTCAATCTTGCGATTTGAACAAAGTATCAAGGGACATGGAGACTAGGGGATGCGAGTGGAAATTTAGTCTCCCTGGAGCGAGTCATCATGGAGGTGTGTGGGAGAGAAAAATTGGAGCGATCAGAAAGGTACTCGACCTGACCTTGGGGAGGTCAGGAAAGGTGACACTCAACCGTGATGATATGCACACCCTCCTGATAGAAGCCGCGGCCATTGTAAATTCTACGCCCCTGTACGCCCCTTCCGAAGACCCCAATGATGTGTTCCCTATCAGTCCCTCCACTTTGCTAACCATGAGGGACGCCTCTCGCACACAGTCGTCAGACTCGTTCACAGATCGCGACCTCCTCGCTTATGGTCCACGAAGATGGCGGCGAGTGCAGCTGTTGGCGGACCAGTTCTGGCAACTATGGAGACAATTCTACCTTCAAGAAATCAGTCGTCGCAGAAAATGGACGACACCAAGGCGTCCCTTGTCCCAGGGGGAAATCGTACTGGTACGAGACTCGCAGTCTCCAAGATGTCAGTGGCCCCTGGCTCGGGTAGAGTCGGTGCATCGCTCGGGATCGGACGGACGCGTGCGTGGGGCGACGCTGCGGCGGACGGACAATTCCGGAGGTACCAAAAGTTGTGAGCGATCGATTAAAGATATTGTAGTAATCTTACCTGGCACTGTTGAGAGAGAGGAGTGTGCTGCCTTCGCAGCAATTTAGGAAATTTCTATTTTCAAACAGCGGTAGAAAATTTGTGCCTTCGAATATCGAGGGAACCAGTCCGCACGTTCACTCGTTTTCCGGAAGCGCTCTCTTCCGGTACATTAGGTATTTAAACTCTGCGAGCTGAGTAGAGGCCGCCAGTTGTGTTGAAGTAGTGTGTAGACTCCAGAGAAGGAAATGTAAGTAAAGAGTGCTAAATATTAAATGCATTGGGTTCCTATAGATGTCTGTTTTGTGTCTCCTACTAGACAGTGAATTCTTAGGTCCTAGAAAAGCTAAAAGATTTCAGGGGATGTTAGAATGTGTGCTGTCACAGTTTTTCTGTTTGTGCTTTTACAATTCTAGATACTGATTCTTCATTCGCGGTGCCAATATAATGTAATGCTGTGTTTACCTATTTGTACCTGGCTCAAATTGTCTAGTGGTATTGCCTTGTGTTGGACAGGGTTGTGAGACTTTCTTGCAAACACTCAGTCATGTTTTGATTATATTGTTGAGCCTGATTTGTTCTGTGCTTGTCAGTGCTACTTAATTTATTTGCTGGAATTCACAGCTGGATTCATTGTGCTCAGTTGTTGATTTGATCTAAGCACATTGCATTATATAGATCCTTGTTATCATTCACGATTAATGTTAGTGGATTTAAACTCTGGTATTTGGACTCTAGAATTGTGTAATTCCTCACTCAAGTTGCTATTTTACCAGTCTGTAGAGTGTGGTGGTTTTTGCCTATTTTTATTTGTGTGATTTTTACTGTGCTGCGGATATTTTATATTGCCTGGTTGATGACGTGTTCATGCCTGTTAGGTAACTATTTACTTGTTCAGAGGTGTCTAAGTGTGCCCCCTTGTTCACTTATTAACCACCTTTGTAGATGGGTGTGTTTTAACTATGCCCAGGTGGTACTATAGATTGATAGACTTTTGTGACTAGTCATGTGAGTCAAAACAACTCAAGTTGTCAGGCACTGTTTACGTAGGAATAGCTGTGTAACTTTAGTTCAGCGTCTACCGGGTTGGACATGCATTTTTATATGGGAATAGCCGTGTAACTTCAATTCAGCATCTACCTGGTTGGACATTAGTGTGTAGAGCCTACTGCCTGACCTTAGTATTTAATGAGGGCCTCATTAGGTTGACTGGTTATATCTGATTGTGCCATTGGGATGCTCGTATGAAAATTGTACTAAGTCTCGCCAATGATTTGGGTGTTGAATGAGCCGCTGAAGTATTACCCGTGTTCTCTGAATTAGATTTTCTTGTGCCAGTGATGCAGTTCTGCCCCAATTTTTGCGTCCTTATTTTCTGGTTTGCCCTCTGAATCACTTTTAGATATGCAATCTCTAAAAACTGTATATTTTTTGTATTACTTTTGTGCTAACTAGACCTTTCTATTTCAGGAAAATTTATGTGCAATAAATGGCTGCTTAAGACAAGTTTTGCATCATCCGTGGACTTTTCTGAACCTTCCCCTCGTCGATAGAAATTGTTGAGGCAGTCACAAAAGGTTAGGAAAATTGTTTGTTGATAGCCTTTTGTTTTGTTACGAACCATCGTTTTTCATTTCACTGCTGTCCTGTTTCATACTATTCCTTTTTTCTTTAACTTTTATCTTGTTTCATGAGCTTCTTTCCTATCACGCCATTTGTGTCAAGATATATTTAGACATTCTCTGAAAATATTTATGCGTTCTCGTTCGTTTATTACAGAGTGCACCCGTGCAAACTGAATGACTCACACGATCAGTTCCAGAAGTGTTTTTTGAGGAAAAATTGGAGCTCTGTGAGAAGATGTGGACATTTAAGTTTCAGCGAGACTCAATTGTTTATGATAAAGTCTTACGCATAAGATAAAAAGGAGAACCAACGTACATATATACATATTTATTTATTTCTTTTAATGGCAAACGTTTCGGAATGTTTCAATTCCATCTTCAGTGCTGAAAAACATACAAAAAGGTCAAAAAGATCAAAAAACCTCAAAAAACTCAAAATACAGAAAGTTCATACATGTTAAAAATAAAAAAAATTTTATAGCAAACAAACATCTATAAAACTTTAATCCTACTGATGATTGAACTACAGTAAAAACGATCATTCTCATCGGCTCATTCACCCACCATTTTACAGTACATACATTCATACATTTACACATGGGAACCTAACAAACAGACGCGCGCAAACACACTCCACATCAATCCATACATACATACATACACACAGAGATATGTCAGTAGATTGACGCAATGTTCAGTTTCACGGCACTCAAGTCTTTATTTAAGTCAGGTTTATGAGTAGATATGAACAAAGATTCTAAAATGCGAAGATCTTGTTCGTTGTTGGTGGTACACAGAGTGGAGAAATTTTTTGTTCTGAAAGGATGATTAAATTGTTGACAATGATCTCGGATTGATGAATGAGAAGGAGAAGAAAGTATGCGACCGGTTCTATGGGAAATTCCTGAATGTTGGCTGTGTCTAATAAATTGTTGAAGTTTAGTACTACCAACATAAGTCTGCATGCAGCAGTCACACTTATAAAAATAAACACATCCACTCCACAGGCACTCCTCCAGACGTTCTTTCCTCCTAAAATATGAAGCGATTTTAAAACTATTTCTATAAAACACCCTGACGTCAATTGAAGTGAAAAACCGACTAACCAGAGCTACAACTTCTCTTTTCAGCTCCGAGTTCAAATAGCCCAAAAAAGGTAGTTCTACATACAATTTCTGCTTTGCTACGCTCAAAGTGACCTGAGAGGAACAGTATTTTTTATCTAGAAATTTTTTGACGAAATTATCAATGAGATATTTAGGATACATGTTCTTAATCAATAATGTCCTAATAAATTCTATTTCACGGTGGAATATTTCAAAACTGCTGGATACACGATATGCACGGTGAAGTAATGTAATTATGCAAGATTTGATATATCCCTTATAGATACAACTGAAATAGTTAGTACTTAAGCCAGTAAATGTAGGTTTCCTGTAGACAGAGGTAATAAGCCTGGAGTTTGACTTTTTTACGAGTACATCTAAGAAAGGAATTTGGCCATTTTGTTCTATTTCCATAGTAAATTTGATATTTGGATGAGATGCATTGATATATTCATAGAAATTAGTAGCTTCACTTTCGGAACGGAACAAAACAAACGTATCGTCCAAATATCGACGGTAGAATAAGGGCTTAAATTCTGTAGGGCAGTGGGCCAAAAATTTTTTCCTCTAAGTTAGCCAGGAACGAATTTGCCAAGAGGGGAGACAAGCTTGAGCCCATTGCCAGACCATCAATTTGTTGGTAAGTTTTCCCGTTGAATACAAAAAATGAATCTTTTAGTGCGATGTCTAGCAAGCGTTTGAATTGAGCCCTGTCGTAATTCATTATGGTGAGATTGTCTTGAAAAATACGTTCAAGCAAAACATTAATTGATTCTTCTAGTGGTACGTTTGTATACATGGATTCTACATCAAAACTACACATGAACAGATTTTCTATGCCGTCAACAGTCGATAAATCGTGTACAAAGTGATACGAGTTTTCCACGGAAAATTCACTATTACAAAAAGGTGTTAACACCGGTACTAAATTTGAACAAAGTTTAGAATTAGGGGTATTACAGGCAGACAAAATTGGTCTCATCGGTACATCTGGTTTATGAATTTTAGGTAATCCATATAAAACACCAAGTTGAGAACCCACTGAACGGCACGCATTGTATAATTCGTCAGTTAAAATGCCAAGCTCTTTGTCTTTTTTAAGTCTATAATTGATTTTATCCTCTAGTTTTAGCACCAACGTTTTTTTATCAATTGTTTCTTCACGAAATTTATCCCGATCGGCAAGAATGGATTCTATTTTCGAAATATAGTCGAGTTTATTGAGTATAACAACTCCATTCCCTTTATCTCGTTTGGTAACATGGATCGAATCGTCAGTGCCTAACTTTTTAAGAACTGAAAAATCTCTCGGTTTGAACATAGCACAAGTATTATTATTACGATCAAATTTGTTATAAAATTTATGCTTGTTCCGTTCCGAAAGTGAAGCTACTAATTTCTATGAATATATCAATGCATCTCATCCAAATATCAAATTTACTATGGAAATAGAACAAAATGGCCAAATTCCTTTCTTAGATGTACTCGTAAAAAAGTCAAACTCCAGGCTTATTACCTCTGTCTACAGGAAACCTACATTTACTGGCTTAAGTACTAACTATTTCAGTTGTATCTATAAGGGATATATCAAATCTTGCATAATTACATTACTTCACCGTGCATATCGTGTATCCAGCAGCTTTGAAATATTCCACCGTGAAATAGAATTTATTAGGACATTATTGATTTAGAACATGTATCCTAAATATCTCATTGATAATTTCGTCAAAAAATTTCTAGATAAAAAATACTGTTCCTCTCAGGTCACTTTGAGCGTAGCAAAGCAGAAATTGTATGTAGAACTACCTTTTTTGGGCTATTTGAACTTGGAGCTGAAAAGAGAAGTTGTAGCTCTGGTTAGTCGGTTTTTCACTTCAATTGACGTCAGGGTGTTTTATAGAAATAGTTTTAAAATCGCTTCATATTTTAGGAGGAAAGAACGTCTGGAGGAGTGCCTGTGGAGTGGATGTGTTTATTTTTATAAGTGTGACTGCTGCATGCAGACTTATGTTGGTAGTACTAAACTTCAACAATTTATTAGACACAGCCAACATTCAGGAATTTCCCATAGAACCGGTCGCATACTTTCTTCTCCTTCTCATTCATCAATCCGAGATCATTGTCAACAATTTAATCATCCTTTCAGAACAAAAAATTTCTCCACTCTGTGTACCACCAACAACGAACAAGATCTTCGCATTTTAGAATCTTTGTTCATATCTACTCATAAACCTGACTTAAATAAAGACTTGAGTGCCGTGAAACTGAACATTGCGTCAATCTACTGACATATCTCTGTGTGTATGTATGTATGTATGGATTGATGTGGAGTGTGTTTGCGCGCGTCTGTTTGTTAGGTTCCCATGTGTAAATGTATGAATGTATGTACTGTAAAATGGTGGGTGAATGAGCCGATGAGAATGATCGTTTTTACTGTAGTTCAATCATCAGTAGGATTAAAGTTTTATAGATGTTTGTTTGCTATAAAATTTTTTTTATTTTTAACATGTATGAACTTTCTGTATTTTGAGTTTTTTGAGGTTTTTTGATCTTTTTGACCTTTTTGTATGTTTTTCAGCACTGAAGATGGAATTGAAACATTCCGAAACGTTTGCCATTAAAAGAAATAAATAAATATGTATATATGTACGTTGGTTCTCCTTTTTATCTTACGCGTGAGATTCCCTAAGAATCGACCTATTGGAAATATAGTCTTACGCATTTAGCGTACGCGGAGTACACCTGTTTATACAAATATCTTTATATATGTTATAAAATATTTTAACATAATTTTATAATACATAGTGTGCGTACATTTTTATATTGAAAATACGTAGTTTTTCCCTCCGATAGCACTCACCCTAAGAACAACAACACAGTAAATTAACTCAAACAAAATTGTTCTGATAATCCGCTATAATCTAGCAGTGGACGGATCGATTCCAAATGCATGGCAATTAATCAGAGCTCGAATTAAAATCCCGGACGAGAAGCGCAGGAATTGCTGAACACTGGAGGTGATCAGTCAACTCTGACGGCAGCCGTGTGGCTGCTGTGTTGTGTTGTGTGGTGGTGTGTTGTGTGGTGATGTGTTGTGTTGTGTGGTGTTGTGTTGTGTTCTGTGGTGTTGTGTTGTGTTGTGGTGTGTTGTGCTGTGTGGTGTGGTGTTGTGTTGTGTGGTGGTGTTGTGTTGTGTGGTGTGATGTGTGGTGTTGTGTTGTGTGGTGTGGTGTTGTGTTGTGCGGTGTTGTGTTGTGTTGTGGTGTGTTGTGTGGTGTTGTGGTGTGTTGTGTGGTGTTGTGTTGTGCGGTGTTGTGTTGTGTTCTGTGGTGTTGTGTTGTGGTGTGTTGTGTTCTGTGGTGTTGTGTTGTGGTGTGTTGTGCTGTGTGGTGTGGTGTGGTGTTGTGTTGTGTGGTGGTGTGTTGTGTTCTGTGGTGTTGTGTTGTGCGGTGTTGTGTTGTGTTCTGTGGTGTTGTGTTGTGGTGTGTTGTGCTGTGTGGTGTGGTGTTGTGTTGTGTGGTGGTGTTGTGTTGTGTTGTGTGGTGTGGTGTTGTGTTGTGCGGTGGTGTGTTGTGTTCTGTGGTGTTGTGTTGTGGTGTGTGGTGTTGTGGTGTGTTGTGTGGTGTTGTGTTGTGCGGTGTTGTGTTGTGTTCTGTGGTGTTGTGTTGTGGTGTGTTGTGCTGTGTGGTGTGGTGTTGTGTTGTGTGGTGGTGTTGTGTTGTGTTGCGTGGTGTGGTGTTGTGTTGTGCGGTGGTGTGTTGTGTTGTGGTGTGTTGTGTGGTGTTGTGGTGTGTTGTGTGGTGTTGTGTTGTGTGGTGTTGTGGTGTGTTGTGTGGTGTTGTGTTGTGTAGTGTTGTGTTGTGTTGTGTGGTGTTGTGGTGTGTTGTGTGGTTAATGATGGGCGTGTTATGTGACGATTTCTGCGTGTGTTGGGTGTGTTGGGGGCTGAGGGTGTTCGGGAGTGTGTGGGGGAGTGGGGAGAGTGATATTGAAAATATTGAGGTAAAGTTAGGTTGGAGGAGTAGACCTGGGTGTGGAAGAGTTGGGTGGGGTGTGGAGGAGTGGGATGGAGTGTGGAAGAGTGGGGTGGGATGTGGAGGAGTGGGGGGGGGTGGAGGAGTGGGGTGGGGTGTGGAGGAGTGGGGTGGGGTGTGGAACAGTGGGGTGGGGTGTGGAAAAGTGGGTTGGGGTGTGGAGGAGTGGGGTGGGGTGTGGAGGAGTGGGGTGGGGTATGGAGAAGTGGGGTGGGGTGTAGAGGAGTGGGGTGGGGTGTGGAGGAGTGGGTTGGGGTGGGGAGGAGTGGGGTGGGGTGTGGAAAAGTGGGTTGGGGTGTGGAGGAGTGGGGTGGGGTGTGGAGGAGTGGGTTGGGGTGTGGAGGAGTGGGGTGGGGTGTGGAGGAGTGGGTTGGGGTGGGGAGGAGTGGGGTGGGGTGTGGAGGAGTGGGGTGGGGTGTGGAGGAGTGGGGTGTGGAGGAGTGGGTTGGGGTGTGGAGGAGTGGGGTGGGGGGTGGAGGAGTGGGGTGGGATGTGGAGGAGTGGGGTGGGGTGTGGAGGAGTGGGTTGGGGTGTGAGGGAGTTGACGTTGGGGTTGAGAGTTGCGTTGGAGCGTTACAGGAGGTTCACGTTGTGAGGAGTTGGGTAGGCTGCACAGATTTGTGAGATCCAACTCCCCGTTACACAAGTCGGGAGCTTGTCGTATTATTCAATTAATCAATTAATGTCAATTAATTAGTCAATTAATGGCCTGAGGGAAATAGATGTCATGAATTGACACCTGCTCCTTCTTTCATTCACAGCCTTGCAACAGAGTAAATGAAATGTTGATTCCGATCTCCTTAGATTTATGGCCATACAAATCTGGAGTAAGTTGAATACTGGCTCTAAAAACCGTAGATTTTTTCAAATTGGTTTCGACATTATTTGTTTAACATCATACAAAAATACATATATTTAGGTATTTTTTGCCTTGAATATGATGGGCACCTATGCAAAATGCATACCCATGCATCCAATGGTGTTAAAGAAATTTCAACATTCGTACTAAACCTCGCAAATTTGTTTTGATTTTGCCTAACCTACAGAGAGTTGAGCATTTGTCTTCAATATCTTCTAAACTGGATCAAGTTTAACATTTCCAGCCAAAGGAATCCTGCAGAGATGCACATCTATTGCAGCCCATCGCTGCGTTTTAATGGAGTAGAGCTAGCGACCTGAAAGCGATTAGTCAAATTGTGGATGCATTCTGGTCTGTATGTAGTTCTATTAATTCGCTAATGGCGTGTGTTGAATGGACTGCACAGCAGCGTGTGCACACACCTACAAACCCACACACCTACACACCCACACACCTACACACCCACACACCTACACACCTACATACCCACACACTTACACACCCACACACCTACACACCCACACACCTACACACCTACTTCCTGTGAGTGTATCAACTCAATTATTCATTTCGACCCGGGAGATACGCATCACGACGCCCATGTGTGTGTATCAGAGAGGTACTTAGCTAAGATGTTTTAGAAATGATATATCATCTAAGATATTTTAGAAACAAATGATGTATCATCTAAGATATTTTAGATATGATATATCATCTAAGATATTTTAGAAACAAATGATGTATCATCTAAGATATTTTAGAAATGATGTATCATCTAAGATATTTTAGAAACAAATGATGTATCATCTAAGATATTTTAGAAATGATATATCATCTAAGATATTTTAGAAACAAATGATGTATCATCTAAGATATTTTAGAAATGATGTATCATCTAAGATGTTTTAGAAACAAATGATGTATCATCTAAGATATTTTAGAAACAAATGATGTATCATCTAAGATATTTTAGAAAGGATGTATCATCTAAGATGTTTTAGAAACAAATGATGTATCATCTAAGATATTTTAGAAACAAATGATGTATCATCTAAGATGTTTTAGAAATGATATATCATCTAAGATATTTTAGAAACAAATGATGTATCATCTAAGATGTTTTAGAAACAAATGATGTATCATCTAAGATATTTTAGAAACAAATGATGTTTCATCTAAGATGTTTTAGAAATGATGTATCATCTAAGATATTTTAGAAACAAACGATGTATCATCTAAGATATTTTTAGAAACAAATGATGTATCATCTAAGATATTTTAGAAACAAATGATGTATCATCTAAGATGTTTTAGAAATGATATATCATCTAAGATATTTTAGAAACAAATGATGTATCATCTAAGATGTTTTAGAAACAAATGATGTATCATCTAAGATATTTTAGAAACAAATGATGTATCATCTAAGATATTTTAGAAACAAACGATGTATCATCTAAGATGTTTTAGAAACAAATGATGTATCATCTAAGATATTTTAGAAACAAATGATGTTTCATCTAAGATGTTTTAGAAATGATGTATCATCTAAGATATTTTAGAAACAAATGATGTATCATCTAAGATATTTTAGAAACAAATGATGTATCATCTAAGATATTTTAGAAACAAATGATGTATCATCTAAGGTATTTTAGAAACAAATGATGTATCATCTAAGATGTTTTAGAAACAAATGATGTATCATCTAAGATATTTTAGAAACAAATGATGTATCATCTAAGATATTTTAGAAACAAATGATGTATCATCTAAGATATTTTAGAAACAAATGATGTATCATCTAAGATGTTTTAGAAATGATGTATCATCTAAGATATTTTAGAAACAAATGATGTATCATCTAAGATATTTTAGAAACAAATGATGTATCATCTAAGATATTTTAGAAACAAATGATGTATCATCTAAGATGTTTTAGAAATGATATATCATCTAAGATATTTTAGAAACAAATGATGTATCATCTAAGATGTTTTAGAAACAAATGATGTATCATCTAAGATATTTTAGAAACAAATGATGTATCATCTAAGATATTTTAGAAACAAATGACGTATCATCTAAGATATTTTAGAAACAAATGATGTATCATCTAGGATGTTTTAGAAATGATATATCATCTAAGATATTTTAGAAACAAATGATGTATCATCTAAGATATTTTAGAAACAAATGACGTATCATCTAAGATATTTTAGAAACAAATGATGTATGCATCTAGGATGTTTTAGAAATGATATATCATCTAAGATGTTTTAGAAACAAATGATGTATTATCTAAGATATTTTAGAAACAAATGACGTATCATCTAAGATGTTTTAGAAACAAATGATGTATCATCTAAGATGTTTTAGAAACAAATGACGTATCATCTAAGATATTTTAGAAACAAATGATGTATCATCTAGGATGTTTTAGAAATGATATATCATCTAAGATATTTTAGAAACAAATGACGTATCATCTAAGATGTTTTAGAAACAAATGATGTATCATCTAAGATATTTTAGAAACAAATGACGTATCATCTAAGATGTTTTAGAAACAAATGATGTATCATCTAAGATGTTTTAGAAACAAATGATGTATCATCTAAGATATTTTAGAAACAAATGACGTATCATCTAAGATGTTTTAGAAACAAATGATGTATCATCTAAGATGTTTTAGAAACAAATGACGTATCATCTAAGATGTTTTAGAAACAAATGATGTATCATCTAAGATATTTTAGAAACAAATGACGTATCATCTAAGATGTTTTAGAAACAAATGATGTATCATCTTGTTGTACCATCTCTATTGGAAATAAACTGTTTTTCCTTCTTTTCTTCCTTCCCTTCTTTTCTACGTGATGGAAGCGAGGCAGCGCGACGCTTCCTGTAATGGCTGCCCACACGCACAGCAGCGTATCGCCGGGTGCAAACGCGCACCTCACCGCGAGCTTCGCACCGAATTACTTATCACGATGTTGAGTTATATTTATAGAAGTAATTCTTGTGTTTATGTCAGTAAACAAACTGTGGGAGTGAGCGATGTCGTTCATATGAATATCATGTGTGTGTGTGTGTGTGCTTTGTCAGATAAACATTAAAATTTCGTTCATGACTTCATGTAGATCATGGAATATCCTATAAAATTACCGGTCAATGTCACTTTATTAAACATAGGAAAAAGAGCGTAATATTAATGCGAATAAATTCAATTTTAGGTCTTTTATCTTGAAATGAATCATCGGATCGTGTTTTTTTTCGAGAGGTAGTAGGAAAAAATGTCTATGCAACCAATTGGAAGCTTTATGAAGTTCTGTGTCGCACAACTTTGTTCCAGAAATTGTTTTATAAAAATTTGTCTATTTCTATTTCCCGATACGTACAGACTACTACAGACAAGATTGGCTACTGCAGACTACTGTAGAGGTGATGGCTGCTCGCAGAAATTGACCAAGGTAAGGCACCCGTAATTCTTCTTTGCACGTGTGCCATCTTGTTAAATTAAAAAAATATGAGCTTCATATGATCACGAACGTTGGTTTTCAAATGAATAATCTACAAAAGAATGCATTTTGTACAAGTGTTGCGTTAAATCAACGAAGTCCAAATCTTTAAAACATCAATGAAACCGTCCTAAAATTAGAGTTAAAACTCGTCCTGAACTCTGTGATCAAGTTGTTTGTAAAGAGAGTAATTGAATTTTGGGATCAAACTCCGTAGATTTATTTCAATGCATATCTTGAGTAAGTTGCATACTGTTACTAAAACCCGTAGATTTATTTCGAATTCTTCATTAACTGGTAGTATTTGGTGAAGAAAAAATAGGTAATATATTCCATTCTATTAATATGTTAAACACACGGCAATGGTAAAACGTACTGCATGGACGAACGATACTTTTATTTACGTTATAACTGAAAGTTATAGGTACTTTTATGTTATGTTTTCGTTTGCTAATTACAACCAAACAAGCGCGCCATCATGAATTCGAGCGTTTTTTTACGAATAACACAGAACTTCAAAAACAACGTAAAAACATTAAAAAATGCGTTGGTGAAATGAAAGGAACAACAATTGACAACGAACGTCTTTAAAAAATCAGCACAAACACTCGCCGCGTCTCATAGACAAAAAAAGTCGCCGTGCGAGCTTTTTATCACGTACCTCGTGTTTAAATGTGTTTATAATTAGCATGTTACTTAAATCATAGGAACACAGCTACGTACCTATTTAAATGTTTTCAAAATAAATACACAGAAGACATTTGGACCCACGGATATCTTCCGCTGGGGCGACGACTCATCGCCCATATCAGGATTGGCAGAGCGCAGCCATCAATAAGAGAGATTACCATAATGCATCTCGCCAGGCGGTCATCAGGACTGCATCCGGTCGCATGCTGAGCTTCTGAACATGGGCCTTGTTTTGCTGCTGATTGTGCTGTGGTGGTGTTGTGGTGGTGTTGTGGTGGTGTTGTGGTGGTGTTGTGGTGGTGTTCTGGGGGTGTTGTGGTGGTGCTGTGGTGGTGTTGTGGTTGTGCTGTGGTGGTGTTGTGGTGGTGTTGTGGTGGTGTTGTGGTGGTGTTGTGGTGGTGTTGTGGTGGTGTTGTGGTGGTGTTGTGGTGGTGCTGTGGTGGTGTTGTGGTTGTGCTGTGGTGGTGTTGTGGTGGTGTTGTGGTGGTGTTGTGGTGGTGTTGTGGTGGTGTTGTGGTGGTGTTGTGGTGGTGTTGTGGTGGTGTTGTGGTGGTGTTCTGGGGGTGTTGTGGTGGTGCTGTGGTGGTGTTGTGGTTGTGCTGTGGTGGTGTTGTGGTGGTGTTGTGGTGGTGTTCTGGTGGTGTTGTGGTGGTGTTGTGGTGGTGCTGTGGTGGTGTTGTTGTGGTGGTGTTGTGGTGGTGCTGTGGTGGTGTTGTGGTGGTGTTGTGGTGGTGTTGTGGTGGTGTTGTGGTGGTGTTGTGGTGGTGTTGTGGTGGTGTTGTGGTGGTGTTGTGGTGGTGTTGTGGTGGTGTTGTGGTGGTGTTGTGGTGGTGCTGTGGTGGTGTTGTGGTTGTGCTGTGGTGGTGTTGTGGTGGTGTTGTGGTGGTGTTGTGGTGGTGTTGTGGTGGTGTTGTGGTTGTGCTGTGGTGGTGGTGTTGTGGGGGTGTTGTGGTGGTGTTGTGGTGGTATTGTGGTGGTGTTGTGGTGGTGTTGTGGTTGTGCTGTGGTGGTGTTGTGGTGGTGTTGTGGTGGTGTTGTGGTGGTGTTGGTTGTGGTGGTGTTGTGGTGGTGTTGTGGTGGTGTTGTGGTGGTGTTGGTTGTGGTGGTGTTGTGGTGGTGTTGTGGTGGTGTTGTGGTGGTGTATTGGTGTTGCTGTGGTGGTGTTGTGGTGGTGCTGTGGTGGTGCTGTTGTGGTGTTGTGGTGGTGTTGTGGTGGTGTTGTAGTGGTGTTGTGGTGGTGCTGTGGTGGTGTTGTGGTGGTGTTGTGGTGGTGGTGTTGTGGTGGTGTTGTGGATGGTGTTGTGGTGGTGTTGTGGTGGTGCTGTGGTGGTGTTGTAGTGGTGTTGTGGTGGTGCTGTGGTGGTGTTGTGGTGGTGTTGTGGTGGTGGTGTTGTGGTGGTGTTGTGGTGGTATTGTGGTGGTG
The DNA here is from genome assembly GCA_030386875.1 of Morinoia aosen. Lineage (NCBI taxonomy): Eukaryota > Metazoa > Arthropoda > Malacostraca > Amphipoda > Talitridae > Morinoia > Morinoia aosen. Next base: position 34,290,654 of record CM059578.1, on the reverse strand, counting down.
CTGTGTTGGTGCACCACCACAGTCGCCCCCAAACCTTCCCTCAGTCTCCCTCACATAAGTTGTAGGCGCAGCGGACAGAGGGAGGCCAATTCTGGGGTAATTGTGGCCAGTTGTTTGAGGAGTTTTATTAATCCCATTTTTACAAGGATGTCAAGTCTCATTGCTAATTTTTTAAGGATGTTTCTCATACTTCTGCCTTCGTGATAATAATTGTTATTGAGTGTTTTTTAGGGTTATATTATGGTTGGTGGTTTGATAGGCCGTTTTCATTGCTGCTTTAACAAGGATTTTGATTTTTGATACTGGTATTATGAAAATGTGTATTTTTATTGCTTATTTTGTGAGGCAATTCATTTTCATTGCTGCTTTGATAAGGATATTTAGTTTAGTTACTTATTTTAAAGGGCTGTCTATCTTTACAGCTGATTTTATTATAAGATGTTGCGTTTCATTACTGATTTTTAGGGATATTGATTTTTGTTGATGATTTGATGAGAATGTTAATTTTAATTGCTAGTTTTAGAAGGTTGTTAATTTTTCATTGCTTGCTTAAAAATAAGCTGGCGGATCACGCAGGCTGCATGGCTGGACCTCTTTTATTTGCTGCTGCTGATTGGTGCAAAATTTTTCCCTCTTTACGGTGTCGGCCAATCAGAGCACGGTTCTCGTGCTTTATAGTCCGAATCTTTACGGTTTGGGTTCAAATTGATTGACCTGGTGTTTTCTATACCCGGTTCCATCTTATTCATTTTAGCTTGAAACTAAATTTGAAGTTTTAACATGCTTTTACACAGCTTAACATAGCTTAGTTCCACACAAGTACTTTGAAACCTGATGTTCAGTCAGAATTTACAAGCCCAGCGTTCACGATGTCGTAATTGTAAAACAATTTATGTCATCGTAAAGGTACTGGTAGAAGCGTTAGTTCTTCTGTCGATTTGGCTACGTAAATTAGTGGTTTTAGTGTTGGCGGATCATGAGATGACAAAGGTAGTTAAAGTAAAAACATGTTTTAATTTGAAAGTCTCCTCATCCTGGAAAATCACTTTTTTCCCTTAAATTCACAACTCTATTCTAACAATGACCCTTTTACGTAAATACTGTGTTTTCACATCAACAAGTAACGCTTATTCCTTGAAAATGGTTTCGTCCGCTGTTATCACACTTTTACCCTAAAAACCAGACTTTTGCCCTGAAAATCCCTTTTTTATTTCTAAATTGCGCTGTGTGTTGTAGAGGAAATTGTTACCCTCAGCACGGAAGCTAGACTCCTGAATGAAGGAAGAGGCTATATAAGCGCGCGCGCCGCTGCTATCGTCTCATTTGCGCTAGCACCACAGAGACCGGAGGGCCGGCGTCACATCCTGGTCTTGTGCTGTGGTTCGCTGTGTGTACCCATGTTACCACAGTGGTACTTGTTGCAGGTAAATTCGGCTTATGTTATAATGATTGATGTGGACTCTGTAACCGCAGTGGTAAATGTGGCTAATCAAATACCGATTGATATGCAGTTCTCGCACTTTGTGGAACGAATTTTGAACGTGGCGGGAATTTTCTGTTTATTTTCAAACGGTTTTTCTGTCAGAAAATGTTGCTGAAACTTTGACCTGAGCAGACACCGTAGATTTTATGGTGATTGACTTTCCAGCAATTCCTCGCGAGGTTTGCTAGGCTTAGAACAAATCGTTCATTAAGCTGGGCGCAATAATTACACAAACGTTCCTCAGCGACGAGTTGTTCATCAGTGATGCGATTTAGCTTGAACAGTGCGAAGAAGAAAGAAAGCATCCTAAGTGCTAACAAAAAATAGGTTTATTGTGAAAATTGTTTACAAAGATAATAAAAGCTTGCAATAAATACAAAAATACGCGTATGACAAGTTTTAGCAGTCCAACTGCGTGAAGCCAGGCAGCCATTTGAAGAGAACGAATCTTGCTATCAACTTCCATAAGTGGAGAAGCGCTCCGTACTTTTATTTTGCTTATAAGAAATTCTTTTATGGTCGGGAAAACGATTTTCGGATTTTTCTTCAAGTAAGTGAACAGCTTTGCTCTCAGTGAAGAGTTAGGGAGGCATGAATTAACGTTTTGAATCTGAGAGAAAATTTAAGGAGGTTTAAGCCAGTTTATTCTATTTCAATCTCAGGTTCAGGCTTTAGCTTCTTCAATCTCAGCGAAGAGCTAGGGAGGCCTGGAGTAAATTCTGTAATGCAATCAGAGGCCAGCGCGGTAGTCGCTGCGAGGCTGCGCGCAATGTGTTAATTGGGTGACCGCGGAGCTCAGAGGTGAACTTAGCAGATAACAAAGGGAGAATTTAGCAAATGTTCGTTTGTTACACGCTGGTTGTTGCCCTGGTGGTGAGGCGGTGAGACGGCGGTGCCCTGTACAGACTGCTGCATCGCACTGCCGCACACGCTGTGCTGTGTGCTGTGCATGTACGCCTCAACACAACAGCGGGCAGCGTACACACCGGGCATGTACGCCTCAACACAACAGCGGGCAGCGTACACACCGGGCATGTACGATTCAACACAACAGCGGGCAGCGTACACACCGGGCATGTACGATTCAACACAACAGCGGGCAGCGTACACACCGGGCATGTACGCCTCAACACAACAGCGGGCAGCGTACGCACCGGGCATGGCAACGTCCAGCTGGCCGAGAAATTATCTGCTGATTTTAATACTTTGAGCGCGACGTGCGCCACCGGTAGCCACTGAGGGAATTTCCATAATGCTGCTGACCGACCAGCGCACACAAACTCTTTTTCCATAAATACTTAATGAAAACTAAATGAAGGCGCGATCTATTTATTGTTCGTTATTTTCAAAATGTATCTCTCTAAATTTACTCTAATTTGAATTGAATATTGAACTTCAGGTTATCTTTTCTGTTTATTATCCTCTTTTTTCTTGTCACAGCAATATTTTTTTCAGCACATCAGACTTCCTTCTTTAATAACTACCTTGGTTTATAATTTTTTTGTTATATTGTTGTTGCTATGCGCATGATATTCAGCTTAGGATTACACTTGCGCGTAGATTCCTCGTTCACTAAATTTCATAATAAATACTAACTATACGAATTTCTCCCGTACACAAGTCAAGAATATTTTGATCGCGGGTACTGTTGGGATGGATATATTTGTTGGGCATCCACAGCTGAAAAATTTATTCAAGGAAAATGTTGCAACCCGTCACTTCTGGCGGGACGTGTACACTTTTCCATGGAAAAAAGGATGCTTTTTTCCAATCAACCAAGCCTGATACATAACATCTTGTACATTGTTTTTCCAAATGCCTTATTGCTAATACCAGGACGCCATGACGCTTACCCCCGGTCAAGCCGGTACCCATTTCCGACACCTGAGTAGAGTGAGGAATTGTGGCCGAGTTCTCCCCTTTCCCAACGGGGAAAAATCACCGTGCGGCGCCGGGATTTGAACTGCCAACACATTCTCGAAAGGGTGTTCTCGTAACCACTCGGCCACGGTGACCACCGGTATTACTAGTGATCTACTGAAACAAATAGCGAAATGAGACTTTTTTGGTTGCTTGGAGTAGGGCGTTGAGTGAGAGGGCTGGTGGGGCGGTGGGGCTGGGGCAGGTGGGGCTGGGGCAGGTGGGGCTGGGGCAGGTGGGGCTGGGGCAGCTGGGGCTGGGGCAGGTGGGGCTGGGGCAGGTGGGGCTGGGGCAGATTGACACCGTGCGTGTGCCGCACAATGGCCGCATTGTGTTGGTGTTGCCGCCATTGTGCGGCACACAATGGCGGCTTGCTGTGCCGTGTGTGCTTACCGGCACACGCACAGCGGGTCTCTTGCTAACTGCCAGTTTGTGTGGCGCTGCTAACTGCCAATTTGTGTGGCGCTGCTAGCTGGGGCAGTTTGTGTGGCGCTGCTAACTGCCAGATTTAGTGGCACTGCTAGCTGGGGCAATTTGTGTGGTGCTGCTAACTGCCAGTTTGTGTGGCGCTGTTAACTGGGGCAGTTTGTGTGGTGCTGCTAACTGCCAATTTGTGTGGCGCTGCTAGCTGGGGCAGTTTGTGTGGTGCTGCTAACTGCCAAATTGTGTGGCGCTGCTAACTGGTGCAGTTTGTGTGGTGCTGCTAACTGCCAGTTTGTGTGGCACTGCTAACTGGGGCAGTTTGTGTGGTGCTGCTAACTGCCAATTTGTGTGGCGCTGCTAACTGCCAGTCTGTGAGGCGCTGCTAACTGGGGCAGTTTGTGTGGTGCTGCTAACTGCCAGTTTGTGTGGCGCTGCTAACTGCCAGTTTGAGTGGCGCTGCTAACTGCCAGTTTGTGTGGCGCTGCTAACTGGGGCAGTTTGTGTGGCGCTGCTAACTGGCGCAGTTTGTGTGGCGCTGCTAACAGCCAGTTTGTGTGGCGCTGCTAACTGGGGCAGTTTGTGTGGCGCTGCCAACTGCCAGTTTGTGTGGAGCTGCTAACTGGGGCAGTTTGTGTGGCGCTGCCAACTGCCAGTTTGTGTGGAGCTGCTAACTGGGGCAGTTTGTGTGGCGCTGCCAACTGCCAGTTTGTGTGGAGCTGCTAACTGGGGCAGTTTGTGTGGCGCTGCCAACTGCCAGTTTGTGTGGCGCTGCTAACTGGGGCAGTTTGTGTGGCGCTGCTAACTGGGGCAGTTTGTGTGGCGCTTCTAACTGGGGCAGTTTGTGTGGCGCTGCTAACAGCCAGTTTGTGTGGCGCTGCTAACTGGGGCAGTTTGTGTGGTGCTGCTAACTGGGGCAGTTTGTGTGGCGCTACTAACTGCCAGTTTGTGTGGTGCTGCTAACTGGGGCAGTTTGTGTGGCGCTACTAACTGCCAGTTTGTGTGGCGCTGCTAACTGGGGCAGTTTGCGTGGCGCTGCTAACTGGGGCAGTTTGTGTGGTGCTGCTAACTGGGGCAGTTTGTGTGGCGCTTCTAACTGGAGCAGTTTGTGTAGTGCTGCTAACTGGGGCAGCTTGTGTGGTGCTGCTAACTGGGGCAGTTTGTGTGGCGCTTCTAACTGGGGCAGTTTGTGTTGTGCTGCTAATTGGGGCAGCTTGTGTGGTGCTGCTAACTGCCAATTTGTGTGGCGCTGCTAGCTGGGGCAGTTTGTGTGGTGCTGCTAACTGCCAAATTGTGTGGCGCTGCTAACTGGTGCAGTTTGTGTGGTGCTGCTAACTGCCAGTTTGTGTGGCACTGCTAACTGGGGCAGTTTGTGTGGTGCTGCTAACTGCCAATTTGTGTGGCGCTGCTAACTGCCAGTCTGTGAGGCGCTGCTAACTGGGGCAGTTTGTGTGGTGCTGCTAACTGCCAGTTTGTGTGGCGCTGCTAACTGCCAGTTTGAGTGGCGCTGCTAACTGCCAGTTTGTGTGGCGCTGCTAACTGGGGCAGTTTGTGTGGCGCTGCTAACTGGCGCAGTTTGTGTGGCGCTGCTAACAGCCAGTTTGTGTGGCGCTGCTAACTGGGGCAGTTTGTGTGGCGCTGCCAACTGCCAGTTTGTGTGGAGCTGCTAACTGGGGCAGTTTGTGTGGCGCTGCCAACTGCCAGTTTGTGTGGAGCTGCTAACTGGGGCAGTTTGTGTGGCGCTGCCAACTGCCAGTTTGTGTGGAGCTGCTAACTGGGGCAGTTTGTGTGGCGCTGCCAACTGCCAGTTTGTGTGGCGCTGCTAACTGGGGCAGTTTGTGTGGCGCTGCTAACTGGGGCAGTTTGTGTGGCGCTTCTAACTGGGGCAGTTTGTGTGGCGCTGCTAACAGCCAGTTTGTGTGGCGCTGCTAACTGGGGCAGTTTGTGTGGTGCTGCTAACTGGGGCAGTTTGTGTGGCGCTACTAACTGCCAGTTTGTGTGGTGCTGCTAACTGGGGCAGTTTGTGTGGCGCTACTAACTGCCAGTTTGTGTGGCGCTGCTAACTGGGGCAGTTTGCGTGGCGCTGCTAACTGGGGCAGTTTGTGTGGTGCTGCTAACTGGGGCAGTTTGTGTGGCGCTTCTAACTGGAGCAGTTTGTGTAGTGCTGCTAACTGGGGCAGCTTGTGTGGTGCTGCTAACTGGGGCAGTTTGTGTGGCGCTTCTAACTGAGGCAGTTTGTGTTGTGCTGCTAATTGGGGCAGCTTGTGTGGTGCTGCTAACTGGGGCAGTTTGTGTGGCGCTGCTAACTGGGGCAGTTTGTGTGATGCTGCTAACTGCCAGTTTGTGTGGCACTGCTAACTGGGGCAGTTTGTGTGGCGCTTCTAACTGGGGCAGTTTGTGTGGTGCTGCTAACTGGGGCAGTTTGTGTGGTGCTGCTAACTGGGGCAGTTTGTGTGGTGCTGCTAACTGCCAGTTTGTGTGGTGCTGCTAACTGCCAGTTTGTGTGGCGCTGCTAACTGGGGCAGTTTGTGTGGCGCTGCTAACTGGGGCAGTTTGTGTGGTGCTGCTAACTGGGGCAGTTTGTGTGGTGCTGCTAACTGCCAGTTTGTGTGGTACTGCTAACTGGCGCAGTTTGCGTGGTGCTGCTAACTGGGGCAGTTTGTGTGGTGCTGCTAACTGGGGCAGTTTGTGTGGTGCTGCTAACTGCCGGTTTGTGTGGTGCTGCTAACTGCCAGTTTGTGAGGTGCTGCTAACTGGGGCAGTTTGTGTGGCGCTGCTAACTGCCAGTTTGTGTGGTGCTGCTAACTGGGGCAGTTTGTGTGGTGCTGCTAACTGGGGCAGTTTGTGTGGTGCTGCTAACTGGGGCAGTTAGTGTGGTGCTGCTAACTGTGTCAGTTTGTGTGGTGCTGCTAACTGGGGCAGTTTGTGTAGCACTGCTAACTGGGGCAGTTTGTGTGGTGCTGCTAACTGGGGCAGTTTGTGTGGCGCTGCTAGCTGAGGCAGTTTGTGTGGTAGTGCTAACTGCCAAATTGTGTGGCGCTGCTAACTGGGGCAGTTTGTGTGGCGCTGCTAACTGCCAGATTTAGTGGCACTGCTAACTGGGGCAATTTGTGTGGTGCTGCTAACTGCCAGTGTGTGGCGCTGCTAACTGGGGCAGTTTGTGTGGTGCTGCTAACTGCCAATTTGTGTGGCGCTGCTAGCTGGGGCAGTTTGTGTGGTGCTGCTAACTGCCAAATTGTGTGGCGCTGCTAACTGGTGCAGTTTGTGTGGTGCTGCTAACTGCCAGTTTGTGTGGCACTGCTAACTGGGGCAGTTTGTGTGGTGCTGCTAACTGCCAATTTGTGTGGCGCTGCTAACTGCCAGTCTGTGAGGCGCTGCTAACTGGGGCAGTTTTTGTGGTGCTGCTAACTGGGGCAGTTTGTGTGGCACTGCTAACTGGGGCAGTTTTTGTGGTGCTGCTAACTGCCAATTTGTGTGGCGCTGCTAACTGCCAGTCTGTGAGGCGCTGCTAACTGGGGCAGTTTTTGTGGTGCTGCTAACTGCCAGTTTGAGTGGCGCTGCTAACTGCCAGTTTGTGTGGCGCTGCTAACTGGGGCAGTTTGTGTGGCGCTGCTAACTGGGGCAGTTTGTGTGGCGCTGCTAACTGCCAGTTTGAGTGGCGCTGCTAACTGCCAGTTTGTGTGGCGCTGCTAACTGGGGCAGTTTGTGTGGCACTGCTAACTGGCGCAGTTTGTGTGGCGCTGCTAACAGCCAGTTTGTGTGGCGCTGCTAACTGGGGCAGTTTGTGTGGTGCTGCTAACTAGGGCAGTTTGTGTGGCGCTGCTAACTGCCAGTTTGTGTGGAGCTGCTTACTGGGGCAGTTTGTGTGGCGCTACTAACTGCCAGTTTGTGTGGCGCTGCTAACTGGGGCAGTTTGTGTGGCGCTGCTAACTGGGGCAGTTTGTGTGGCGCTTCTAACTGGGGCAGTTTGTGTGGCGCTGCTAACAGCCAGTTTGTGTGGCGCTGCTAACTGGGGCAGTTTGTGTGGTGCTGCTAACTAGGACAGTTTGTGTGGCGCTGCTAACTGCCAGTTTGTGTGGAGCTGCTAACTGGGGCAGTTTGTGTGGCACTGCTAACTGGGGCAGTTTGTGTGGCGCTTCTAACTGGGGCAGTTTGTGTAGTGCTGCTAACTGGGGCAGCTTGTGTGGTGCTGCTAACTGGGGCAGTTTGTGTGGCGCTTCTAACTGGGGCAGTTTGTGTTGTGCTGCTAACTGGGGCAGCTTGCGTGGTGCTGCTAACTGGGGCAGTTTGTGTGGCGCTGCTAACTGGGGCAGTTTGTGTGATGCTGCTAACTGCCAGTTTGTGTGGCACTGCTAACTGGGGCAGTTTGTGTGGCGCTTCTAACTGGGGCAGTTTGTGTGGTGCTGCTAACTGGGGCAGTTTGTGTGGTGCTGCTAACTGGGGCAGTTTGTGTGGTGCTGCTAACTGCCAGTTTGTGTGGTGCTGCTAACTGCCAGTTTGTGTGGCGCTGCTAACTGGGGCAGTTTGTGTGGCGCTGCTAACTGGGGCAGTTTGTGTGGTGCTGCTAACTGGGGCAGTTTGTGTGGTGCTGCTAACTGCCAGTTTGTGTGGTACTGCTAACTGGCGCAGTTTGCGTGGTGCTGCTAACTGGAGCAGTTTGTGTGGTGCTGCTAACTGCCAGTTTGTGTGGTACTGCTAACTGGCGCAGTTTGTGTGGTGCTGCTAACTGGGGCAGTTTGTGTGGTGCTGCTAACTGCCAGTTTGTGTGGTACTGCTAACTGGGGCAGTTTGTGTGGTGCTGCTAACTGGAGCAGTTTGTGTGGTGCTGCTAACTGGGGCAGTTTGTGTGGCGCTGCTAACTGGGGCAGTTTGTGTTGTGCTGCTATCTGGCGCAGTTTGTGTGGCGCTGCTAACTGGGGCAGTTTGTGTGGTGCTGGCAACTGCCAGTTTGTGTGGTGCTGCTAACTGCCAGTTTGTGTGGCGCTGCTAACTTTGGCAGTTTGTGTGGCGCTGCTAACTGCCAGTTTGTGTGGCGCTGCTAACTGGGGCAGTTTGTGTGGCGCTTCTAACTGGGGCAGTTTGTGTGGCGCTGCTAACTGGGGCAGTTTGTGTGGTGCTGCAAACTGGGGCTGTTTGTGTGGCGCTGCTAACTGGCGCAGTTTGTGTGGTGCTGCTAACTGGGGCAGTTTGTGTGGCGCTGCTAACTGGAGCAGTTTGTGTGGCGCTGCTAACTGGGGCAGTTTGTGTGATGCTGCTAACTGCCAGTTTGTGTGGCGCTGCTAACTGGGGCAGTTTGTGTGGCGCTGCTAACTGGGGCAGTTTGTGTGGCGCTGCTAACTGGGGCAGTTTGTGTGGTGCTTCTAACTGCCAGTTTGTGTGGCGCTGCTAACTGTCAGTTTGTGTGGCGCTGCTAACTGGGGCAGTTTGTGTGGCGCTGCTAACTGGGGCAGTTTGTGTGGCGCTGCTAACTGGGTCAGTTTCTGTGGTGCTGCTAACTGGGGCAGTTTGTGTGGTGCTGCTAACTGCCAGTTTGTGTGGCGCTGCTAACTGCCAGTTTGTGTGGCGCTGCTAACTGGGGCAGTTTGTGTGGCGCTGCTAACTGGGGCAGTTTACACAAACAATAAGATACCACATCAACGAACCAATAAACTGGATGAACGGTCACAAAACTGGTATAATTATTCAGAACAATCTGCGCCTGTAGGTGTGAGCGAGGTTTAGTTAAACCAAATATTTCCTAAGGCTTGTGCACACTAATCGATTGCTCATTTAAAATTAGCTTGCTGTAGAGCAGTTGTTCTTAACCTTTCTACTGCCACGCCTCCTTAAGAATTGTCAGGGGGAAATTGTGGGCAGACGGGGTAATAAATAAGAGCTCACAACAAAGGATATTGTAAATAGGTCCTTAAACACATTCAACAGTGAAAGTTCACTCTTTTGTCGAAAATATCACTGGGAGAAGTTAGGCTTGACAGCGAAGGCTCGCGCCCCCAGGGTAAGAGCGGCAGCTGCAGAGCAACACTTAATTACTTGGGACAGCGCTGCTTCGATTTCAAATCCATCAGCTAACCTGGCGCCCCACAGCGCTGCATGCAACTGCCACATTCCAGCTGCGTCTGACGCGCAATTTTCGTTGAGCTGACGTATTTAAAGCGCGTTTAACTTGAATTGTTTCCTTCAGCAGGCGCAGGGAAAGCGCTTGAATGCTTGCCGCGCAATAAAGAGGCTTGGACGTTTAAGAGAACTTGGATTAATACTTTTCTGTATCTAGAAAAAGTAAAATATTTGCAACACCATGGACATGACGTGTGAACATTTGACACGTGGGTCAAACGAGGTGCTTTCGATGATGGAGTTCCTGATAGTCTATACAAATTGTACACTTATTTTTCAGTTACCACACTTCGAAGTGTGCAGACATTTGGTGTTGTGAGGTATATCTAAGTGGACATTATACTTCTTCATCATTAGTGATTCAGACACACACATTTCTCGTAGGATAGGCTAAAGCAGATATGTTTGTGTAGTGAGCTATATCTCAATATCCAAATCGGCACGTTTACAGCTGCGGACCAAGCACGATTTAGGCGCGCCCATTTCCATAACAATCATGATGCGTGCGGCGAACCTGGCTGTTGAGTTTGCATTAAAGAGGAAATGTTGAGAAAATTGCTTTGTATTCAAATCTGTTATGAAATTTTGTCGCTATGAGGGAAAATCCGAAGCTTTCCAAAGTCTTAACAAATTAAAACCTTGAAACTATCTGAAGCTCTGCTCAAAAGAAACGATGACGTGCCAACAGTCTAAAAAGTATATTTCTTAACGATAAATTACCGGTTATGACAAATGACATGTTTACCTGCCATCAACTGTGCGCAAACGCAGATGGGACACCCACCAATGACAACATGCTGCCGCCACAACGAACCAAAAGTTCAATGAGATCCACCAAGGGACGATGATATGGAGACCAGCAATGAATTAAGTCTAACATGTTCAATTACCGGGAATTGAAGACATGCGCCTCATGATAACACGAATGTCGACCGCCAAATGACAGCGCATGTTTCTTGCTATAGATTTATTGCATTACGTATAACGCACATGCATTGATTTGATGAATAATTTAGCCATTTTTGTGAGTCCAATTGCCCCATGTAATGCAGGCCGAGACCTGCACGGTCATCAGGCCGCCATAAAATAGCCCATAAAGCCCTCATTAACGTGTCACAAAGCCATAAAAGGCGTCCATCAAACAGCCGTCGAATTAACGCAATAAATAAGCTCTGTCTTCGCGTGCAGAACTTCCTAGCCATTCTCCCCTACCCGCCCTGCCTCGGTGGCGGCTGTGTCCAGCACCCAGCGCAGGGTATCTTCTTTCCCAGTCAGCTTAAATGACTGCACAGCTAAAATTCGTAGAGAAACCGTCACATTAGGTTGCCTCAGCTGCAGCTCGGCCTTATGAGACCTGTCTTTCGTGCCCAGTTTGCTCCTAGCAGTTCTCCTGCCTCCGTTGCTGTCTCCTCTCTGTCTTGTCTTCCTCTTCCGTCCTGCCTCGTGCCCAGTTTGCTCCTAGCAGTTCTCATGCCTCCGTTGCTGTCTCCTCTCTGTCTTGTCTTCCTCCTCCGTCCTGCCTCGTGCCCAGTTTGCTCCTAGCAGTTCTCATGCCTCCGTTGCTGTCTTTTCTCTGTCTTGTCTTCCTCCTCTGTCCTGCCTCGTGCCCAGTTTACTTCTAGCAGTTCTCATGCCTCCGTTGCTGTCTCCTCTCTGTCTTGTCTTCCTCCGCCCTCTTGCCTCGTGCCCAGTTTGCTCCTAGCAGTTCTCATGCCTCCGTTGCTGTCTCTTCTCTGTCTTGTCTTCCTCCTCTGTCCTGCCTCGTGCCCAGTTTGCTCCTAGCAGTTCTCATGCCTCCGTTGCTGTCTCTTCTCTGTCTTGTCTTCCTCCTCTGTCCTGCCTCGTGCCCAGTTTGCTCCTAGCAGTTCTCTTGCCTCCGTTGCTGTCTCCTCTCTGCCTTGTCTTCCTCCGCCCTCTTGCCTCGCTGTTTCTGTGCGCAGGGTATCCTGTGTGGCAACACAACTTTGCATAGATTCCTCGTTTTCTACAGTTCTTACTTAATGTTCCTTTCTCTTCGCTCTCTTGCGATCGCTTTTGCTGTAGCAAGGGAGTTTTTAACTAAACTGTACAAGAATTATTAAAATATTCGTTAGTGTTCTCGTACGATTGTTCTCCTACGCTCTAGTTATCAGTTTACAGTGCTGTCTGAAACAATTTGCCTTCATTCTTTATTTTAATGTTCAATAAACACACTTTGCTCTCAAACTTTACCGGTACAGCACCCTGCAGTGCAGAGTCATCAATTCTATGTAATCTTAAATAACAAAGTTTATCACCCGTCATCGTATTCTTCTAAATCGTTGCTGTTATTGCCACCAAACCCCGGCTGTCATTTGTGCGCGCGCTTGTGCGTTATGGACGGACGTCCTCTTTTTATCTGTGTTGGTCAAAATGCATTGCAAGCAAGAAGAGATAAAATGAAGACCATTAACAGTTTTCTATTCCTCTCTTCGGAACAACTTTGCTGTGGCTGGGGACGCTTAAGCTGATCTTATGTAATCTAACCGATATCTATTCAAACTGTACTTTAAAATCCTTATTTTTTCCAGGACCGCGCTGCTTTATGAAGAAAATAGCCTTCCAGCGCTCCTGTTCCTGTCTCCCCTGCGCGCTGCAGCGCCGGCCTGGTGAGTCTCGGCTGTGGCAATTTTTGCTCGATTCTCGTATTTGCTGGGAGCGATCGGAGGTGAATTCTTGCCACAGACATGGCTGGGGCATTGCTAGTACTCTTTATACAACCAAACATGGTAAGATCAATCATGCTCACACTCGGTACGGGGAAACATTTTTTGTAATAAGGGCACACAGAAAATAAATAAGTAACAAAAAAAAAGACTCTACCTAAAATGAAAGGCGTGGCTTCAGGAACTTCGGTTTATAGCATCATTCCATATTGATGGCGAAAATACCCTAGTACACTCTGTGCATTTATGTCCAATAAATTATCTTTACTATATTTGCCAGTACCTGATTCTTAAATCCATTCATTTTCAACGTTCCACGTACAATATTCAGTGTGCAGTCAAATGCTTGGCTTCTGTAAAAATCTGTTCCAGTCATGTAAAAGGAAGCCATTCCGTGTTGAGAAAATCTGCGTTGGTCCTCTGTAGAGTTTGCCTTAAATGGGAGTACGTAAAGAAATTTTGTAGGGAAAGTTCCTCTGTAGAGTTTGCCTTAAATGGGAGTACGTAAAGAAATTTTGTAGGGAAAATCAAAAGTTGTGCTAATCAGGTGCGCCATTTTATGAAACCGGCAATAAATTTATGCTTCATTTTCATCATTAAAAATTATTCCTACAACAACAAAAATTGCACAAGTGCCATAAAAATTAAGTTTGCTCAAAGCTGTTGGATCATGAAACAATATGTGGATTTAGGAGAGTTTGCAGTCTCTGTTCGCACAAAACAGAAAACAAGCTTAACTTTGGTCGTAAGCTCCCACATCTCTGCGGAGCAAGTCCTGAAAGCTTTCTAAAATACTTCTATTTCCTTAGAATTTATTGATCCTGCTCATTAATGTTATGCGTGGGATGGCACACGGGAGTTGCTGTAGTGTTGCTCTTCTGCATGTTCGTTCGATACCGATATAAACAATAAAAAGTCTGCGGACTTTAAACCTCGTATTTAACTTACTCCACAGATGTTAAGTCTCGTATTAAATTTATTGAACGGAATTTAAATCCTGTATTTAACTTGCTGAAGCTATGTTAAATCTCGTATTAAATTCATTGAACAGTTGTTCAATCCTGTATTCAGCTAACTTAACACGTATCCAATCCCCTTATTTAACTCGCTCTGCAGCTTTAAAGTCTTTTTAACTTACTATGCAGTAATAAAATCACGTGTATAATAAATCACTAAGGTTAATAAATCCCATTTTAAATTAATATAAAAATATTAAATCTCTCATTCAACTTATTACACAGATACAAAATCTTGAAGTCAACTTACAGTACAAACATTTGCAGACGATCCACAATAGCCGGATGGCACAAAGTCTACGGAGTTTGCACCGAAGATTTAACTTACTTTCCGTTGCGTGCGGCTACCGTGTGATGCGGACACGAGAAAGTCAGAAGACCGTGAACCGAAGCTCTATTTACTCTCACATATATAGAATGCGGGATGAATAAATATATACGGCTATCAAGCCAGGTGCAGCGACGGTTTTAAATCAATGATAATAATCAATTCAGCTCAGATAATAAAAAAAAGAAGTAAAGTAATATAATGAATTAAGAACATAAAACATGCAGTAAAATAAGTAAATTGAGTGAAATAAAGCACTAAAATGAAAATTTGTAAAAAAGGCATTTCAGAGGAGACACGTCAAAGTGACCGTTAAAGATTAATCAAGGTTAATTTCCGGAATTTTTAAATGAACAATACAAATGAGGAATTAATTGAAATTCGTGAACTAAGAAAAAATGTCTGTTATCAGTAAAACGCACAAGTCCGATACCTGGGAGTTCTTGTAATTATAATGGGTCGAGTAAAAATTGCAAAGAAGACTCAGGAAAATACAGATAGTGTACCATTGGAAAATGAAGTTCCCAGGAGGGAGATGTGAGGTCCCAAGCTGAATGTTAGGTTGGTCTGGTTTTGTTAAAATAGAATAGATTTTGTTTTGCTACAAACCATTATTTTAGTGCATTGCTTTCTTCTTCCAGCACCATTTTTATCAATCGCCGACTTTTATCATGTGCCACAAAGTTCTTTTAATCTCGCTGTTTCTACGTGCAAAGACGCTAGTGCACGAACACACTTGTGCATAAATTCCTCGTTTTCTTAAATCCATCTAAAATGGTTCCTTCCTTTTCCTATACTCGGAATACATTTCAAGGTCATCATAAAAACAAAACTAGGTTATGAATTAACCTAATGAGGGAAACGAAATTATTCAGTGATGATATTATAATGATAATTATTGGATGATTGAAACCTGTGATACTGGACAGGTGCCAGCTTTCCTCTCTCTGCTCTTAGGAACACATTTTATTTGAGTAAGAAGCTGAAACTAACTTATAAACTAATTTAACATGTGGTCAACTATATCAAACCACGTTTTTACCAAGAAAAATTGCAAAAATACTCAGGAAGGTGCAACTAGTGTACCAATGGAAAATAAATTTCCGAGAGGGAAGATGTGAGGTGCCAAGCTGGATGTTAGGTATGCTTGGTTTTGTTTAAATAGAATTGATTTTGTTTTGCTACAGCCATTAGTTAAAAAAACTATAGAAATAGTAAATTCCATATTTAACTCTCTATCCAGCATACACTAACTTATAAACTAAGCTAATGCGTGAAATACAATTCCCTGAAGAGAAGCAGGACGCCATTGCCCGAGCAATGCCCGGGGCGGAGGCGGGCAATAAGGTCCGTGTCAGGCGGCAATACAGACTTGCACTGCGGACCCGACCTATAATGAGCCCAGCGACAGACGGGCGGCGGGCAGGCGATATGCTCTTTTGGCCGCCGTCTCCCCCCAGCCATCAATTATGCAAATGATTGTCTTGCGGATCTGTTTAGGTGTCTGCGGCTTCATGTATTTTTCTGGGTACTAAATGTACCACGCATTTCTATCGGTACCAGGGGTACCACACATTTCTATTGGTATTGGGGGTATCTCTCATTTCTCTGGGAACCGGAGGTACTACGTATTTTTTGGGTATCGGGAGTACTACGCATTTCTGTAGGTATCAAAGGCAACGCGCATTTCTCTAAGTATCGGGAATACCGTGCATTTTTTATGCTTTAGAGATACGTGGTATCAGGGATACCACGTATTTCCCTGGGTATCACAGACGAAATGCAATTGACGGGATAACAGGGATACAGCGCTTTCTCTCGGTATAAGAGATACCACGTTATAATTTGGAAAAATTGGATGCCACGCATTTCTGTAGGCAAGGAGTATCGCGAATTTTCTATTTAACAAAGATACAATGCATCTCTCATGGTACCAAAGATATGACATGTTTCTTTGGGTATCAGGAATATTAAGACTTGTCCAGGTATCAGAGCTATTTGCGTGCCGGCAAAATTTGATGATTAAGGCTCCGAGTCTTCGAGTTTCATTCGATGGTATGAGACGTTTCCGTTTTATTTACTTCTTGAATATTTGTATCAAATTGGTTCGATGTAATCTACACACATAAATATTGTTACATGAGTATAGAGTCAAAAAACAACTTTTCAAAGCAGTCCATAAATGTGTATAAATAATGATTAAAATTGTTTAAAAAAAATTATTTCAATACAAGTTGTTGTTAATGCAAAAGCTAAAATTAAATTTATATGAGAAACTACATGGATTACTTTTTTATCTTTTGATCCATTGATTTAGAATTCTGATTTCCAAAATTTCATGTTTCTACATTTTTCTGAAATTAATAAAACTGAGAGTTTCTGCTGCCATACTCTATATCGAGCAATTTCAGCACGCCCTCATAATATTTTTAAATCTAATGCTTTCCCACGCGGTACATAACTCGGTTTATTTAATAAGGGAGTAAGAAAGTGTGACTCAATTTCTTTA
This sequence comes from Morinoia aosen, assembly GCA_030386875.1. Classification (NCBI taxonomy): domain Eukaryota; kingdom Metazoa; phylum Arthropoda; class Malacostraca; order Amphipoda; family Talitridae; genus Morinoia; species Morinoia aosen. Next base: position 34,274,180 of record CM059578.1, on the reverse strand, counting down.
TAATTCGCAACTCCGGGGTTGGTATCGGTGATACCCAAAACGCACTAAATCTAGTGAGAGTCAGGTTCAACCACGGTAGATGAAATAACGTAAGGCTCAACCAGTCTTTTTTTCGACCGTGTGGCAATGCTGACGTTATGGCAATGAACCCAATAGCAGCGCTATTATTGCAACTGGCAACACTGCACGCCCCAAATCTGGTACCACTATTGTTCTATCGACATGTCGCAACCGTAACGTCATAGAGTTTGTTTGAAATGAAGCCGTTCAATTGGCTAGCCGAACAAGAGGTGTAGTTCTAAAATGAGTCATAAAAATGACTCCAATACCAAGAAACCTTATTTCTTCTACTGTGGATTCAACCCAGCTCGGGCATATGATTACAGTCCCAAGAATTGGAATCGGTGTTAACCAAAGCTACAGACGTATGCTAAATGGTACAGGTTCAATTTTGAGTGCATAATTTATATTTTAAGGATTGGAATCCGTGATAACTAAACTTAAATTACGTCATAAAACAGCAAATTTCAACAGTGCTTGCACAATTAAAGTCTTTAAAGTTGGAAACAGTATTGCCTAATAGTTCATTCGATTAAAACTCTGGTTCGTCTTTCATTGTTTAATTCAAGCTATCGAGTTGGTATCTGTGATACTCGCAATAATTCCGTTCCTCTGTTGGCAAAGTAAAATGTTGCGCTTTAATTTAAGGGAATTATTTCTTTGTTGGTATCGATGAAACGGAGCATCATATGATCAACACAAACACGCCAGTCATTTGTGCTAAACAACCGCCGTTATGACGGCATTAATTCCGACAGCTAAATTTAGGCACCGAACAACAGGGACTCATTTTGTTGATCGTGGGTACAATTTACCCTAAATGTTACCTAAATTTACCCTAAATATGACAGGTCGTCTCCGTGATGACTGCCGCATTTGGGGGCCTTTGTTTTCCTCACTGTGTTGCCTTTGTTTTGTTTGTGTCGGCACTTTTTCTTTTCTCGTTCTGGGTGAAAGAACTCGTTTCTAATAGCGGAGTGTTTTTTGTACGAAGGCAGTGCGAAAAATCAGTTTGAAAATCCTACTGTGCCATGAATTAGCATACTAATGTGAATAGATGATATTGGGAAAGTCATTTGTCGCGTTTATCATTGCTATGAAATAATCAACTGAAAGAGAAAAGCGACAGAATTGATAACAATGGAAACACAGTTAAAAAAAACACAGTAGAAATCCAATTTTGGAGAGGAAAGTTCGAGCAGCGCAGCCATGCATCATTCTCTTACAACACAAAGTAAGCAACACTGACAGCAAGTAATAATAAACACAAACATCGAGAACTCACCATGACGTTATCATTCTCTTACAACACAAAGTAAGCAACACTGACAGCAAGTAATAATAAACACAAACACCAAGAACTTACCATGACGTTATCATTCTCTTACAACACAAAGTAAGCAACACTGACAGCAAGTAATAATAAACACAAACACCGAGAACTCACCATGACGTTATCATTCTCTTACAACACAAAGTAAGCAACACTGACAGCAAGTAATAATAAACACAAACATCGAGAACTTACCATGACGTTATCATTCTCTTACAACACAAAGTAAGCAACACTGACAGCAAGTAATAATAAACACAAACACCAAGAACTTACCATGACGTTATCATTCTCTTACAACACAAAGTAAGCAACACTGACAGCAAGTAATAATAAACACAAACACCGAGAACTCACCATGACGTTAATGGGAAACGAAGAGAATATCAATAGAGTACCTGTTGATGATAGTACGCTGGGTTAAAAAATGTAATTACAGAAAAATGTTTGGTTTTAAGATTAAGAGATGCAAGACTTGTGGACTGAAGAAAACCATATAAAGTATAGTATGAAAAAATTTAAACCAGTAATTTTTAATGCCATGTATGTTAGCTAAGAAATATTACCTTCAGCTAAGCCTCTATTTAGAATAAAATAACTCAGTAAAAAACTGGGCATTTTTTCTGTTTTCGTCTGTTGTGTTTACGTGCTTTTAGTATTTTGTTAATTTTTATTTAAAATATTTTCCCTCGTTTTCTGTAGAAAATGTGTTAGCCTTCATCGCCCATGATTTGAGAATTAAGGTGTCCTTTCTTTCTCCATTTCTGTTCCTTTTGATGAATTTTTTTACGCTATTGCTAGGCTTTGCGTGCTCGTCGAAAATTATGATGTTAGCAAACAAACTTCTGAAAGAGAAATAATATTTTTGTTCTTAATTTTCTAGTGGAGGATAAGAAGAGCTGTTTTTGTAATTGTTGTGTCATTGACTAACTTGTACTGTAACTATTTCCATTGTGGTGACCGTATTGTATTTTGCACCACCTATACTGCAGTTAAATTATTAATACGCATGTATTACTATTTCTATTATATTGCCGATATTGTATTTTGCAGCTCTTCTAGAGCTGTTGCGTATTGATACGCTTGTATGGTCTTATTGTGTTGTGGATATTGTATTTTCCCATATTTTTATTGCTGTTGTATCACTGATACACTTGTATTGTCACCATTTCTACAGGATTGTCGACGTTGTTTTCGTACCATTTGTACCTGTTGTATCACTGATACGGCCGTGTTGTCGCCACCCAAGTAAAACGTCTAACTCGTCCTGTATCCAACTAAGCTGTCATGAAATAGTTTTTATTTTTTTTCAGCGACCTGCTCTCGTCTTAAGGACTTTTTTTATATTACATTTCATTCGGAACCATCTATATGACAAGCTGCCTACTTAATTTTCTGCCAGGCTAATATGTACATGCCTCAGTGAAAATGTCGAGTCACTGGACGATGATGTTTAACAACAGGTGCGACACTGAAGCAAGAAGTGGAGTGCGGTTCCGAACAATTTGAGATTAAGGTTCATTTTCTCTCATCAGATTCACGTTGACGCGGGAACTCACTCGCAACCAGGCGTCACCCCTGGCAACCAGACCAGACGTCAACCCTGACAACCAGACGTCAACCCTGGCAACCAGAAGTCAATACTGGCAACAAGTCATAAAGATGCACTCTTGGCACTGGCACATCTAAGCACTCAACCTCCAGTGCGCATACCTTTCGCGTCCTGAACAAGGCATTGCGCAGACAAAGAAATTTTGCCTTAATATTTTACTCCATTCACCATAGTTGAGAACGTTGTTTAATATCTTACCTAATGATACCCTTGCTGTGTGCATTTTTTCCTAAATTTAAATATTTGTTTGGTGTCCGAAACAGGTTTGGTGCCGAACAGTTAACAGTAACAGTTTGGTGTCCGAAAAGAAACAGCTTCTTTGATTCGATTTAATGGACGCTCAATGACCGTATCTGCAATACGAGTTTCACCAGTGCACAAGCACAAGAATATTTCAATCGCGGGTACTGTTGGGATGGATATATTTGTTGGGCATCCACAGCAGACGGATTTATAGTAGAAAAATAACGAATCCTGCCATTTTTGGCGAGTCGTGTACACTAGTATTGTGTATTTTGTGTACTAGCGGCAATAGAGCTCAGTATGGATGGCTTACAAGAAAGAATACAAAATTCCCAAGAAGCATTGAACATGAGTGACCAATTATCGGGCCCAGAAGCTATCAGCCATGCCTACAAAAATCTTCCATTTATTTTAAAACGCTCTCACAGTTCGAGCGAGGTGGCGTCGCCGAACTCGACGAGTGGCGCACCACACACCGGCGAAGACACGCGCCAGTTCAACCAATATTCCCACGTCCCAGAACGTTTATCAGCGTCGTGTCCGGCTCTGAACGCGCCCGCTGGTGTTCATGAGACCCAGGGTGCAAAGCACGTTGATAAGAAGTTATTTCTCAACGAATTAGTGAGGCTCTCCCCTAGGGTCATAAATAATTACACTCTTTCGGCTTACAAAAGAAATGAAGAATGTAGAAGGAAGTCTTGTTCAGAGGCGTCCGAAAATGTAAACATCACGACGGAAATTTTAGAGCTCACTTATTCTGGGTTCCTCTACCAGCCAAAATATTTCGCAAGAAGTAGGTTAGAGAACACCTGTAATTATTTGCCTATCTCATCAGGGTGTCCTCCAAACAATATCCTGCCTCATGCCTCACAGAACCGCTGGAACAGCGCACGCAGCTCCGCCCAGTCAAACAGCGACGTTCCACAACACAAAACCCCCAATGAAGAAGACTGGGCGCTGGACCACACTGCCACAGAAGCTCGCAGGATCAGAAACAAACTGAACGCGATCTTGAACTGCAGCGCCGACAGCGAACTGCCGGCGTTCGACAGCGATGTCGGGATCGGAGGACGGTCTTTGCGAGGCAGACGGTCCATGTCAGGGCTCTCGGACTCCAGCTTTGTTAAGAGAAGAGCGGTCGTCAGCTCGCAGTACTACAGGTACGCAACCAAAAGCAGCGACAAACTCGCGGGTGAGTGCTACATGAACGTTACAAAAACTCCCGTTGACGATTTGTGCGTGAATTTGTCCGCTCGAGCTGCGCGCTGGAGAAATAACGACGGTGAAGAGTTGCTCAGAGACACCCAAAATGGCACCCACCAAAATCAAGAAATTAACGAACTGTTAAAGCACAGCAACACAAAAGTAGGAAATGATCCTTGCTCTGCTAGAGAGGGCTTCACAAGAACGTGCCCGTCTCTCGGTCCCGCCGCTACCCTGACCTCCCAAAAATCAGGTGTTCGCGTCTCGAAGACCACGAAGCGACCCAAATTCAAAGCCCGAGATGACGCCAAGTGCCTCAAGACGGACAAAAACGCTGTCCCAATGAGCGAACTCAACGCAGGGTTGACGGAAATCAAATTCGGACAAGAATCTGCGAAGAAATCAGGACCAGGAGACGCAACGCTGCTGTCGAGTAAGAAGCTTCGTCAATACAAGATCAACCAGGCGTTCAGGGTGCTGGCTGCGCTGAATTCTGGCAGCACCCACCACGGGCTGTGTGGGGATGGTGGCAGACATGAGAAGCTTCCTCTGCACATCTACGTGCCAGCGGCGGTCAAACCGCCTCGCACTCACCACATCGCTTTGCGTCAACAACTCAATTTCAAACCAAGTTCAGCTTTGTGAGAACCATGGTAGAAGAAACAAGGTAGCGTCAAATCGGTCTTTTTTTTCGTCGACAGTGTGGCAATGCTGACGTCATGGCAACGAACCAATAGCAGCGCTCGTATTGCATCTGGCAACACTGCTAGCCCTAAATCTGGCAACCCAATTGGCCTAACGACATGTCGCAATGGTGACGTCATAAAGTTTGTTTGAAACGAAGCCGTTCTATTGGCTAGCCGAACAAGAGGAGGTGCATTTTCCCCCTTAGAAATGGCTCTGCCTTGTTTCCTCTACCGTGGTGAGAACTTCGAGTGTAAATTTGGCCCGTTTCCCTACAGAGGATGTAGGTGACTATCGTGTGTATGGGAATAATATCCCGAGTTAATGGCTATTTAGGCCTTCCTTTTGTTGCAGTGCAATATGTTTTTGTTTTGTTGAGGACCATTTTTCGGTTCACCGCTGTCTTGTTTTTCAGCGCCTACTACTCTCTTCAACTGGTATCTTGTTTCATAGCATTTTTTCCTAATTTACTGTTTCTTTGCCCAAGGGATCTTGAGTGGAAACACACCTTGTGCATAGATTTCACGTTCCCTTAGTTTCATATTAAATGATGCCTTCATCCTTCCTCTCTTTGGAACACCTTTGTTTAGGGAGGTTTTAACTAACTTATAATCTAATCTGAGTTCTTACTTATGTCCTCTACTCTTTTAAAAACCGCTAATTTTTAGCTAACTTTTAGTTTCTGTTCTTTTTGTTTCATCTCTATGGGATATAAACTGTTTTTCTTTCTTTCTTTTTTGTGTGGTATAGCAGAAATGTAATTTTCCTTGTAATTACATGTTACCGTTATCTCACAGAAGTGTTGATGATGATAAAGATTTACAGATTTGCGTGGAGTAGAGCTACTCATTGTGGGATTTACATGAAATTTGTTACGTTTCCCTTGTAAAAATCGCCCCAAATTCCCACCTGCCAAGCTGCGAAAATGTCATTACTGGTACAGAGAGCCGGCTTATTTGGATAATTACTCATGTTTACTCATACTTACTGTAGGTATGCTTGTATTTAATAGCTTGTATACTCAATAACACTGCCTACTGAACACTCCTGTTTCGTGTGTTGCTTCAATAAGTTATATAACGTGCTTTGTGAATGTTGTGTTTTATTCTCCGACCACACGATGCGTAGCGAGTAAGACTTCGACTCCCGCAGCTCCTGCGCCGCTGCTGAGAGGCGGTCTAACCCGCGCTACGTCACAGTGACCACACTGCTAATTTAGGACTAATTTTCAAATAATTTATGACTTCGTAGCGGTACAGACGGCGGGGAAATTTTTACTGTTGACTTGGCTGTGCTTCGAAATGTTTTTTGAGGGTAAAACTAGTCATGTTTGAGCTTTCCAGCTGTCAAATGAATTGTTAATTATGAATTTGAATTATATTTATCAATGAATCATAGGTAAATTTGACCGAAACTTGTCTTGTTGCAATGAAGTAGTTGGGCAAACACCCTTGTTCATGGGAAGACAAAACTACGGAATTTTCTGGAAATTATGTTTCCACCTTTTTGGAGTTTTGTCAGTTCTCGATGTGTAACGTGAATCCATTAAAATGGAATCGTGAACCAGTTAAAGATACGTGAATCCATTTCTGCAATTCTTTTTGTTTACCTTATGGAATACAAGATTTTATCGTTATTCAATTCGTACGTCTAAGAATTAAATTTAAATTGAACAATAGTTGATCATCAGGAACGAAAGGTTTTAAACTGTTAAAAACTACATGGGATTTAACTGCTCGAATAAAAACGATCACTTCACCACCACCGTAGATGCAGCATTTTGGCGTGGCGGTGAAACGATCGGCGGCAGGTCACGCCGGCAGCAGGGAACCCCAAAAGAAATTCTGCGTTTCCAGGAACGAGATCCACCGTCCACAATAGGCGCTCCAATTATGCACCACGCGAGGCTGCTGTTCACGACGCGTATAATTGCCTTGGCGCCGCGTAAAGTATGGAGCCTTTTCTGTACGTGCAAACATTTTTGTACGTGGGAGCTGTTCAACGGTGGGCGAGATAACACTGTAACTGATATTTTCTTCAATGATGTAGTTTCAAAATGATGAGAAATGCGAGGGTTTTTCATAAGGAAAATTCATAAATTTCGAATAGGACATACGTGAAATTATTTTAAATGCATGGGAACTATAAATGACTTCCGTAAAAATCGCACCCATTAAACTCAGGTGGGTGAGAAAGCGCGATCAAAACCCAACCGTCATGACAGTTTCGAATAAATAGCATCAGTCAAGACACCACTATTTCACCTTTTTTAAAATAAGCAGTAGTTGTGGTTGCTGCTTTTTATATTTTCAAAGTAAAGCAGTCGTTATTGTTTTGGTTTTTTTGCCGAGGCGAGTATTCGAAACCAAGATCATTAAAAATTCAAAAGCGAAGAATAAAAGTCAAAACATTTTTTGGAACTTTTTTGGGAAAAAATGTTTAGAATTTTGTTTACAACGCGCATCCCGAAACGTTCCAAAAATGTTTAGAATTTTAGTCTTCGTTTTTAAATTTTTAAAAAGCTCGCGTTATCGCCAAGTAAAAGCTGTGCTTCATTATATAAATCTTCATTATATAAATTTTTAAAAAGGTCGCGTTATCGCCAAGTAAAAGCTGTGCTTCATTATATAAATCTTCATTATATAAATTTTTAAAAAGCTCGCGTTATCGCCAAGTAAAAGCTGTGCTTCATTATATAAATCTTCATTATATAAATTTTTAAAAAGCTCGCGTTATCGCCAAGTAAAAGCTGTGCTTCATTATATAAATCTTCATTATATAAATTTTTAAAAAGCTCGCGTTATCGCCAAGTAAAAGCTGAGCTTCATTATATAAATCAAGACTGTCGGTATCAGCCATTTGCCGGAGGTCAACACGGTTTTCTGCTGCAAATAACAGCGATAGCTCGAACAGTCACGGCGTTTTTCGGCCCCGCTAAAGTTCGCATGTTGCCCGTGATTTGCGGCAATTATTTTCTTTTGTATCTGCGAACTGAAGCGAGAACTGTTCCGCAGCTGCGCTTTTCTCGGGCCATAAATATGAAAGGAAATAAAACATCGCGCTACATCGGTTACAATTCTGGTGGAGCTGCGCTGGAAAAAAATCTTTATTTAGGAGTTGTACAAAGTTGACGTATTTCGCTACACTCATGATAAGAATTTTCCCCGTTACCGTTACCGTTATATAATATATAAAGAGTTTGTGTTGTTTCTTGACTGTAACCTGAGTTTTCTTAAAAATTTCTATGAAGACATTAAAAACCAGTTCATTTTTACGTTTTTCGAAGTCTTCTTTTCCTTTTAGTTATTTTTTTTGAATTACAGTGAGCTCAACTGTCATTTTCGATGTAGTAGATGGTAAGTTTGTTTTAATCTTTTTATTTCATATATGTATTTTTTATATTTATTTTCAATAAGCATACATATACGAGTATTAATATGTGTGTGTACGTATGTAGGTATATATATATCTACATAAATAGATATGCATGTTTCTATTTAACTTCTTTACGCAAAAACCATCCGGTTAATAAATTTTATTGCACTAGCGAAATGATTCAAAAATAGATCTATCACTTCCCCAGCGGGCGTTTCTGTGAATCGGATTAATGACAAATACAATTAATGAAATAAAGCGCAATTTGAGCATATGAATCGTGGTAAAATTATCTTTCTGTCCGTATGTTGTACAAGCTATGAATTTTGATGTTGAGTATATGTTTGTTTACGCATTTCTGCCAAAATTTTGTAGATATTTGTCAATCATGAGTGGTAACCGGCTTACACTGTATCTCCATTTTATCCCATGTACCCATGTCCGCATGATGTTGCAGAGAATATTTAGAAGATATGAAACATGCTTTTTTTTTTGTTGGTGTTGTTCCTCGGCGGTAACTTGAGTTTTCTTAAAATTTCTTTTAGGAAATTAAAAAACCATTTCATTTATACGTTTTTGGAAGTCCTTTTTCTATTCCTTATTTTTCCTAAGGTTATTTTTTACGATTACACAGAGCTTTGGCTGTCATTTTAAATGTAGAAAGAGCAAGATTATTTTTTACGTTAATTAGCATTTTCCTTATACTCATTTTCAATACGTATGTATATGAATATGTGTGTGTAGGTGTGTGTGTGTGTGTGTGCGCACGCAAATATGAATGTCTATGTACCTGTGTGCACATGCACACGTTTGTTCGTACATATAAATACTCACATATGCATATATATGTTTCTATTTCTTTTTTTTTGCGTAAAAAGCAAAACCTCATGACACATTACATTTTACCCAAACCTCTGCGATCAGTTAACACTGAAACAAATTCCAGAAATAAAAAAATTGATTGCGCTTGCTTACTGATTCATAATTCGATCTATCACGGCCCCGAAGGGCATTTCTGTGAATAGAAAAAATTAAAAGTATAAACAGACGAATGAAATAAAGCGCTCGTGCAAAAATAATCTCTATATTTGTATGCCGAACAGGCCATGCATTTCATTTTTGAGTGTAAGCTTGTTTACGCATTTCTAGAAGTGCGTGCTGTGTTGCGCGATGTTCTTTATAAATTACTAAGTGACTAACCTTTTCTCAATACTTGATTGTCATTTACGATGGTGTTTCAATCTGCTCCGGTATAGCGTTTTTGGTCTTTTTCCTACTTCGATAATTTCAACTAATAACTTGGGAGTTCCGAAGAAATCTTTAGGAGTATTCGAATTATTTATAAGTTGTTAGCAATCTCTTGGAATATAAAATATCCATGGGATGATATTTTTCATTTTTTATTCAACTACCCCTTGACAGAGTTAGACTATTAGCACACCACGTATGGTTTGTCGATTAGTACGCCTCGTATATTCTGTCTATTAATATGCCTCGTATGGTCTATCTATTTGTACACCTCTGATAGTTTGTCTATTAGTACACCTCGTATAGTTTGTCTATTATTATGCCTCGTATGGCTTATCTATTTGTACACCTCGGATGGTTTGTCAATTAGTACTCCTCGTATGGAACTTTTGTTTTAGGACGTCTTATATTAAGAAATTTTTAAGAGCCAATATGTTGGCATGTATCTCATGTGGCAACTTGGAAATAAACGGTTTTCGTTACCGCACACTTATTTAACACATCGACTGCGATGGGTTGAACTGAAGTTCAGTATTTAACTCAACTTTGAATTTAAAAGTTATTAGAAATTTTATAAATACCAAACAATAAATGGTATTCAATTCAAAATATCATTAATTTTAAAAGATTATTAAAACTTTTCAAACGATAGGTCGTTTTGCAGCAGGCAGAACTTAGGCCCGACCCACCGGCGGGTCGTATCGCAGTCAGCGTGTCAATTGTGGAACTTAGGCACGACCCACCGGCGGGTCGTATCGCAGTCAGCGTGTCAATTGTGGAACTTAGGCACGACCCACCGGCGGGTCGTATCGCAGTCAGCGTGTCAATTGTGGAACTTAGGCACGACCCACCGGCGGGTCGTATCGCAGTCAGCGTGTCAATTGTGGAACTTAGGCACGACCCACCGGCGGGTCGTATCGCAGTCAGCGTGTTGTCGATACCGTCGTGCGGTCGACGTGAGGGTTCGTGGAAAAGGGCTGTCTTCTGTATAGCTACCTTTTCCGGGGCGCTAGCTTTTCTTCGCAGCTGCCCTTCCTGAGGTTCGTGTGGGTACCGCCTACGCCGTAATCAGTCCGCTAGGGCAACAGAAGTAAATTCTGTTAGTGCCGAACTACGGCGGTACCGTTGTGTGTGGGGGGTGAGGTGAGTGTGGGTACCGCCTGCGCCGTATTCAGTCCGCTAGGGCAACAGAAGTAAATTCTGTTATGTGCCGAACTACGGTGGTACCGCTAGGGTGAGGAGTGTGTGTGGGTACCACCTACGCCGTAATAAGTCCGCTAGGGCAACAGAAGTAAATTCTGTTATGTGCCGAACTACGGTGGTACCGTTAGGAAGACGAGCAACTGTCTGCGCCGTATGAGACCGCTAGGGCAACAGAAGTGAATTCTGTTAGTGCCGAACTGCGACAGCGTCTTCCTATTGACAAACTATGCGGAATAGTTCGTCCTTCCGAGGTGGCTCCTTAAACCCCTTATTAGGCGAAGTGTCGTATACGACTAAAGCCTATGTCAACAAGGAGAAAGGAAACTCTTTTGACCTCAGGGTGTGACTTGTTTAATGATGAATCTCTTTGAAGTCCCTATCACATACACTGATATATTTTAACAAACACAGTGATTTATTTTCTATTGCAAAAATAGTGCGTACAGACGTGAGCTACTGCATAACAGGGTACAACACTCAAAATTGCATTTAAAATATTAGTCGCATTTAGCTAGATAACACAAGAAACATTGGAATATCGACATGTAATACAAATGATATTTAAGGGCTAACTAAAGTAAATGCACAAACGCAACATCAGCGCGGGGAAATAGATAAGTCGGCGTTCAGAGAGCTGGACACATGAAGAAAATACTTAAGATTAGGGGTAACTAACACAAAAAGGCTCGACAAACCCTGTGCGGCCTGACACGCCCGGGGGAGGGTGTCTCTGCTACGATAGCCGAGACAGGAAATCTGCAAGGTGGTTGTCGACTCCCGGAAGGTGTTCGGCTCGGAACCTAAAAAGGCTGAAATACAAAGCCCAGCGTTTCAATCGGGGGTTCAACTTGTCTGCCTGTTGCAAATAAAGGAGCGGTCGATGGTCGGTTTGTAACACAAATTTTCGTCCATACAGGTAGACCTCAAACTTCTGTAGAGCCCAGTAGATGCTTAACGCTTCTTTTTCAATGGTAGAATAGTTTATTTCTGCTCCTCTCAGTCGACGTGAAGCATATGCTACCGGCGCGTAGTGACGGAAGTCTCGTTTGCTTGGCTGGAGAAGAGCTGCTCCAAGTCCAGTTTGGGAGGCATCTGTCCTCAGAATGAAAGGACATCTGGGGTCTGGTAACTGTAAGACCGGTCTCTTGACTAACGCTATCTTCAAACTTTCGAACAGATCTTCTGTTGTATCGGTCCAAGGTATTTGTTCTGGGGAGTTCTTCTTTAGGAAATCATGGAGTTTAGATGTCAGTTGAGAGTAGTTAGGAATGTACTGTTGGTAGTACCCAACTGTACCGAGAAAACTTCGGAGCTCCCGTTTGGTTTTTGGGAGTGGAGCCGATTTCAAGGCTTCGAATCGGTTCTCCAGAGGCTGGATCTGATTACTGCTTAGTTGATGACCCAAATACTGGAGGCTGTCAAATCCGAATTCGCATTTGGACGGCTTCGCCTTAAGGCCATGTCGAGAGAGAGCTTCGAACAGTTTAGCTAATGCTGTGCAATGATCTTCCCAGGTTGTCGAGGCGATTAAGATGTCGTCCATGTAGACCTCGGTGTCTTGCAGTCCTGCAGTGACTTGACGTATAAGGCGGGAAAAAGTGGCTGGAGCATTTGCTAGGCCGAAAGGCAGTACGTTGAATTCATAGAGGCCAGACCTAGTTTTGAAGGCGGTGTATTGGCGGGACTCAGGGTGTAGAGGTACTTGCCAATATCCACTGGTCAGATCCATTTTGCTGAATATTGTTTTGCCTGCTAAATTGGTGAAAATAGCAGTGGTGTCTGCTATCGGCTCGGCATCGAATACTGTCTGGCTGTTGAGGTGCCTGCAGTCCAGACAAAATCGGTGGGTTCCGTCTTTCTTCCGGACAGCAAGGAGCGGTGAATAATAAGGTGATGTGGATGGCATCACGATTCCCATCTTCATCCACTTCTCTAAACTTGACCGCAGTTCAGGCTCCAGCGCTAAAGGAAGTGGATACGAATGTTGAAGTCGAAAACTGGAAGGGTCCTTCAATTTTATTTCATGAACTGCCGTGCTGGTTCTTCCGGGAGTATCTGTGAAAAGATCGCGATATTCTTCAAGTAGTTCCTGGAGTTCTGAGCGTTGTGTTGTAGTCAACGTAGAGGAGATGAGACAGTCTTCAATGGTTTCTCCGACGGGTGACGGTATCTCTGGTTCTTTCCGGTCGAGTTCTTCTTCTTCGCAGGTAGGTTCTAGGGCGAGGCCAACCGCTGCAAATGCTTCCTCTACTCTCTCGTCGTCCTCGCGATCTTTCTCGCTTGGTGAGGCGGAACTTTGCTGCTCCCGGTCGTGGTACTGGCGAAGGAGGTTGATGTGATAGACTTTGTTGTTTCCATCCACGTCCAATGTATAGGTATAGGTTCCCAGGCGTGATTTCACTGTATAGGGACCTTTCCAAGTCATAAGTAGCTTCTTTCGAGAATCGGGCAGAAATACGAGGACTTCATCTCCTTGCTTTAGAGTTCGCATCTTGGTACGTCGGTTGAAGAACTTGGCGCTTTTCTCTTGGCTCCTGTTTAGATTCTCGCGAGCGATTTTACATGTTTCTTTCAATCGGTGCTTCATTTCCATCAAATACTGAGCAGTGCTCGTGTCGTCTTGCAAGCTCTCATCGGTCCAGCATTCCTTGAGCACGGTTAAAGGTCCACGGACGCGATGGCCGTAGATGAGTTCGAAAGGAGAATACCCGGTTGAGGCCTGAGGAGCGTCTCGATAAGCAAAAAGGAGTGAAGGCAGATACAGGTCCCAATCTCGCGGCTGTTCTACGGCTAACTTCCGCAACATGACTTTGAGCGTACCATTGAAGCGTTCGACTATGCCGTTCGATTGGGCATGGTATAATGGCGTCAATCGGTGCTGGATACCGACGAGTTTCAGGAAAGCTTCGAAGGTTGCAGCTGTGAACTGAGTGCCGTTGTCGCTTGTTAGCGTGTGAGGGAAACCAACTCTGCTGCAGATTTCGAGTAGCTCCTGGGCGACTGTTTCTGCATCTATATGTCTGAGCGGGGCTGCGTCTGCGTACCGAGTTGCTTGGTCCACCACGGTGAGAATGTATCGGTGGCCACGTGCCGAAGCTGGTTGTAATGGGCCTACCAAATCAACACTGAGCGCGGAGAATGGAGTGGTGATCGGTGGGGTTGAGATAGGTGCCTTTCTTGGTCGAGATGGAGCGTGCGTCTGGCAGGTATGGCAGGAGTGACAGTATTGGACCACATCTTTTGCTAGGGACGGCCAATAAAAATCGCGTTCTAGTCGAGCCTGAGTCTTCTTTTGGGAATAATGGCCAGCAAGTGGATTGTCATGAGCCATTTCCAAGATTTGTGGGCGCACGCTTGCAGGTGCTACAAGTTGATGAGTTTCCTGACCGTCTCGTAACGTTTTCCGATGGAGAATGCCGTCATGGAGTTCAAAGGTAATGACTCTGCCATCCTTGTGCGTTTCTTCTTTGCCAGTATCAACTTTCTTAAATAAAAGCTGCAATGTTTTGCACTCCCGCTGTAATTTCTTGAAGTCTTCTTTGTTGTGTTGCAATATATCGACAGTGCTTGGTGCGGCAGTGGGATCTTCGATCGCTTTTGCTGCTGCCCTTGTGACAACGTGAGAGACTTCTGCAGCAACTGGTTGCTCTTCATAGTCGGTCATCTGTTCTTCGAAGGAGGTGGTTCCGGGAACTCGGCCGAGAATGACATCGTGGGAGAGCTCTTCCATGGCTACGGCTGTCACCTTTCCGTGGTAATAGGGGCACACGAGAGAGACCCGGGCCAGAGGCGCTTCGAAAGAGTGATTGTTGGCCAGCCGTACGGTTATTTCCTTCTTCAAAATGGCGTCAGCTGGGACGAGAGCCTTCTTGACGAAGACCGCCGTTGCTCCTCCATCGAGTAGTACTTGAACGGGTTGTTGGTTCACGGTGCCAGAGCATGTTTTCAGCTGTCCCAATTCGATCAGCTTGTTTGAGGCGATGTGGTTGCATGCGACTGGGGGAATATCGTCGTATTCATCTGCTTCTTCATGCGTTGCTAGATTGTTTACTCGAGCGGTAGTACTGGAGATAAGTGGGCTTGCATGGGCTGCTCCATTACTGGGACCATCACCTTGCCTCCTCTGTAATTGGCGGCACTCGTCACTGGAATGCGATTGGTTGGGACCATGAAAAGTACAGTAAAATCCATTGTAAGGTCCTCGTTGTTCGCGCTGCGGAGTGTTGACCGATCCTGAGCGGGTGGGACCACCACGTGTGTTAGAAGTTCTTGGCGGCGTTCCTCGAGAGTTGTTGCTGGAGTTGGATGTTCTTGCTGGAGTGCTCGGGGCTCGGACAGGGAATGTCGCGCGTCGCTCTGGTGCTCCTGATGCTTTGAGTGCTGGAGGGCCCGCATCCGTCGATGATGTCAGTGTGCGACCCTTACAAAGCTGATGGAGCGATGTATGAGGTCTTGCTTGTAAGAAGCTATCACCTTGCTCTCCTAGGCTTGCGACTGTGTTACCACCCCTGTCACGCAACTGAGTAGCGAGGAAGGGCGGCAAGCTTGAATAAGCTCGGTCAACAATTAGGAAGTCACGAAGAGTCTTGTAGTTGGCTTCGATGTTGCATCCTTTTAACCAAGCGTCAAAGGATTGTTCGAGTCGCCGTAGGTAACGTGACATATTGTCGCCTTCTTCTGGCTTCAATTCGTAGTAGTTGGCACGTAGTTTTGCCGGAGTAACTTTATGAGCATCTAGTAGGAGCAATTTAATTTCAGGAAGCTTGAAGCGATCTGCTGCGGGCAGGGTATCGATGAGTCGACGTTCCTTCGGTGTGATCAAATTATGGAGCATGACAACAGCATCGACTTCAGTAAATCCCATCGCTGTGGTGTGAGTGCAGAAGCGTTGCAAGAATTCGTCCATCCTTTCTTTCGTGGGATCGAATGAAGCCGGTGGAGGTATCTTCACTCTAGCATTTTGGGGAGCGATTTGAGCATCGAGTTGTCGGAGTCTGAGCTCGTGGTCTCGTTGTGCTGCTTCTCGTTCCGCTGCTCGTTCTGCGGCTTCTCGTTCCGCTGCTCGTTCTGCGGCTTCTCGTTCCGCTGCTCGTTCTGCGGCTTCTTCCAAATGCCTCAGGCGGCTGGTAAATTCTTCCCGGTACTCCGCATCGGTGGGAGTGAGGCCGAGGGCTTCGACGTATTCTCGAGCTTGAGCGACGAGATTCATCTTGTTTAAGTGATACGGTGTCCGCGTAGTCGATTAGAACCCAGAAATCCCAGACAACGTTGGTAGTCGCGCAAAGCTTCTGGGTCCCTGTTCGGGCGCCAGAATATGTCGATACCGTCGTGCGGTCGACGTGAGGGTTCGTGGAAAAGGGCTGTCTTCTGTATAGCTACCTTTTCCGGGGCGCTAGCTTTTCTTCGCAGCTGCCCTTCCTGAGGTTCGTGTGGGTACCGCCTACGCCGTAATCAGTCCGCTAGGGCAACAGAAGTAAATTCTGTTAGTGCCGAACTACGGCGGTACCGTTGTGTGTGGGGGGTGAGGTGAGTGTGGGTACCGCCTGCGCCGTATTCAGTCCGCTAGGGCAACAGAAGTAAATTCTGTTATGTGCCGAACTACGGTGGTACCGCTAGGGTGAGGAGTGTGTGTGGGTACCACCTACGCCGTAATAAGTCCGCTAGGGCAACAGAAGTAAATTCTGTTATGTGCCGAACTACGGTGGTACCGTTAGGAAGACGAGCAACTGTCTGCGCCGTATGAGACCGCTAGGGCAACAGAAGTGAATTCTGTTAGTGCCGAACTGCGACAGCGTCTTCCTATTGACAAACTATGCGGAATAGTTCGTCCTTCCGAGGTGGCTCCTTAAACCCCTTATTAGGCGAAGTGTCGTATACGACTAAAGCCTATGTTAACAAGGAGAAAGGAAACTCTTTTGACCTCAGGGTGTGACTTGTTTAATGATGAATCTCTTTGAAGTCCCTATCACATACACTGATATATTTTAACAAACACAGTGATTTATTTTCTATTGCAAAAATAGTGCGTACAGACGTGAGCTACTGCATAACAGGGTACAACACTCAAAATTGCATTTAAAATATTAGTCGCATTTAGCTAGATAACACAAGAAACATTGGAATATCGACATGTAATACAAATGATATTTAAGGGCTAACTAAAGTAAATGCACAAACGCAACATCAGCGCGGGGAAATAGATAAGTCGGCGTTCAGAGAGCTGGACACATGAAGAAAATACTTAAGATTAGGGGTAACTAACACAAAAAGGCTCGACAAACCCTGTGCGGCCTGACACGTGTCAATTGTGGAACTTAGGCACGACCCACCGGCGGGTCGTATCGCAGTCAGCGTGTCAATTGTGGAACTTAGGCACGACCCACCGGCGGGTCGTATCGCAGTCAGCGTGTCAATTGTGGAACTTAGGCACGACCCACCGGCGGGTCGTATCGCAGTCAGCGTGTCAATTGTGGAACTTAGGCACGACCCACCGGCGGGTCGTATCGCAGTCAGCGTGTCAATTGTGGAACTTAGGCACGACCCACCGGCGGGTCGTATCGCAGTCAGCGTGTCAATTGTGGAACTTAGGCACGACCCACCGGCGGGTCGTATCGCAGTCAGCGTGTCAATTGTGGAACCGAAGCTGAGCTGATGGCTTTGGATGGGGAGACATGTAATAAATCGTAGAGAATTTTTCAGTTTTCTACCGGTAGCCTGCAGGATTTGGAGAGGCGTCGGGTGTGGCGCTGCCGGCAGCCCCTGGAATGGCGAGGCTGAGATGTACTTGGGCTCTGCAGTGTCACTTGGTGAGAGCTCAACGTGTACATATATATATGCATATCATAAAAATATATATATATATTTATATAATAAATATATTTATATATGTTCACACTAGATTATTATATACAATTACCAAACCATAGTCTGTGATAAGCTAGAAGAGGGAACATTTCTGCAAGAAACTTATATGAGATGCACACTCTAATATTATCTACATAAATGTATATATATATCAATATATATTCGATACAAGCAAGTAGGTTAGTCGTTCACTGGAGGGAGATTTAAGAAAAGTGAATCAATTTTTATAATTCATTTTGTTTAATATACTATGTATTTTATGATTATGCAATTTGTACGTTTAAGAATTAACTTTAAATTGAACAGGAGTTGACCATCAGGAAAAGAAAGGTTTTAAATTGTGAATAATCGCATTACTATCTACGGTAGATCGATTAGTTACTAGTAATTTGTAGCGAAGTTAAACAAATAACATATCTAGAAGCCCATGAATTGATATAATACGAAAAATATCTGAAGAATATCTATTATTTTATTACAATTGAGAAACAAATAAAAGAAATTTAACAACATTTGAAATCACTGAAATAATTCACCCCCTATGAACCATGCCGTTTTAGAATACTGTAAATACTGTAAGCCGTTAAAATAATGTTGTAAATTGATTTCAACGGTTGTAATTTTTTCGACTGAAACACTAAGCTCGAGCTAACGTACCCTCTGACTTTTTTGTCTGAATTCTAAAACTTTTCCTGAAGCTGAACCTACTCGTAAACTTGCCTTGGAGTGACAACGAGCCTGACATGGACGAATGAACCACGCTATGTACCGTCAAATCAAAAACGTTTATTTTTCTCGCTGCCTTTGTGCATCATGATTTAATGATGTCCAAATATAACAATCATCTTAATCAAAAAAGCTCCTGCAGGCAAGACTGCCGTTTTGTTACACAATGTAAAGTAATAATTAAAAAAACAGAACGTATGTATGGCAAAGGTTGGTGTCAAACTACGGCATTTGTGAAAATGAAACTGAAAGGAGTAACGCTTGTACCCATATTGCTGACCTTTTCCATTTGTACCGTGTACCCACTCTACCGCTCAGACCCACTTGGTTAACCTTCTCCATTTGAACCCTGTATCCATTCTACTCTTTCTTTCATAGACCCACATGGCTAACCTTCTCTGATCTAAACCCTGTATCCATTCTACCGATTAGACCCACATGGCTAACATTCTCTTATCTAAACCGTGTATCCATTCTACTGCTCAGACCCACGTAGCTAACCTTCTCTGATCTGCACCGTGTAGGCATTTGGCAGAACTTCAAGGGAGGTCGCAGCAAGAACAGCGGGCGAAAGCCTGCACTCAATGTTGCTGTCCGCAGCCACGACGGAGTACATCTTGCAATTGGTACTGGTGTTGGTACAGAGGTACTGGCACGCACCTGTAACATGAAAAGGAGAACATTACTGCAAGATACGTATATGAGATGCACACTTCATTATCCCCTACCATTATCAAACCCGGATCTTTTCCAGATAAGCCCCGCCACTAATGCAACATATAAGTTCACCCACTTGTAACTTTTGAAATAATACATCTATCAACGTTTATTCATTACTCACAAACGAAAGATTATTTTAACCTTTCGTTTGGGAGTAATTTCATTGATAGGTGCATTATTTCAAAAGTTACAAGTGGATGAACTTGTGTGTTGCATTAGTGGCGGGGCTTATCTGGAAAAGACCCGGGTTTGATAATGCTAGGGGATAATGAAGTGTGCATCTCATAAATATATCTCACAGAATGTAACTCAATGACACATACGTGAGATGCACACTTCATTATTACTTACCATTACCAAACCTTAACCCGGAGTGGTGTTTTGGTGGCCTCTGTGGAAACGAGCTGTAAACTAACCAACTCCCATTACCGAAACTGACAGCTTTTTTTCTGTTGAATCTGTTTCTAAATTGTCTCTTTAAATGAGTGTTTTTCTTATTTTTATAAATCCTATATGATTTATTAGGAGAAAATTGGATGAATTTCAATTAAGTAAATGAATTGCAGGTGAGAATGGATTTGGAGATCCTTTCAGGGCCTGACCTTCCTTGAGAGAAATGGAAGCTCAACATGTATGCCTAGCTTTCCATGTTACGTATAATTGTTGTATTTAAAAGTTGTTGCAATCAATAGACTGCAGGTTTAACTTATGTCTTTTTAACACTCGTAGATTTCATTAGTAATTCTGAAAATGAAATCAAATTTGCTCTCTAGGCTTGATTTTTGCGTGTCAATATTTATTAACCGCTTATTTAATTTTGTTTACTGACTGTGCTGTTTACTGTTTGATTTCAACGTTCATAACTGGATTTTTATCATTTTGTTATGATTAAAAGAAAGTTAGCCTAAACGGATGGATATACACTTTAATTCTCTAAGTTAGCCTTAACTGTTTGGGTATAGATGTAAAGACTTTTATTCCCTTCAAAAAAATTATTCACAGCAAACTTACACAAATTTACAAGAAACACACAACTCCAAGTGCCATTAATAACATCATCAAAGTTCCTCCTAACGAACATTGGTCAAATAACCACTTTAAATAAAGATACTTACACGCCTTTTTCATGCCCGCAAGAGTGCCGCTAGACATGGTGGCAGGGATGGTGGTGTTCAAGTAGACAACTTTTGTGTCTGTTGCCAGTGTGGCCGCCGCCACCAGGAGACCCAAGACAGCTGCAGTGAGACAAGGGTGCTCCATGGCGTATTTGTTCATTAAACGGTTGTTTAAAAACTTCAATCTTATAAAATTTTGACCTTAAGAACTTAAACTTTATGGTCCAGTCTTAATAACTCCTGTCTAATGGATCAGTCTTCAGAACTCCGACCTTTACGGTGGGGTATAAAAGAACGAGGAAAATTATTCTGAACGTTAGTCCTTCCCTGATCACCAGCGAACATAATAGGTAAAATTTTAATTTCAACACAACTGCTACTCGACCGCTGAAAAAAGGGGATCTTTTCCAGATAAGCCCCGCCACTAATGCAACACATAAGTTCACCCACTTGTAACTTTCGAAATAATGCGCCTATCAACTTTAAATTACTCTCAAACGAAAGAATGTTTCAATCTTTCGTTTCAGAGTAATTTGAAGTCGATAGGTGGATTATTTCGAAAGTTCCAAGTGGGTGAACTTATGTGTTGCATTAGTGGCGTGGCTTATCATGAAAAGATGCGTTGTATTATATTTGCGTGTGTGTGTGTGTGTGTGTGTGTGTGAAGAAAGTTTTACCAAATCATTACCGTAGGTATTTTTTTAAGTAATTTTAATTACATTAAAAGTAATTGACTCCATAATTATATTGTAACTGATTTCTTAATTATACTGAGAATAATTGAATTCTTGATTATGTTCAGAATAACTGGGCTCACAGTTAGGTTGTCGATAAATAATTGCATTCAAATCCATAACATCATATAATTTACTCAATAACTATATTATAAATACTCGTATTGAAGTAATTCAATGTCGCTTTGCTCGTTAAAGCAGCGCTCGGTAATGTGTGTGTGTGTGTGTGTGGCTGAGATGTGAGAAAGAGAGAAAGACAGAAAGAAAGAAAAGAAAGAAAACCGTTTATATCTAAAAAAGCTGACACATGAGATACATGCCTGCATATTGGCTTTAACTTGACAGCTCTCTGCCCCACACGCGTTGTATTCTGCTGCTAATGATTGATTGATTTTAGCTTCCCTTTACCACTACAAAGATGTTCAAAGAGAGAAAGAATCAGGGTACCATTTAGTATGGAGTTTAAGGGAACGTAGAATCAATGCAGAAAGGGTGTTCCTGCAAAGGATCCCGTGCGCATAGAAACAGAGTAAGACAAGAAGGAAGTTTATGAAATAACACAAAAGTTGAAGAAGAAAGTAGTTGGTGCTGAAAAACAGGAAAGCAGTGAACAGAAAAAGATTTCTCTTTAACAAAACAAAAAATTTTTAATTCAGCAAAAAAAAGGCCTACCTAACTCTCAGATCAGGACCGCACATTTTCCCCCGGGAGTGCTAATTCCCATAGAAACAATAGTTGTATCACCCTGAGGGGATTTTTTTTGCTGCTAAAGCAACAGCCCACATCTGTCTTTGCCAGCACTGCAACGCTGTAAGCTTTAGTGTTATAAATGAACAAAAATGGTTATCATTTTGAATTAAGGCAGTTCGCATACATTTTTCTATAATTTTCTCATAATCACAAAACAATATTTTCTATCCGTCCCTAAAGATGAGGGGGTCGATCGTGTGGAAGAATGAAATACTTGTATAACTCAAATGTTTCCCAGATTCTCGGTAGACATGGTTACCATCAGCACATGAGGTGCCAAGATGTCCTATTTTGTGACGGCGGCATTTTTTGGGTAAGCTCTCACCTATTTTTGATTTTAGACAGAAATTAGTTTTATGTAATCATAACAGATAATTACATATAAATTTAGCCAGCATATCATGCGTGATGGACACTTTGCTGTCCACAAAGATCATTTATGATCGAGTTCAATATTGTTTCCCTGAATTTAATTGAGCGTTTGCTAACCTTTGCTGAATCACTGTAACTTTGTTTCCATCTTGAGTTTGTTTTTACTGTTGTGCCTTATTATATGCTACTCCATTTTTATATTTTTATAACCAGTTTTAGAGTTACATTGTAGTCTCAGCAGCATCCTGAATAAGGCAGTAATAGTATATGTTTCAATCCTACTAACCACCCAACTGACAACAGTTGTGGAATTAGCATATTTTTAGTCTTTATATTCACATATTGCTAAGTCACTTCGGCCGTATTCGGCCGAAAGGATAACGGTCAGGCACCAGCGATATTTTTACAGGAGTGTGTGCAGTATCTCTGGTGATAAGCCCGTTCACTGATTTTACCAACTAATGCGCTGTATGGTAAGACTTTTTATACACTAATGTTACGTATTTAAAAAACATAGTATTATACATTTCGTGTATGATTCCTTTCACAACTGCAGTAGACTACTACGCACATCGAGTTGACTTTCGTCACTAGGAGCAGAATGACTAACTTACTCACTCAAGCTGACAACTACAGCGACTGCCACTGCAGGGCTTTGAGGCGCGTTTGCGGATCAAGGAAGCAGTTGTTTTTCTGATCGTTCTTTGAGGAGCTGGGTTGATGAAACAGCAGTTAGAATTCTGTCGTATTTGTTAATATTTTTTGGGGGATTTTAGAGCTCAACTGTTATCTTTTGTGATTGTTATCTAGCTCTGTACTTGACAAAAAGCACTAGTCTCGCACTCTATGAAGTAGTTTTTCGATTACCTTAATGGGCTTCTTTCTTTGGTCATTTCTTCTGGTAATTGTAGATAAAAGGTAGCAACTGGCTTTGCAATCTAAGAATGTTGACCAAGTATTCACTCATGCATGAACGCTCGTCAGTTTTTGTCGGTTATTATTGCTAAACTACAAAAGCAATTAGGACCTATTGCAAAAGGGTGTATGAATAAAAACTGAGTTGTATCAGTATGATTATATCATACCAATGCCAGGAATTCTTTTTAGAGATTTTGTTCCTAATTTGCACTTTTCTAAGCTTTTTATTTTAATTCAATTGGTTTTGCACTTAACTTTGGTTCAGGGAATTAATTTTAAATTTTATGTGCATAGCATCCGACCTCAATCTCAAGATTTTCACAAATATGGCTTTTCAATCATGAAAAGTGTTCAATTCACTCCCGTGAGATAGCACCAATTTCTCCTAGATTTATGGATCCTTGGGGCGGGAACGCTTCCGTTTCACACTCAGCCTTACCCTGTTCGGAACAGCAACATTTTTAGGCTTAACTGATGCTCCTCTGTTGCATCGTGCGCCTTGTTTTCCTTCTGTTCAAGTCTTGCTTTGTTTTGCTGGCTTGACTCCAGACCATCGCCCAGTGGTCACCGCGTGCGAGTGGTTAAGAGCGCTCTGTACACGGGATGGGTCGACAGTTCAAATCCCGGCAATGCCACCCGGTGATTTTCCCCGTTAGGAAAAGGGAGAACTCAGTCACAATTTCCCACTCTACCCAGGTGTCGGAAATGGGTACCGGCTTATTCGGGGGTAATCTTTATTGGGTTTGGTGTTAGTTATATGAGATCTGAAACACAAGTGTACATAATGAAATGTATCAGCTTGCTTGAAATAAAGCGTCCTCTCAAAGCCCTGCGACTGACCTACCACCCATCTTTTAAACTACATCCTCATTTGGTAGCTAAATCTCTAATTCAAATAAATCCAACGAGCTCCCACACACTTAGTTTTCATTAACCCCAAATAAGGTTTAAGCTCAGTTTTTCAACATCCGTCCCATAAACTGTGATATATTTTGGTTGATTGAATAATTTTTTTTCTCCATCAGTAGCATAAATACTTATAAATACAGCTCGCAAAGGGTGACGGTGACCATGATAAGAACTTCTCGAAGAACATAGTCTCTATTTCAATTGACGAGATTAGCGAAATTTGTAGTGTACGCCCTCAGCCGCACTTCACTCTAAATTTCATAATTTTTAAAACTATTCTCTAAAAATTAAATAAGATTAACCAATCACTTTTACAATTTTAGATAACATAAGCCATTCAACATTACCCTGAAATCTATTAAAATTTGACCCGAAATATTCAAACATTTTTTGAAGCATCAGCTATCATCGCGTTTTCACGCAGAACCATTTCGCAAGTTTCCGGTAGTACGTATATAAAGCCAGCTCTCCAAGCAGAGTCTGTCATTCACGTAAGAGATTCGTCTGAGTGTAGTGCTTGGGCCCCAGAGGGGCATATGTATGTAACAAGTGTTTAATGTTAAGTGTTTTATTGTGTGTAGACCACATTATAGTAACTTGTCTGTGTAGTGAGAACTCATTTTTGTGATTAACTTAGGAACATTCACTCTGTTTTATCTGTGCCAGTGTTAGTTAGGCACAAGCTTGTAGTGAACCCTTATCCCGCAACTCAGTCGAAATTCGGAAATTCTCAGAATGATCATCTAAAAATTCAGTAAAATAAATTCAACCATTAGCATAAAATCACATTACGAAATTCACTAATCTCTATCCTCAATTTTATTAAAATTGTGTAACGAAAAATTCAATCTCTAAGAATTCACTTTTGCGTCTTAACGGAACTTCCCATGGACGCGCGACAGCAACATCGTATTCGGCCAAGCGCCACTTTTCTCATATCATTCAGAGCGTGCACATCTCGGTGTTTCTGGCTGGTGAGACTAAAATTCAGGTTTTTGTGTGTGATAATCTACGGGTAACTATATATATACATTATATGTCAATTGTCAACACTATTATTGTGTAAATAGTAAGTAGAATTGCCTCAACTTACGAGTGTCTTAAATGTTAGGATTTCTTGCCCAGAACTTGTGGTTCCCACAGGGTATTTTCCCTTGGGTATTGTTGTATATTCTATTTAAAAGTTTTTAGCAAACAATTCACTCCTGGCCTTACGGAGATTCTGAACCTAGTTCTTCCAAGAAGCAATTCTTAGAAGTTTCTGCAGAATTTAACTAGAAGCAACTGGTTGGACTAACCAGGAGAATTATTCTCTTCAGCATGAGTAGTAGCATTCTAGTTGCTGTCAGTATTTTCAGATAATGAAATTGTCGAATCACTATTTAATGTAAAGCCATATCAAGCTAAAATTTCCCCTTTTGTTTTAAAATAATTTTTATGCCAACATTTCAATATGATGTTATTTTTTTATCAAGCTAAAATTTCCCCTTTTGTTTTAAAATAATTTTTATGCCAACATTTCAATATGATGTTATTTTTTATCAAGCTAAAATTCCCCTTTGTTTTGAAACAATTTTCATATGTCAACATTTCAATATGATGTTATTTTTTATCAAGATTAGAATTTCCCCTTTTGTATCAAGAATAATATTTATATAATAATATTTAATAATATTTTAATAATATTTTTTGTGATCAAGTTAGACTTGCATCTATTATCATTTTTAATCTTTACAGCTGTATTTTCTTAATGCAGCTAGGCTGGCATCAATTATCATTTTTGATCTTTACAGCTGTATTTTCAATTAAGTAGGGGTTTTGATATAATTACATTGTTTTTAGTTTTTTTACAGTCAACATTAAAAACCATTCTTAACCAATTTTTTAGTGAATCTTTGTTGTGATGGTTAATCAGAACTATCCTTGTAAATACCAAGCACATTTGACCGCCTGTTTTTTCCTAATAGAATCAGTATTTATACATTAAATATTAGTGATGTTTTTTTAGGGTTAGTTAGATGGTAATTTTATAATTTTGGTCATTGTACATTGATTCCTAGCGTCAATAACACTTAAGTTATTCCACGTAAAAATCAAAATAGTTTATTACTTCAGTTATGAAACTGGGGAAACATTTTTCCTGGTGCTAAGCTGAGATAGTTGTAACCTTACTCCGGAACTTCTTATATAGAGGTTTCCCTCCTGCGTTTGTATTGTTTAGAAATTCCTTATTAATTTGCATTAGCAGATGCTGTAGATATTTTTACCATTAGCTATTAATTAAGTGAGACATTATACTCAGTTCACTGCTTATGCCATCTTAGTTTCGCCAGGCAAAGTTTTGCCTGTGTGAATTACTAGTGTAGAATTTTTAGCTTCATGCCGTTAGAAATATTAAGCTTAATATCTGGCTCCGAGCAAATTGTCAGTGCTCCGAAGTTGATCCCCGCTTGCACTCCGGCGCCAGAGTGCTGGTGGGGGTCGTTTTTCGAAGAGACTCCCCGCTTTGAGGCGGCATGTTAATGCCAGATTGTTGCAGCATAGCATGTGTTGATATGTGGTTTCCCAAGATACCGTGTGCATTTTCACCCAGCGTCTTATTCCCGTACAGGAAGCTACGAGACACTTTACATTCCACTGCCACGTCACCTACCTTGCCCGATCATATCAAAAGGGTAAAAAAAAACCGTTTATTTCCAAGTTGTCACATGAGATACATATGCCAACATATTGGCTTTTAAAAGTTCCTTAATATAAGACGTCCTAAAACAAAAGATCCATACGAGGAGTATTAATTGACAAACCATCCGAGGTGTAAAAATAGATAAGCCATACGAAGCATAATAATCGACAAACTATATGAGGTGTGCTAATAGATAAACTATCAGAGGTGTACAAATAGATAGACCATACGAGGCATATTAATAGACATAATATACGAGGCGTACTATAATAGACAAACCACACGTGGTGTGCTAATAGTCTAACAAAGTTCCATACGAGGAATACTAATTGACAAACCATATGAGGTGTACAAATAGATAAGCCGTACGAGGCGTAATAATAGACAAACTATACGAGATGTAATATTAGACAATACTATCCTAGGTGTACAGATAGATAGACCATACGAGGCATATTAATAGAAAAAATATACGAGGCGTACTAATAGACAAACCATACGGGTCGTGCTAATAGTTTAACTCTGTCAAGGGTAGTTGAATGAGAAATGAGAAATATTATCTCTTGGATATTTTATATTCCAAGAGATTCCGGTACAGCGCTTCTTGCCTTTTTCCTACTTCGATAATTTCAACTAAGAACTTGGCAGTTTCGAAGAATTCTTTAGTATTTTTCGAATTATTTATAAGATCATCGAAGTAGGAAAAATACAAAAAAACGCTACACCGTACTAGATTGAAACAACACCGTAAATGACAATCAAGTATTGAGAAAAAGATAGTCTCGAAATAATTTGTAAAGAACATCGCGCAACACAGCACGCACATCTAGGAATGCGTAAACAAACTTACACTCAAAATTGAAATGCATGGCTTGTTCGGCATACAAATATAGAGATAATTTTTGCACGAGTGCTTTATTTCCTTTGTCTGTTTATACTTTTTAATTTCTTCTGTTCACAGAAATGCCCTTCGGGGTCGTGATAGATCGATTTATAAATCATAAAGCAAGCGCAATCAATTTGTTTATTTCTGAAATTTGGTGCAGTCTTAACTGATCGCAGAGCTTTAGGTAAAATGTAATGTGTCTTGAGGTTTTGCTTTTTATGCAAAAAGTAGAAATAGAAACCGATATATGTACATGTGCGCATATATGTGTGCGAAACGTGTGCATGTTTACACTGATACATAAACATTTATGTTTGCGTGCGCACACGCACACACTCACGCACACACCAACACACATATTCATATATATACGTATTAAAAACGAATATAAGAAAAATGCTAATAGACATGAAAAATAATCTTACTCTTTCAATATTTAAAATGACAGCCCAAGCTCTGACGAATCGTAAGAAATAACCTGAGGAAAGATAAGGAATAGAAAAGGACTTCGAAAAACGTATAAATGGAATGGTTTTTTAATTTCCTAAAGGAAATTTTAAGAAAACTCAAGTTACCGCTGAGGAACAACAACAAAAAAGAACATAGATCTTCAATATATATCATGTATCATATCTTCTCGATATTCTCTGCAACATCATGCGGACATGGGTACATGAGATAAAATGGAGATACAGTGTAGGCCAGTTACCACTCATGATTGACAAATATCTACAAAATTTTGGCAGAAATGCGCAAACAAACATATACTCAACATCAAAATTTGCTTGTACAACATACGGACAGAAAGATAATTTTACCACGATTCATACGCTCAAATTACGATTAATTTCATTAATTGTATTTGTCATTAATCCGATTCACAGAGACGTCCTCTGGTGTAAGTGGGAGATCTATTTTTGAATCATTTCGCTAGTGCAATAAAATTTATTAACCGGATGGTTTTTGTGTTAAGAAATGAAATAGAAACATGTATATCTATTTATGTAGATATATATATACCTTTATACGTACACACACATATTAATATATGTACTTATTGAGAATGAAATATAAGAAAAAATACAAATATAAAATAAGAGGATAGAAAAAACCTACCATCTATTACACCGATAATGACAGTTGAGCGCATTGTAATCCTAAGAAATTATTCGAAAAAAAAAATAAAAAAATAACTAAAAGTAAAAGAAGACTTCGGAAAACGTAAAATGAACTGGTTTTTAGTTTCTTCATAGAAATTTTTAAGAAAACTCAGGTTACAGTCAAGAATCAACACAACTCTTCAGCATTATACAGACATGTGTACATGGGATAAAATGGAGTAACATTGTGGCCGGATATCACATTTGAGTGGAGAATATTTACAAAATTTGGCACATATAGGTAGATTAAGCAATGGTCCAAAGTGATAATTTTGATAACAGAAATTAACAGTTTTTTTCGATTTTAAAGTTTAGTGCTGGTGTGCACTGAACGCACGGAAAAATATTAAAAGACTAAATGAAAATGCTTAAATTAACCCCTCCCCCCAGCTCAGCCGAAATCGATTGAAAACATCTTCGAGAATGATTTTGAAATAACGAGACAACGTTAGCCAAAATTTAATTCATTATAAACTTTGCACAATCCTCACATTTATAAACCTGTATATTGGTGTACACATAAAATGTATTTCAGAGTATGTTTTCCATACGGATGTTAAATATTAACACAGAGAAGAAAAAATAACAAAATAAAGATGAGGAAATACTCCTAATTATGGAAAAAACGTTCATTCTGCTGTATTGAACTCACGGCTGGGGTGCTCATTATTGTCGACAGAAATAGTTGAGATGAATGCACGAATGGCTTAGCAAACGTAAAATGAAATAGTTTCTAATTTTCTAACAGAAATTTCAGGAAAATTAAAATTTCTGGTAAATGGGAAATTCACACCGAAATGCTGCAGGTCTATAGAGATGCAAAATGACGTGACACATTTACTCTAAATTCTTTTACAGTTTTAGAGTTTTTGATATGCTGGGGAAGCTTTTTCCACAAAAAAGCTCCAGAAACTGAGAGAGCTTTTTGTCCCACGTTAGATGAACGGTAACTGACTAAAACATCATTCCTCCGATTTGGTGTTTTGTTTGGGATATTAGATGGAAAAAATTTTACCACCTCTGCATTACTTTGGGGGAGGTACAGAAAGGAGAACACTCGTCGAGCTTTTTGGATCATGAATCTGTTCGGTATTGGGATCCAGTCGAGTTTTCTTAAAAGAGGGGTGACATGATCGTATTTATTGAAATTTCCTTTGCACACCACTTTGGCGGCGAAGTTTAGACATTTTTGCAACTCTTCCTGACGATATTAAGGTAAATTTCCCCATACAAGACTGCAGTAGTCCAGGCGCGATAAAACTAAAGACTGAATCACTAACAATCTAGATTTTTCGTCAAGTGTGTTCTTAATGCGATGAAAGAACATTAAGGTTCCGTTAATTTTGTTGCACATTGTTTCGACGTGTGAATTGAAAGTCATATTTTTGTCAAACCAAACACCCAGATTTTTTACCGTCTCTACTGGTTCAATTGTATCGTCTCCAAATGTTAGCTTGAAAAAAATAACCCGGTAGCCAGACTTGGCAAAGAACTGCCTCCTTCCTTGGTTTCTTTTTTCTCCTTTGTACTAAACACTCAATTACTGGACGGCAAGCGCAAGTACCGCATTCCTCATCCACCTCACTCCGAATTGAGACCCTTTTGGTTACAGCTAACCCAACTGCTGCTTAACCTACAAGTCAATATTCAATCAAAACTGGGGGAATAGCACCTTGCCGTCCTCACTTATCAGTGACGCTATTTGCCGTCTCTAACCATTGGGTACCATTGTACACGACCTCTCCACAAATACACTCACCACATAACCAGCGCAGCTGTGAGCCGTTGCAGTCCCTATTCAAGATCGGAACTCAACATCAGCTCATCCTGAAGAGACCAATCTGCCAGCCACCAATAAAAAAGGCCAGATTATTAAACCATATTTCCTTCTCCTTCCAAGTGGTACAGTCCAAGGTAAAATTCTAGTGTTTGATTTTGATTAATAGACGCCAGAAATATTGCGTCCGAACCCCATTCTTAACTCCTTCTGAGTCTTGCAAATCAAAGAAAATCAATGCGCATTCCCAGAGCGCTGGTGACCCGCCTTCAGCAAGAATTCAGACCTGTCTAAAGTAAACTTGAATTACGCCCATCAACCTAAAGTTTACAAGCTTCAAGCTTACTGCGCCATCTTTGTCATTGTTTTCCCATTTGTTTTTGCTAGTCTCCGATTAATCTGTGTTGTGCTCTTAATATCATTATGATGTTGGCATTAGCTCCTTAGATATTTTATCGGTGCTGAGCCATAGTATTTTAAGACACTTTGCTGTCCACAAAGATCATTTATGATCGAGTTCAATATTGTTTCCCTGAATTTAATTGAGCGTTTGCTAACCTTTGCTGAATCACTGTAACTTTGTTTCCATCTTGAGTTTGTTTTTACTGTTGTGCCTTATTATATGCTACTCCATTTTTATATGTATTTTTATACCCAGTTTTAGAGTTACATTGTAGTCTCAGCAGCATGCTGAATAAGGCAGTAATAGTATATGTTTCAATCCTACTAACCACCCAACTGACAACAGTTGTGGAATTAGCATATTTTTAGTCTTTATATTCACATGTTGCTAAGTCACTTCGGCCGTATTCGGGCGCCAGAATTACGGTTGATGTTGTTGCATAGAGACTCCTCGATCCGAGGCAATTATATTAATCAGCAGTCGCTCGCAGCCTGGCTTGTGCAGCGACTGTTCTCTCTCTTTAACTGTGCTTGAACAAGTAACCCAGCGCCTCTCTCCCGGACAGAAGGACCTACGAGCCAACACACAAACATGTTTGGATTGGACCGAGGGGTATAGCCAGTCCTTACGAAACCTCGACAAGCATCTGGGAAAAATTATGAGAGGGATAATAAGGCTCTTTGGACTCAGCTTTTGTGTATGGTTTTATTGGAAGAAGCCGGGAAGATCGCCGAGACTTGATCCTGCGGATCGCCGAGACTTGATCCTGCAGATCGCCGATTGAAGATACTTCGCAGTCCTGAGGCAGTCGCTCCGGCCGGGGGATGAGGTTTAAGTGTATTGTGTTCAGAATATTCAATTTACTGAGGGCAATTTTTAAACAAGCACAACAATCGGTGCGTTCCTCTTTATGTGGGCAAAGCCTGCTTAATTTTGGAGCAGGTGAGTTTGATCACAGGTGCCGAGCCTGATGGCGATGATGACTCTTCGTTTGAATAGTAATTAAGATCCAGGCACGCTGAATTCGGCAATTGAGAGGCTAAATCAATTGTGCCCGTAATTTTAGGCAGTTGAGAATTAAGGCCCGTAATTAGAGAATATACAAGGCTAAAGGCCCAGAACATAGCCAAATCTAATCCAAGTAGAGAGTCCCAAAAGCGGCCCAGGGAGAATGTTGTAAATGGTGTGTGTGATGACGTTGAGGTCCTGCAAGGAGTCCAAAAGCTGGATGAACAGTCCAAGGAGACATCAAGGAAACACCACTGACAGTCCACACATCGTAAAATAATAAAACTCCCACACGGCAGAATTCGAGAATTCCTACAGATTTGACTCTAGTTAATTTCATTTGTTCTCTTTCTCGTCAAGCTCGAAAGTGGAGAGATAGGGCAGAAGCAATTAAGAAACTCTTATACAGCTGCTCTCGCTTTTTAAATACAAGGCATAAAATTTAAGAATTTTTAGTAATACTTTTAGTGATTATCTAAGAGCCTAATCGGGGATCAAATCCTTGGAACCATTTAAAAAAACACATGACTTAACAAGACATGGTTCAAGAAGCAGAAGAAAAGAATTACAGCAATTAAGAATTTCATATAAAGAGAATTAATGCTTCTTCAAGTACTCTAGGACGTCTCTATAACTGTACAAGAAATAACAGAGAAAAATTCTCAGGTTTCATTGATATAAATCCTACTAAAAATCACGGATAAATATCAGTTGCAATTAGAAAATGGTAAGGAATAATACCCAATAATAAAAAAAGGAAACACTAAACGTTTTGCTTGCACAGAAAGGAAATGTGCGCGAGATGAAACATGAAGATCAGTGCAGCGAATAGCCCGGCGGCTCTACACGTCGGCATTCGCCAAGCCGCCGGCCTAATTTGTGCGCACTCGCGAAAGGCAAATGGTAGTGGGTATTTTTGTCACAAGAATGAACAGAATGAAATTAAATTGTTATTGAAATGATTTAAATTGAAGTAAGTGCGATTAAACGCAAGGTTCAAGGAGTATGAGCTATAAAAGACGACTCAAAACTTTAGCAAGCATAGACATGAATAACCTTCGTAATTCGTACACATACGAGATTATTAGGAGACGTCTTTAATTATTATTTCGCGTTGAAACATTATTTAAGAGAAACTACTGCAAGTACGCCTTGTAAAAAAAAGAAGATACTATTATAACACATGCTTATAGTGCAGTTATGGTCATGGAGTAGTGACGGAAAACGGCAGTATCTGCTCCGCCATTGAAAACAACAAAGACACACTATCGACAAAGAACGCCGGCGATTTAGCCGCGTGCGTTCACGAGTCAGTTTATGAGTAATTTTCGATATGATACTGGCAACCACAATATAAGTTTTTGCCGTAAGGAAAAACAATGACGTTAGCTGAATATCTAGTATGAAATTTCAACACGTGAATTTGGAAATGACACGCAACATTCACTCTATATCACCGAGTTAGCACTCTAGATAACACATGCTAGTCTAAGAATCTTAACACTATTTGAGAGTTTATGCCTACTTCACGACACTGAGCAGTTCTTTACGTTTAACACAATCATACGAAAAACACATAGCACATATACTTCACCCGGTTTTGTTTCTATTCTAAACCTATTTTTCACTTGCACTTACAAGATGATGTTCGCACGCTAAAGCCACAAGCAAGAGTGGGTCAGTTCAAGTGACGCTCTTCGATGTTGCCGTATCGGGCTGCTTTAAACTCGAAATGTCGATTGATTATTTGATCTCTCATGTATTTACACAAAAACTTCAATGATTACGAATTAGAAGTAGAAAGTAATTAATAATAAATTATAGTAAGATTTTTAATGCTAATGATTAATTTTATTAAAGTGCGATAGGGAAAATTCATAATTCTTACGCTTTGTAGCGATATGCTACATTACCCCCCAAGGCGCAGACCGAAAGGTCCACCCGCTGCAATCATTTGTAGCGGGAAGGAGGTCTAACTACGCGACCCTGCCGGGTTCGGCAGGTGGAAAATGTTACTGAGCGGGGAAGTTTCACCAAACGGGTCTGCAAATTTAGATCGGCAAGAGTTCTAGGAACACGAGTTACTGCAGCGGGCTCGTCTGGTCTATCCAGACTTGTCGCTGTTTCAGTAAGAGGGCTAGAATTAGAATCTACGACAGGCTTAGAGATAGGGTTTGAATGTACAGGCACATAGAAAGGATTACACTCAAGTTGACTAGGCAATAATGCAGCCAACTGAGGAAGCTGAGATGGTAGATATGAACGAGTCTCAGTGGAAGGGGAATTCTGTGGAGAAAATGATGGTTTAGCAGTCACACTATGATCGGAAGTGTACGCGACTTTTAATCGATCAATGCTCACGGGGTCGTGTGAACCCGATCTTTCCAGGACAAAATACTTGGGCGTGCGTTTGATTATTTTGAATGGGCCATCATAAGGGCGCGTGAGTGTAGGTTTGATGGCGTCATTTCGGACATACACATGTGTGCAGTCTCGCAAGGCAGGATCCAGTTTGTCCTCAGTCTGAGGCATTCGCGGAGCCACATACTTGATCTGGCGCATGCAATCTTTGAGGCAGGTTACATATGCGGAACGGTCAGCGGATGAAAATTCAGGCAAAGGTTTTGGGTCAACAATGTCGCCGGGGAGACGAAGTGTCTGACCATAGAGCATCTCTGCTGCTGTGCACTGCTGATCTTGTCTGTACAGATTGCGGACGCTCAACAATACAACTGGAAGTCTGTCAGTCCAATCATTGCTGCAGTTTAAGCAACGTAATGCCGACTTTAAATCTCTGTGGACTCTCTCAATAAGTCCATTTGACTGTGGATGATAAGCAGTAGTGTTTACGTTTTCACACCCTAAAGCAGTGCTAAGCTCACTCCAAAATTTGGAGGTAAATTGTGATCCCCGGTCATGCGTGACCCTTAAGGGAACACCAAATCTAGAGATCCAGTTGGACATGAAAGCGCGCGCTACAGTCTCGGTTTGGGTATCAGGAAGAGGGACAGCCTCGATCCAACGTGTGAACCTATCTATGATGGTCAACAAATAAGAGTGACCGCGCGATAAAAGCAAAGGACCCACCAAATCTAGGTGTACAGAGTCGAACTTGTGACCTGTGAATGCAACTCTCTGCAGCGCTGCACGATTATGTTTCACCACTTTACTACTCTGACATGCATGGCAATTTTGCACAATTTGCTTGACCTCCTTACGCATCGCTGGCCAGACGTAACGATCAGAAATCAAACGCAATGTACGGTTAATACCAGGGTGTGAGAAGGAATGATAGTGGAGGACAGCTACTCTGTAGTGAATCTCTATTCCGCAAACCAGTCGAAATTTCGAAATTCTCAGAATGATCATCTAAAAATCCAGTAAATTTAGTTCGACCATTAGCATAAAATCACATTACGAAATTCGCTAATCTCTATCCTCAATTCTATTAAAATTGTGTAACAAACAAATTCAATCTCTAAAAATTCACATTTGCTTCTTAACGAAACCTCTCACGCACGCGCGACAGCAACATCGTATGGGATCTAGCGCGCATTGTTCCAAATCATACAGAGCGTGCATACATAGGTGTTTGGCTGGTGAGATTTTTAATACTGTGTTTTTTTTGTGATAATTTACGGGTAACTATATTTATGCAATTATGTAAAGTGTCAAGAATATTATATTATGCATTAAGAAGTGTTCATGTGCCTAAAATTCCTTTTTTTTGCTATCAAAAAGGATTTATTATGCCAAAATTCAATAGGATGTATTTGTGAGCAAGTCAAGCTGGCCCCAATTATCTTTTTAGTCACAACTATATTCTTCTTAATTGCATCTAAGCCAGTACTCACTGTATTATATATTTATCAAGTTTAGGATTCTTCCTGTTGTATCAGACATAACATTCATAACCAATTTTTTTTAGTCAATATTCAATCAACTCAACTTGCTCATTATTTTACAGCTGTATTGTTTTCACAGCTGTATTCTCAATTAAGTAGAGTGTTGATACAGTCAACATTAAAAAAAAAACCATCCTTAACCAATTTTTAGTAAATATTGTTGTTAGGTTATTTACAGCTGTATTGTTTTCACAAACTGTAGTCTCAATTAAGTAGAGTGTTGATACAGTCAACATTAAGAATCATTCTTAACCAATTTTTGTATTGTAACTAGGAACCTCCCTGCAATTCTTTAGTAAATGTTTAATTTCATATTGTGATTGTTCATTAGTGGTTGCTTATCTTTTGTGTTCACCAGTTTAATTTTGTTCCCTGCAATTGTATTTTAAGGAAATCAGAGTTAAATAACTGTCTGGAATTCCTTAGCAATTTTTCAAGAATTCTAATTAATCCCTGTAGTGACAACCCTCACTATTGATTATTGTTAGTTCAATTTTTGTTTATAATGCTAATGATTAGTCGCTACCAACTCAACTAAATTAGGGTGATATTGCTTATCTCTGGTGAAGTATCTGGATATCCTAAATTTCCAACTCCTGGAAATTACAATCCAGTAAACCTACTTCCAGAGTTGTTGCTCATTCTAACCCCTAGGATGCCCTAACACTATTTTCATATGCATCATGACCAATGTTTGCTGAATCCTTCTTGTGTTCTGAACTTCTTTCTTAGCAACCGATTCTGTGCACTTTGTGCATGGACTCCGTGTTCCCTACCCCTTTTCTAATTGGTGCCTTCCTCTCTCCTCTCGTAGGAACACCCTTCAGAATAGAGGTTTCACCTTTCTCGTGTTATTTTTTGTGTGTCTTAACTTTCTGCTATTGATAGTTCCTATTTAAACATTTTTGCCTTTAGAAATTAGTTCCCTGTACAGGAGGTTTAGATCTCCAAGTCCCATGCCGAGTGCTGAGTGTAGTTTTACTTTGACTCAAGCACATATTACCGTTGATTTTTCCTAACAAAATTAGTATTTTTACTTTAAAAATTAGTGAGGTTTTTCTTGATTTAGTTAGATAGTAATTGTATAATTCTTAGTCATTATATTGACTATTTCAGTTAGGAAGAACTGGGAACATTTGTTTTCTAGTTCAATGGCATTTAGCAGATGCTGTAGATTTTTACCATTAGCTATTAAATTAAGTGATTATGCCATCTTAGTTTCGCCAGGCAAAAGTTTTGCCTGTGTGAGTTACTAGTGTAGAATTTTAGCTTCATGCCTTTAGAAATATTAGAATTAAGTTCTGATTCCGAGCAAGGTGTTAGTGCTCCGAAGCTGATCCCCGCTTGCACTCCGGCGCCAGAGTGCTGGTGGGGGTCGTTTTTCGAAGAGACTCCTCGCTTTGAGGCGGCATGTTAATGCCAGATTGTTTGCAGCATAGCATGTGTTGATATGTGTTTTAATACCGTGTGCAATTTCACCCAGCTCTCTCGTCCCGTACAGGATGCTTCGAGACACCTTACACTCCATTGCCAACATCACCACCTTGCCAAACTTGGCAAAGGGCAAAAAGACTACCTCCTTACCTTAGTCCTTTTCACCATTCAATATTCACTCCATTACTAGACGGCAAGTGCAAATACTCATTCCTCATTCCCCCTCACTCCAAACTTAGACCCTTGTAGTGCAGCTAAACCACTTGCTGCTTAATCTACAGTTTAGGTGCAACTCAAATCGGGAAGGAATCGCACTAACGACCTCTAGGATCAGAGACACCATTGCCGTCTCGTACCATTCTCTACCATTGCACACGGCATTTCCACAATTACATTTTCCACATTGCCGACACGGCTGCGTTCCCGAGGCGGGCCTTACTCAAGATCGGACCTCAACATCAGCGCCGTGAAGATACCAAGCTGCCTGGCATCCCTCGAATAAAGGCCAGAAAATTCGTAACATATCTCCCTTCTTGTCCTTTTCGATGGTCCCAGTCCGAGGTACAAAACAAAGAAAATAGAGTATTTTGTGTCATGATTAAAGACGCTAGAAAGACAGCGTCCGAATAACCTGAAACTCCTTCAGAGTCTGAGGCCGCAATCATTCAATTAGTAAATTAAGTGGGTTTGAAAATTAACCCTGGTGACCCTTTTATAAAAAAATAAAACATCTTACCTGTCACTTGATAAGATCCTTGATATTCAACCTTTAAAATCAAATTCCGTGGTTCCCCACTTTGGGAGAACTTCACACTGGTGATAACCCAGAGTAGTTTAATCAGATATAAATACTCACCCGGACCACCATCGGAAGGATTGGGAGCGCATGTCTAGTGCTGTTAACTTCTGTGCATGGCTGACCTTGAAGGAGGTAGTCTCTTTTCCTACTCTCAGTAGCTAAACAGAGTATTTCCCCTCCAAACTCTTCCTAAATAATAAGTTATTGCTACTGCAGCCTATACTAACAAATTCTTCATGTTTATCCAGTGCTACTGAAGCCATCTTTTACAAAACCCTTCATGCATTTCTGTTGCTACTGAAGCAAAACCGTAGGAGATCTGCTAGGATTATTTCCATTGCTACTGAAGCTCTTTACTAATAACCTTCGCAATTTCCATTGCTACTGCAGCACCATTGCTACTGAAGCACAAAAGTAACATAACACTTGTACGAAACAAAAAGCAATCGCAACGCGCGTTATCATTCATTCTTGTGGAACATATTTGAAGCATTATGGCGCCAAACGATGGCAACGAGATTAACGACAGTCAGGTGGTGTCCGTAAAATTAACACCGTTCGCGATACAAAGTTTGGATTCTTGGTTCTTCCAAACCGAAGAACATTTCGAAAGCCTATCCATCGATTCCGAAAAAGTCAAATATTACTCTCTGCTAAGGGCCCTGCCCTCTACTTGCCTAGACGACCTCTCTGAGGTTTGTAACGCTAACTCAGCCGAACCTTATACCACCCTCAAAGAGCATGTTTTAAAATGTTACAGCAAGGATAGAGCCCAGAGAATCCAAGCTTTGACGAGTAATCTTACCACCTACATTAGCCAGACACCTCTAGCGCTACTGAAAGAGATGAGGAAACTGGCGAAGGGCGTTATGGATGACGATACCCTTAAGACATTGTACATCCAACGTTTGCCCTTACGCCTTCAACCATTCCTCCATACACAGGATGCCTCTGTGAAACTGGACGTTCTCGCAGAATTAGCCGAGAAAATTATT
Organism: Morinoia aosen; assembly: GCA_030386875.1. Lineage (NCBI taxonomy): Eukaryota > Metazoa > Arthropoda > Malacostraca > Amphipoda > Talitridae > Morinoia > Morinoia aosen. Next base: position 34,235,061 of record CM059578.1, on the reverse strand, counting down.
GCCTGTGAAAACCAGACTCCGAATACCTCTGTCGCTACTCCAGTGGTCAATCAAACCAGCTCAAACGAGGTGGAAAGATTATTGCGCGAGTTAGTTCAGCGAGTTGGAGCACTAGAAGTTGCTACCCAGCAAGCCGAACACGCGGATAGAGTTCATGGGGTTGCACACCAAACAGCGGCGTATCAGCAAGCCGATAATCCCACACACACCGCCCCGTTTGATAGGCACAAAAAGCCTAATCGCTCGTTTAAACAACAAGGGGCCGGTAGTTCCAATACCGCTCAGGGCCAGGATTCACGAGGCAATCTGGAGGAGGAATGGTGTTGGTATCATAGAAAATACCTACATAAGGCTCGTAAGTGTGAGTCGCCGAATTGTCCGCTGTATGTACTCTTGTACCCAAAAAACGGGAACAGCGCGGCGTAAATGCGAGTCAGACGTCAGCGCCAGCTAAATCAAATGCCACTCGCTGCCTATTCCTTTCAGATCCGACTTCCGGTTTTCGATTCTTGATCGATACCGGGAGTTCGGTGAGCCTAATTCCGGCAACTGCCAAAGACAAACGCACCACAGGTATTCCAAACTTGCGTGCTGCTAATGGCACTCCTATACTCTGTTACGGTACGCGGTCGTTGTCATGTTCCCTAAATCTCAAACGTACCTTGAGCTTCGAATTCATAGTGGCCGATGTGGACACACCCATCATTGGTGCGGATTTTCTGCAGAAGTTTGCATTGGTGGTGGATGTGAGAAATGGCTGCCTTTATGATAGCGAAACCAGAGTGCAAAGACCCCTTAGTGCCGTCGATATGGTGAACGTTACGTCAAGCGTCTCTCCTAACCTAGAGAGTACATGTCCTTACCAACGGGTGTTGCTCGAATTTCCCTCACTCTTTCAACCTAACGTAACGTTGCAAAATAACACGCTGACGCAACACCACATATCGACGAGCGGCCCTCCTGTTTACGCGAAAGTAAGACGTTTGCCCCATGATCGATTGCAGGAAGTAAAAGCCGAGTTTGCAAAAATGGTCCAGGAAGGGACAGTTCGCATCTCGAAAAGTCCCTGGGCCAGTCCCTTGTTGATTGTGCCAAAAAGTAATGGCGAGTTGCGTATTTGCGGCGATTATCGCCAATTAAACTCAGTAACTGTACCCGACAGATTTCCCATTCCCCACCTTCACGATTTTACTGCAAATCTGTCAGGGGCAAAAATCTTTTCCACCGTGGATCTGAAGAGAGCTTTCCATCAGATCCCAATGGAGGAAAGCTCTATTCAGAAGACCGCAGTCTGTACGCCGTTTGGTTTGTACGAGTATCTTCGCATGCCGTATGGCTTGCGAAATGCTCCGCAGACCTTTCAGCGGCACATGACTGAAGTCCTTTCCGACCTCCCGTTTTTGTATTGTTACCTCGATGATGTGCTTGTGGCTTCGGGGACGCCTGAGGAGCACGTGCATCATTTGAGAGAGCTGTGCAAACGACTAGCGTCGCACGCTCTGCTGATTAACCCAGCAAAGTGTGTACTGGGAAAGAAGGAACTGACTTTTCTAGGTCACCACATCTCAGAGAAAGGCATTAGGCCACTTCCCGACAAGGTAGAGGCTATCCGAAATTTCCCGAAACCCTCTACACAGAGAGAGTTGCGCAGGTTCTTGGGATCGGTGAATTTTTACCACCGATTTTTAAGGAACTGTGCGGCGACTCTGGCACCACTCTCCTCACTCATTAGAGCGAAGAAACGAGGGAAGTCTGTACTGATCGAGTGGAACAGTGAGGCTGAGGAGGCATTCACAGTAATTAAAGATGAACTTGCGAATGCGACGGAGTTGGCTTACCCACACCCGAACGCAAAACTGAATCTAGTAGTAGATGCGTCAGACCTTGCTGTCGGCGCGGTACTACAGCAAACCGTGGACAACAACACGACCCCTCTGGCGTTTTTCAGCCGGAAGCTCTCTCCCACCGAACAGCGTTATAGCACGTTCGGGAGAGAGCTCCTGGCGATTTACCTCTCAATAAAACACTTCCGATATACCTTGGAAGCACGCCAGTTCACGGTCTTCACCGACCACAAACCTTTGATCAATGCAATAAGAATGCCTCCTGACCGCCACTCCCCTCGTGAAAGTCGGCACCTGAGTTACATAGCACAGTTCACTAACGATCTCAGGCACATTAAGGGGGACGAGAACACGGTCGCCGACTGCTTATCGCGTGTGCACAACGTGGTATTAAACCCGTTGGCGCCCGAGTTCCGACCTTCTGTGCACATGATTTCGTTGGCTGATATCATCACCGAACAGAAAAACGACACGGAGATCCAATCTTTGATTGAGTCTCCTAGCTCGTCGCTAAAACTGTCACTCAGAGAAGGCGTTTACTGCGACGTTGACCGGCCTAACCGATACTACCTACCTACCACCTTGCGTTTGCCCGCCATCAAACACTATCATGCGCTATCTCATCCTGGGACGGAGAGAACTTTCCGCCTAATTGCGGATCGTTTTGTCTGGCCCGGGATGCGTAGGGCCATAAGAGAGTACGTTCGCAGTTGCCCAGATTGCCAAGCTAGCAAAGTAACTCGACACAACAAAGCCGCAATTCAACCTTGTGTTTTCTCAGGAGGTAAATTCGATGCGGTCAATATAGATCTAGTAGGCCCGCTTCCAAACTCTCGCGGGTTCTCGTATTTACTCACTATAATCGACCGCTTCTCTAGGTGGGTCGAGGCTGTTCCCATTGCTAACATAACGGCAGAAACCGTAGCCCGAACCTTCGTAGAGACGTGGATCTCCCGTTTCGGGGTCCCTCTGAGCATCACTCATGATCGTGGGGCTCAATTTACCTCCTCCTTGTGGTTAGAAATCTCCAAAATCCTAGGTAGTTCAAACATCACAACCACCTCCTTTCACCCCCAATCAAATGGACTCATTGAGAGAGTCCACCGCGATCTTAAATCGGCACTTCGCTGCCTTAAATGCCACGACGATTGGGCGGACCGATTGCCGGTCGTATTACTTACCTTACGGAACCTGTTCCGGCAGGATCAAAAGTGCACGTCCTCCGAATTGCTGTACGGGAAGTCCTTAAGATTGCCCGGAGATGTTATTGATCCCGTGTACAAAATTGACGACTCTTTCAGTACAATTACTGATTACGCGGCACGTCTCAAACGCGCCATGCGCGAAGTGGTTTACCACCCGCCTCGCCTGCCTTTACCATCCGAAAGCCTTGACCCATTGTTGAACACGTGCACACATGTTTACGTTCGGGTGGACGGTGTAAAAACCCCCTTACGGCGTCCCTATGATGGCCCCTACAGGGTCCTAAAGAGGACGCCGAAATATTTTGTAATTGAGAGGGGTACCAAACGCGACAGTGTTAGCATAGATAGACTTAAGGCAGCATATGTGTTCTTCCCTGATGATAGTTCTACCAACACTCATGAGCCGCAACCCAGGGTGCAAATTACCCCCAGGTCAACACCTGTCGAGACCACCGGGTTGCACCTTTCTGTCTTGGCTAGGAGCTATCCTCCCACTATGGAGTGTAACGAGTTCGTTGTTCCCTTGAAGACCGTTCAAAGAACGCCGTCGGAACCTCGTAATTCGAGTGCCTCCAATTCGGCTGATGTTTCTGTTGCTGTTGTTCCTCATCACGGAAAAACCTCAGAGCCCCGTTCGTTGTCCCAGTTGGGAATCCGAACGTCAACTTTCACAGCTCCACAGCCTAACCCTTCTGTTGCCCCCGAGCGCGTTAGCAGTTTTGGCAGACCTAGTCGTCCGCCAGCTCGCTACGCGCAGACGTAGGGTGGCGATTTCTGTTCTGTCATGAAAAAATTCTTCGAAAGAAAATCACTGAAGCGAAACAAACTCACTTCCACCAGGCACTGATAACGGCTAAAAATAACCCGAAGCGAACTTGGGAAATCATTAGTGAGGTAGCCCCATATAAAAATTTAGATCGCATAAGTAATTTTGAAAATCCCTTGGCAACAGCCACGGATTTCAACACATTCTTTTCAAAAGTAGGGGCTCAAGTTTTCAGTGAGGTGTGTACCAATCCAGATGAAACGACAATTGAAAATTCATGCCCCACTGCACCCTCGAGGACTGATGTCAAGTGGAGACCACGCCCTGTCGATTTACCAGAGTTACGAAACATCTTATACTCACTAAAAAACACAAAGGCAGTTGGACATGATGGTATCAGTCTTCAATATATCAAAGACAGTTTCCCTGTTACAGCACCATGGATTCGTCTGATAATTAATACATCAATAGTAACCAATACGTTTCCAAACCAATGGAAACACTCCATTATTAGACCGTTGCACAAAAGTGGTGACCTAAATACAGCATCAAACTACAGGCCCATCAGTCTTTTGCCTGTCATGTCCAAACTACTGGAGAAAGTGGTGACAAATCAACTGTCATTTCACCTGGACGAGTCAAATTTACTCCACCAAAATCAATATGCCTATAGAAGAAATACTAGCACTCAAGACGCTCTGCTCAATATATCTGAAAAAATATACAGTGACATCGATCAAAAGAATGTAACACTCTTGCTACTACTCGATCTCTCTAAGGCGTTCGATAGCGTCCAACATGAAAGACTTCTACGTAAAATACTGAACTTGGGAATAGACACGCAATGGTTTGAAAGTTACTTGTCAAATCGATCTCATGCAGTCCGCATAGAAAACAAATTGTCCCCATTCATTCAAAACAATTTTGGTGTTCCCCAAGGATCCATTCTTGGTCCCCTACTGTTTTCTATTTTCATTAATGATTTCCCTCCAATGCCTTCTAACACACGGATCTCTATGTATGCAGATGATGTTCAAATTGCAATAACAAGTTCTGTATCGGAAATACCACAGACGCAAATTAAAGCCGAAACTTTACTGACTAGCCTGAAATCATGGTACGACCGAAATGGTCTCAAATTAAATGCTAACAAAACACAATGCATCATTTTTGGATCCAAAGATGCAATTAAAAAAACTTCAGATCTTACTCTTGCAGTTGGAAATGATAAAATTAATGCATCAGAAAAAGTTAAAAATCTAGGTATCTGGTTCGATAGAAATATGTCCTTCAAATCTCACGTTGAGACTACTTGCAACAAAATCTACGGAACTTTAATATTTTTTCATCGAATAAAAAGTATGCTAGACGAAAAATCCAGATTATTAGCCATTCAATCCCTTGTGTTATCGCGCATTGACTACTGCAGCCTAGTATGGGGAGACTTACCTCAATACCTTCAAAGGGACTTACAAAAATGCATGAATTTTGCAGCCAAGGTGGTATGCAACGGTAATTTCAAAAGACGTGATCACGTAACCCCTCTCCTCAATAAACTCGGCTGGATCCCTATCCAAGAAAGGCTCCTCATGCAGAAGGCCCAATACGTATTCTCCTCGTTATATCTTCCTCAGAGCAATGCTGAGATAGTGCGTTTCCATCCACCCACTGTAACCAATCAAAAACCGAACAGAAACAATAATGTCTTAGTCAATTAGTCAACTATCGTTCATCTCACTTAGGGCAGAAGGCTCTGTCCATATCAGGCGCCTTACTGTGGAACAAACTTCCCCTGAGTATTAAAGTCCCTCAAAGACCGAGAGAATTTAAAGCCAAAATAACTCGTCATCTTGTGTCTCAATAATAATCCTTAGTTACAGAACATACTGAATGAGTACTGACGAATCTCATTTACCTGGTATCTCCATTGCTGAACAATCTCCCTCGCTCATTGTGTTATAATTCAAGACATCAAACAACAGTTTTGAAGTATGCGTAGGTATTATGATTTGACCGCCTATACGTTGTCATTTGCAAACATGCTTACTTGTATATGTGTGTACGTATATAGGTGTATGTGCGCATATGGGTGTGTATATGTGCACGTAAAACTGTGTGCACTAGAGTAGATGAACCAGTCGAAGGTGCATTTTATGTCATTCCTCTCCGTTTCTGTGCAAGCATCAAACTAGACCGTCATGGTACCTATGTGTGTGTGTGTTGATCAATTACAGACATTCTGCACCATATTACAAAGATAATGTATTTTTTCTAATATGAAATTGTAAAGCATCCATGTAAAAAAAAATAAATTCGTTGTGTGATCATCCATTTATACTGCAGTAATATACTTATTCGGCCTATAGTTATATGCTTATAATAATGTGATACCTATGTTTGTTTATCAATTGACGACAATTTGCGCCATATTTCAAAGATAATGTGATTTTTTTTTATTTTTTTATTTTTTTTTTTTTCTAATATGAAACCATTATAGGACATTAGGGTTTTCTTTCTTATTCACGTCCCACAATCGTTTTCATGTTTCTGACTTAAGTAGACTGTTTTGTGCCACTATTTTAAGTACGAAATTTTATAAAATTCATGCTATAATAAAAGATATTTTCTCCGTTTCCCTCGATTGGAATTCTGGTTTATACTGACTAGTTTACGCTGATATTTGCGCACATGCTTACTTGTGTAAATGTGTACGTGTCCACGCTATGCGTATGACACTCTGTAGAATGCGTATGTATTGCCTCGATGCATAGAAATGCATTTGCGTATGCTTACGAGTCAGGTGTAAATATGTGCGTGGGTATATGTGTGCATGTGTATGTGTAAATATTTACATGTATACGTGCATATATGTGTGTACTAGACGGACAACTAGCATTTTACTAGAGATAATGGTCTTTTTTTCAGTGCACTCTCAACTTGTAACATTACCTAACTCGTCATATCTTTAGTATTGTAAAGCATTCATGTAAAAACTATACATTTGTTGTGCGATCATCCATTTATATTTAAATAAAATGCTTGTTAACTAATGACCGTTATGTTAAAATTGTTGAATCAGAAATACAAAACCTATAGTCTTCTTGGTCCTCTTGCTTATATGTACACACGTGTGTGTCCATGTTAACGAAACCGGTGTTTTTCGTAACCTAGGCACACACATGGCCGTAAAACGCGTGTATATATATGTGTGTGTGTGTGTGTGTGTATGTGTGTGGGTGTGTGTATGGATATATACACACATGCATACGTATATGTACATATGTGTGTATGTGGGTATATATTTATATATATTTTTCTTTTTTTTATGCTTCCTCAAAATGACACTTGTGAACATTGACCGAAACAAGCGATTTCATATATTATTTCCTGGCGTCAAGAATTGCGAAGTCTTATGTCATGTACATGTAAACTGTCAAAAGTGTTTTCACCCCACAATGAAAATGCATCGTCCATGAAATTGTGTTATCTCTTACAATTTTCATTACATGTATTATCAGATGTAGATTAAGCTAGATTAGGAGTTCATTGCCCTCAATCATTTCTTTTGACTAGTGACACGAGTTTTTCAATACTCGTGTGTGTGTATCATCTAAGTGTATTAATTTTAAGATATTTTAAAAACCAATGATGGTACTTTTGTACCATCTCTATTGGAAATAAACCATTTTTTTTTCTTTTTTATGTGTACATATATGTGTATATATTTACATGTATGTGTGCACATATGTGTGTACTAAACTGACAACTAGCATTTTACTAGAGATAATGGTCATTTTCTGTTCACTCTCAACTTGTAACATTACCTAACTCGTCATCTCTTTATTATTGTAAAGCATTCATGTACAAACTATACATTTGTTGTACGATCATCCATTTATATTCAAATAAAATGCTTATTAACTAACGACCGTTATGTTAAAATTGTTGAATTAGAAATACAAAACTTATAATCTTCTTGGTCCTCATGCTTATGCGTACATATGTATATATATATATATATCTGTATGTGTGTGTGTATGTATGTATATATGTATGTACGTATATATATGTATATGGATTTGTGTTTAAATTTTTTTTTTTTTTCATGCTTCCTTAAAATGACACTTTTGAACATTTGCCGAAACAAGCGATTCATATATTATTTCCTAGCATCAATAATTGCGAAGTTTTATGTCATGTACATGTAAACTGTCAAAAGTTTTTTCACCCCACAATGAAAATGCATCGTCCATGAATTTGCGTTATCTCTTATAATTATCATTACATGTATTGTCAAATGTATATTAAGCAAGATTAGGAGTACATTGCCCTCAATCATTTATTTTCGACTAGTGACACGAGTTTTTCAATACTCGTGTGTGTGTATCATCTCAGTGTATCAATTTTAAGATATTTAAAAACCAATGATTGTAATATTGTACAATCTTTATTGGAAATAAAGTTTTTTCTTTCTTTCTTTCTTTCTTTCTTCTTCTGTCAATAATTTTTTTTCTTCTATTCTCTCCTGTCAAACCTTCTGTTAGGATTTTCCTTTTATGATCATTTCGGGCATTTACAGGTAACAGCTTCACTGTTACCAGACCTTTCGGTCCACATGCGTTGGGGAGTAGCTGTAGTGAATCTCTATTCCGCAAACCAGTCGAAATTTCGAAATTCTCAGAATGATCATCTAAAAATCCAGTAAATTTAGTTCGACCATTAGCATAAAATCACATTACGAAATTCGCTAATCTCTATCCTCAATTCTATTAAAATTGTGTAACAAACAAATTCAATCTCTAAAAATTCACATTTGCTTCTTAACGAAACCTCTCACGCACGCGCGACAGCAACATCGTATGGGATCTAGCGCGCATTGTTCCAAATCATACAGAGCGTGCATACATAGGTGTTTGGCTGGTGAGATTTTTAATACTGTGTTTTTTTTGTGATAATTTACGGGTAACTATATTTATGCAATTATGTAAAGTGTCAAGAATATTATATTATGCATTAAGAAGTGTTCATGTGCCTAAAATTCCTTTTTTTTGCTATCAAAAAGGATTTATTATGCCAAAATTCAATAGGATGTATTTGTGAGCAAGTCAAGCTGGCCCCAATTATCTTTTTAGTCACAACTATATTCTTCTTAATTGCATCTAAGCCAGTACTCACTGTATTATATATTTATCAAGTTTAGGATTCTTCCTGTTGTATCAGACATAACATTCATAACCAATTTTTTTTAGTCAATATTCAATCAACTCAACTTGCTCATTATTTTACAGCTGTATTGTTTTCACAGCTGTATTCTCAATTAAGTAGAGTGTTGATACAGTCAACATTAAAAAAAAAACCATCCTTAACCAATTTTTAGTAAATATTGTTGTTAGGTTATTTACAGCTGTATTGTTTTCACAAACTGTAGTCTCAATTAAGTAGAGTGTTGATACAGTCAACATTAAGAATCATTCTTAACCAATTTTTGTATTGTAACTAGGAACCTCCCTGCAATTCTTTAGTAAATGTTTAATTTCATATTGTGATTGTTCATTAGTGGTTGCTTATCTTTTGTGTTCACCAGTTTAATTTTGTTCCCTGCAATTGTATTTTAAGGAAATCAGAGTTAAATAACTGTCTGGAATTCCTTAGCAATTTTTCAAGAATTCTAATTAATCCCTGTAGTGACAACCCTCACTATTGATTATTGTTAGTTCAATTTTTGTTTATAATGCTAATGATTAGTCGCTACCTACTCAACTAAATTAGGGTGATATTGCTTATCTCTGGTGAAGTATCTGGATATCCTAAATTTCCAACTCCTGGAAATTACAATCCAGTAAACCTACTTCCAGAGTTGTTGCTCATTCTAACCCCTAGGATGCCCTAACACTATTTTCATATGCATCATGACCAATGTTTGCTGAATCCTTCTTGTGTTCTGAACTTCTTTCTTAGCAACCGATTCTGTGCACTTTGTGCATGGACTCCGTGTTCCCTACCCCTTTTCTAATTGGTGCCTTCCTCTCTCCTCTCGTAGGAACACCCTTCAGAATAGAGGTTTCACCTTTCTCGTGTTATTTTTTGTGTGTCTTAACTTTCTGCTATTGATAGTTCCTATTTAAACATTTTTGCCTTTAGAAATTAGTTCCCTGTACAGGAGGTTTAGATCTCCAAGTCCCATGCCGAGTGCTGAGTGTAGTTTTACTTTGACTCAAGCACATATTACCGTTGATTTTTCCTAACAAAATTAGTATTTTTACTTTAAAAATTAGTGAGGTTTTTCTTGATTTAGTTAGATAGTAATTGTATAATTCTTAGTCATTATATTGACTATTTCAGTTAGGAAGAACTGGGAACATTTGTTTTCTAGTTCAATGGCATTTAGCAGATGCTGTAGATTTTTACCATTAGCTATTAAATTAAGTGATTATGCCATCTTAGTTTCGCCAGGCAAAAGTTTTGCCTGTGTGAGTTACTAGTGTAGAATTTTAGCTTCATGCCTTTAGAAATATTAGAATTAAGTTCTGATTCCGAGCAAGGTGTTAGTGCTCCGAAGCTGATCCCCGCTTGCACTCCGGCGCCAGAGTGCTGGTGGGGGTCGTTTTTCGAAGAGACTCCTCGCTTTGAGGCGGCATGTTAATGCCAGATTGTTTGCAGCATAGCATGTGTTGATATGTGTTTTAATACCGTGTGCAATTTCACCCAGCTCTCTCGTCCCGTACAGGATGCTTCGAGACACCTTACACTCCATTGCCAACATCACCACCTTGCCAAACTTGGCAAAGGGCAAAAAGACTACCTCCTTACCTTAGTCCTTTTCACCATTCAATATTCACTCCATTACTAGACGGCAAGTGCAAATACTCATTCCTCATTCCCCCTCACTCCAAACTTAGACCCTTGTAGTGCAGCTAAACCACTTGCTGCTTAATCTACAGTTTAGGTGCAACTCAAATCGGGAAGGAATCGCACTAACGACCTCTAGGATCAGAGACACCATTGCCGTCTCGTACCATTCTCTACCATTGCACACGGCATTTCCACAATTACATTTTCCACATTGCCGACACGGCTGCGTTCCCGAGGCGGGCCTTACTCAAGATCGGACCTCAACATCAGCGCCGTGAAGATACCAAGCTGCCTGGCATCCCTCGAATAAAGGCCAGAAAATTCGTAACATATCTCCCTTCTTGTCCTTTTCGATGGTCCCAGTCCGAGGTACAAAACAAAGAAAATAGAGTATTTTGTGTCATGATTAAAGACGCTAGAAAGACAGCGTCCGAATAACCTGAAACTCCTTCAGAGTCTGAGGCCGCAATCATTCAATTAGTAAATTAAGTGGGTTTGAAAATTAACCCTGGTGACCCTTTTATAAAAAAATAAAACATCTTACCTGTCACTTGATAAGATCCTTGATATTCAACCTTTAAAATCAAATTCCGTGGTTCCCCACTTTGGGAGAACTTCACAACTCTGCGGAGAGTCGCGGGAAGATACAAACGAGAAAGTCGCTCGGCATCACGGTACACGCCGTCAACCAAGGTTAACTTCAGAGAGGAAGTGTTAGATGGTTTGAGAAGGTCCTGATGTTCAGGATCCTCCCTCTGCGCGCTTTCAATGTTGCCGAAAGTGATTTCACCACTGGTTTGGACAGTATTTATGCGCGATAGACAATCAGCGACAGTATTGTCCAACCCTTTTATGAAACGGATGTCAGTGGTAAACTGACTTATAAACGACAAATGTCGCGCTTCTCTCGGGGAATGTCTTTCAGAAAGCATATTGATCGCTGAGGTCAGAGGTTTGTGATCTGTGTAGATCACAAACTCCCTCGCCTCTAGAGCATAGCGAAAGTGTCTCACAGACAAGTAGATAGCAAGAAGTTCCCTACCGAACGCGCTATAAGCACGCTCAGTGGGCGACAGCTTTTTGGAAAAGAAGGCAAGAGGAGAGATGTTAGTACCTACTTGTAAGTAATTAATAATAAATTATAGTAAGATTTTTAATGCTAATGATTAATTTTATTAAAGTGCGATAGGGAAAATTCATAATTCTTACGCTTTGTAGCGATATGCTACAAACACAACCACCTAGTCCTCAATCCCCGCCATTGAGCCAAAAAACTAGACCTTCCTCAGATACACTTGAGAAGTTCCTGAGATCGACTCAGCCACACGACTCCACACGCAGTAAATATTCCTAAAGTACTGCCTCTTTCGAGATCCTCTTTTGAGACTTTCTAAATCTCGTGAACATTTCAATCTTCCGCTATTGCCTCGCCCCAAGATAATAATAATGAAGGCATCTACGGATGCTTTATTTCCAATCAAGCCTGATACATATCACCTTGTACATTGGATTTTCAAATGCCTTAGAAGTAACGCCAGGACGCCATGACGCTTTCCCCCGGTCAAGACCGGTACCCATTTCAGACACCTGGGTAGAGTGGGGTATTGTGCTTGGAATTTTTCTCCTATACCCAACAGAGAAAATCGCCACTGCCAGCGCCGAGTTTCGAACCCGGGTCCCGGCCGCACGGCGGCGGAACCTATACCACACGGCTATCGCGAGCACAAGTTCAGGCTTCACCTTGTCCTTCTCACCGTCCATTCCACTACGGCCATCTCCACTTGTTAAGCCACCCTAATCACCCGCATCAGCGGATAAATACACTCACGTTCACGTCCTCACCTGGACCCACAACGGACTCCCACGAGACGCCGCGCGCGGTTGGAGTACGCCGCCAGGACTGGACTCTGAACCCCGCCTCAAGAAGCGGATTCACCCCAATAAGTGGACCTTGGCCACGGCACCCCTCAGCGATAAAAATAAAGAAAGGTGAGAATATTCGTTGTTTTTCACTGTCCTGCAGAGGTAAAGTTCGTGCAAGTACCAGAAAAACCTTCGGTGCCAGTAGAGCACCCGATTACCCACTCCTTCTGGGTCAAAGGGCCAAACAAACTTTCAATCGTAAATCTTAAATTTGTATTTATGTGCCTAGCCATAAGCACAGTAAATGCTGGTGACCCTGTCAAAACATGATTGTCGAAACTTGTTGATATGAGAACATCCCAACTGGTTTACTGAAAACCACTAAGTAAAAATTGAATTACGCGTACCAGGTAAACTTCATAAATTCAATTATGCAAGCTCTTAGCTTGTATAATTTTACAAGAAGTCATTTATTAAAACTTGTTTGGTTTGGGTGTAATAATAAAATTGCAAATGTTGAATTACGAAAAACATAAATAAACATGTATTATTCAAAGTGAAAAATTTGTAAAGCTATTCAAAAACTTTTTACTGCATTTTTGACAGACAGAATAAATTTTTCTCAAGTTCTATCTGTACTTGGTAAAATATTATCTATGGAAATCCATTTATAAATAATTTTCCCTGTTCTTGACAACGTTGGTTCCAAATCAGCGTGCTGGCATTCAAAAGTTACCCTAGATGTCACATTTTGAGTTTTCTTTCCTGTCATTGTCATTGGTCAGTCGTCAAGTGTCAACTTCGTTCTGCGAGTTGCGGGGCTTTCAAGCTTGACTCAAATTTCTTCAATTGTAAAACATATAATCACCATGGCGGCAGCACGTCGTGGAATCCGAGTGCTTGAAACCCTATTCTCTGTGATGGGCTTAGCCCTGTCTTTGTATACCATTTTCGTTGAATACAAGAAGGAGCTTGATAAAGACTACGTTGCTTATTGTGATATTGATGATTTATTTTCATGCTCGAAGGTGTTCATGACCAAGTAAGTGATATACTATTTTTTGGTCAATGTGAAGTTTCATGCAATCACGGAAAATAATAATGCCGATCCCAGGAATCACTAAAGGAACACATTTCAGAACGTTTTACAAGAATGACATTCTGCTCGCTGATGCGTTATTTTCGAATAATTTAACTTTGAAGTTGGCCTTGGCGCCAAAGGAAGCGAGCGCGTGAAACGGAATTTAATTAATAACGGAAGCTATTACAAACGTAAAGAGGTTGGGTCGTGAGGGGGAGGCACAGTTCTTCTAGTGAAAATTATAAATAAAGCTTCTAACCCACCCATTAGGGTGACGACCGCAATCTTGTTGACATCGGGTCCAAAATGGCGGCGCCCATGGTGGTCGCCATGTTAGACCCGATGTAAACAAGATTGCGGTCGTCACCCTAATGGGTGGTTTAGAAGCTTTATTTCTACTTTTCACTAAAAGAACTGTGGCTACCCCTCACGACCCAACCTCTTTACGTTTGTAATATGGGGTTAGCTTCCGTTTTTAATTAAATTACGCTCGCTTCCTTGGGCGCGCGACGGCCAACTTCAAAGTTCAATAATTCGAAAATAACGCATCAGCGAGCAGAATGTCGTTCTTGAAAAACGTTCTTAAATGGGTTCCTTTAGTGATTGTTTGGAATATAATTATCAATTTCTGTGATTGCATGAAACTTCACATTGACCTATTTTTTTTCTGTAAATGTCTATTGAAATTTTCAGTTTAAGATTAGTAGATTTCTTGGTAAATGTTGAGGTCAATGTGAAGTTTCATGCAATCACGGAAAATAATAATGCCGATCCCAGGAATCACTAAAGGAACACATTTCAGAACGTTTTACAAGAATGACATTCTGCTCGCTGATGCGTTATTTTCGAATAATTGAACTTTGAAGTTGGCCTTGGCGCCAAAGGAAGCGAGCGCGTGAAACGTAATTTAATTAATAACGGAAGCTATTACAAACGTAAAGAGGTTGGGTTGTGAGGGGGAGGCACAGTTCTTCTAGTGAAAATTATAAATAAAGCTTCTAACCCACCCATTAGGGTGACGACCGCAATCTTGCTTATATCAACTAAAAGATGGCGACCACCATGGGTGCCGCCATCTTGGAGCCGGCTCAGCCGATGTAAACAAGATTGCGGTCGTAACCCTAATAGGTGGGTTAGAAGCTTTATTTATAATTTTTACTACAAGAACTGTGGCTAACCCTCACGACCCAACCTCTTTACGTTTGTAATAGGGGGTTACCTTTCAATATTTTTTAAATTACGCTTAGCGCGCTCGCTTCCTTTGGCTTGGTCGTGCCAACTTCAAAGTTCAATTTCTCAAAAATAATGCATAAGCAAGCAGAATGTCATTCATGTTAAAGGTATTTAAATGTGTTCTTTTAGTGATTATTAGCACCCAAATTCTGAATTTCCGTGCAGCACCTAAAATAAATATTGACTGAAATGAGTATTTTACAAGTTATAGCGGTAAATAAGTTACCGGAACTCCAGTGTTTGAAGCGGGAAAAAATATACCACGAGGTCCGACGTGAAAGTAAACAGGCGTTGCCGCATGCCAACCAAGCCGACTTTGCCATAACTTCACTGTTTGAGGCGGGAAAAAATAAATAAGAGAAGCAAACCCTCTATTACAAACGTAAAGAGGTTGGGTCGTGAGGGGTAGCCACAGTTCTTTTAATGAAAATTATAAAGAAAGGTTGTAACTGACCCATTACGTCGAATGATACAAAACGCATGTAGCCATCACCGCTGCTTCGACGTAACTGGCAGCCTTGAGATGACCGCAGGTCCGTCCGTGACTTCAACCCCGGTATAGTGTGGGTTTGACGTATCTGGGAACATTCGAATTGAGTCTTTCGCATTGACAATATAACTCGTCATCTCATTAACTATGTTTATGCATAGTAGAATTTCAATTGATTTATAATTTTCACTAAAAGAACTGTGGCTACCCCTCACAATCCAACCTCTTTACGTTTGTAATATGGTGTTAGCAATTGCTGCGAAAGGCAACTTCAAAGTTGAATACTTAATTACTTCCCGCTCCAAACACTACACTTGCGGTAAGTAATTTGTTCCTATAACTCATTCAATGATTATTTCCCTATTCCGACTGAAAGTGCATAGAAGAAAAGTTGTTAATTTACACAACACATAATGAACTATGTTTCGGCACCCAAAAGTTGAAAATCAATTATGGTCAACTCCTCAACATTTACCAATTTCTTTTAAAATCTAATACACTGAAATACCAAAACATTAAAAAAAACAGCTGTTTCTTGTAAGTTGTGTGAAAAATACTCCATTCTACACATCAATTCCTGAATAAGTCAGAAGTGCAAGTATAGAGATAGTGTATTTTTAATTGAGGGACACACCTACTGCAATAATTGAACACCAGTGGGTTATTTTTGTCAATAATAGAACACCAGTATTTCAGTGGGAAATCATCAGTGTCAGTATAGCCAAGTCAAGTTATTTTTGGTGTATTTAGGTTAGTTTATTTGACTAACCCAAAGTAACATAACCTATCATCAGGTCAAAACTGTTTCAGAGCAAATTTGAATGCCCATTTTTTCACTGTTATTACAACGTTCCTATAACTTCAAAGTTTAATAATTCTAAATTTATGCCCAGCAAGCAAAATGTCATTTTTGTGAACTTTTCTTAAATGTGTATGTAACTTTAGTTATTCTTTGAAACAGAATTTTTCGTTTCCACGAGTGCAATAGAGTAAATATTGACTGCCAACACGTTCTCCAGCTTCTATTTTGTTTCATTAATTTCCATTCTAACAGTTTTTTTTGTGCTAGGCTGGGATTTTGTGTTGGAAACACCATGAGTGTAGGTACTCCATTCTCTTAAATAAATGGGACCTACACCCTTCTTCTCTTTGGAACATCTTTGTTGCCATTGGGAGGCTTAAAATGATCTATAAGATGTAATTGATAAATAATTTGACCATCTTTGAAATCGCTTGCTTTATTGAAGCATTTTATTATAAATAGTATATTTTATATTATATAATAAAGCTTTGCTCATGATTGAAATTTTTTTACTAACTAAATTTCAAAGAAATAGTGCACACACTGTTGGTACAATAAGCTACTATAGTTACTCATATTAATGGAGAGCGGCAGTGAATGTTAGGACATGGTCTTGACTACAAGCAGAGTTTGCTCAATGTTCTCATGCAACAGTAAGCCTGTAGGACTGTAATGCATTAGATAAATAGGTCACATTACTGATCTAACAAGTTACTTCTTGGATTGTTATGCATTACCAATAGAGCATATTTTATTCATTCTAAAGGTTTTTCCTTGAACTTTTGGTTATTTTTAGAAATGTTTATTCAATCTTCTCTTCAAATGAGGAAGAAAAATTGTTGACTGAATTTGCCTACCAATTAGACCTTAGTAAATTATGCTAGTTTTACCCTTTATTTTAAAAGTTTTTCTTTTATATCTTGACTTTTATCATATTACCCATTACTCATCTTTTAGAGTTGATTTTTTAAAGGTTTTACATCCCTGGTTTTGTTTGTATCATCATTGTTGTTAAGTAATTATATGACTACTGTTTCTACTATTTAATGCTTGTATTTCTAATTATGTATGTTGCTTTAAGTTCTCAATGCTTTTCACTCAAGACTCCAACATTTATGTTAACGCAGCTTTCTGAACCAGAACATAAGCAGCCTACACGTCTCCAAAAGACTATGTTGATGGAACAATGAAGCAAATTCAAGCACAACAGAATCAATTTTGTCATACTGTAACTGATATTCCAATCTCAGACCAGTGCAGGACACAACTCTGACACTTTTGTTCAAAAAATCATAATTGTGATTTCATTTCAACCCTGACCACATCATTGCTATTGGTTGCTACTACAATGTATGATGCATGAAATTTTAAATAGAAATGGCTGGCTATCATTTTCTGGGAAATTATTAGTTAGCTATAAATTTTTTGAATAATTAAATTCTTTCTGCGAAATGTAGGTGACTAAATTTTTCATCCTATGTAATTGATGAGAAGAGAAAATGTTGAAAAAGTTGTTCTATGTATTATCTTGAAAATGAGGTCACAAAGTAAAATTTGTAAAAAAGTCAGCCAGTTGGAGTGTTTTTTAGAATCAAATATCAAGTCCTGGTTGCCCAAGTGGGCTTAGAACAAGTGCAATTATGTTGCTGATGATGTGGACGAGTTATTGTGTAAATTTTCCCATGTTTTCCTAATATAATGACTCAGAGCATCCCCCTGAGAGGGATACATCTTGTGTCTATGGGCATTATTGCTCCCTGGGGAAAAATGTGAGGGCCTGAGCTGAGGGTTAAGTAGACCTTTTTCTTGAAATGAAATTTTTTTTGTTGTGTTAAGGGCAACCTCTTTTGGTTCACTGCCGTCCTGTTTTTCAGCACCTTCTATTTCTATTTTAAGCTTTGATCTTGTTTCATATAAACTTCCTCACTTACTCTTTCTAAAGTGAAGGGGTCTTGTGTGGGGGATAAGCCTTGTGCACATTCCCCTATTTCTATACTAAATGGTACTTTCCTTTCTTAGGAACACCTTTGTTCTGATTAAGGTGGCTCAAACTAATTTATTTATCTGCATAGATTAGATTTCCTGTCCCCTTGATTCCATATTTAATGTTGCCTTCTTCTGTTATTACAAAAAAAATATCATGTAGTTAAGGAAGCTTGGTCTAACTTATAATTTGATCTGACCTGTGGAAATCCTGCTTTGCAAAGCTTTCCTTCATAATTTACCTCTATTATTCATGTGAGTGTTCACAAATTGAATAGTTCTAAGCAAAAAATTCATTATGCTATCAAATTACAGACTTATGAAAATTCCCCACAGGAGAGTTAAGTAGGCCTTCTTTTTTTCTTGACATGAAATGTTTTTTGTCATGTTGAGAACCTTTTTTTTTCAGTTTGTTTAGTGCTATCCTGTCTTTTAACAGCTACAACTTTGTTCAACTTTTATCTTGTTTCATGAACTTCTTTCTCAACTTACCATTTCTGTGCACCTTGTACATGAATTCTGCATTCCCTTATATCTGTACTAAATGATGCATTACTCCTCCCTCTCTTTGGATCGCCTTTGTTGGGTATAGTAAGGGTTAAACTAACAATCTAATTTAATTATTAAAACTTTACTGCTATAATCTCATGATAACTCAGCTGCAATAATATTATGAAAACTTGGCAGCAATTGGATATGTTTTATAGTTTTTGTCAGATGTATTGTAAATTGTGGTTTGCAGGTACGGCAAAGGCTTTGGACTGATTGGCCCGTACCTTGGAGAGGACCACGTCTTGAACCAGCCCAATGGGCTCTATGGTGTCCTGCTCTACTCCGCCCTCCTGGGGCTTGGTGAGTTGTCCCAGTGTAGCTCGTGTTCTGTGTCAACGTGTGTGCTCATTCTTATTGGAATGTTTTTGTCTTTCTGGTCATGTGCACACTCTTATTGGAATGTTTTTGTCTTTCTGGTCATGTGCACACTCTTATTGGAATGTTTGTCTTTTTGGTCATGTGCACACTCTTATTGGAATGTTTTTGTCTTTCTGGTCATGTGCACACTCTTATTGGAATGTTTTTGTCTTTCTGGTCATGTGCACACTCTTATTGGAATGTTTTTGTCTTTCTGGTCATGTGCACACTCTTATTGGAATGTTTGTCTTTTTGGTCATGTGCACACTCTTATTGGAATGTTTTTGTCTTTCTGGTCATGTGCACACTCTTATTGGAATGTTTTTGTCTTTCTGGTCATGTGCACACTCTTATTGGAATGTTTTTGTCTTTCTGGTCATGTGCACACTCTTATTGGAATGTTTGTCTTTTTGGTCATGTGCCCACTCTTATTGGAATGTTTTTGTCTTTCTGGTCATGTGCACACTCTTATTGGAATGTTTTTGTCTTTCTGGTCATGTGCACACTCTTATTGGAATGTTTGTCTTTTTGGTCATGTGCACACTCTTATTGGAATGTTTTTGTCTTACTGGTCATATGCACACTCTTATTGGAATGTTTGTCTTTTTGGTCATGTGCACACTCTTATTGGAATGTTTTTGTCTTTTTGGTCATGTGCCCACTCTTATTGGAATGTTTTTGTCTTTCTGGTCATGTGCACACTCTTATTGGAATGTTTGTCTTTTTGGTCATGTGCACACTCTTATTGGAATGTTTTTGCCTTTCTGGTCATGTGCACACTCTTATTGGAATGTTTGTCTTTTTGGTCATGTGCACACTCTTATTGGAATGTTTGTATTTTTCGTCATGTGCACACTCTTATTGGAATGTTTGTCTTTTTGGTCATGTGCACACTCTTATTGGAATGTTTTTGTCTTTCTGGTCATGTGCACACTCTTATTGGAATGTTTTTGTCTTTCTGGTCATGTGCACACTCATATTGGAATGTTTTTGTCTTTCTGGTCATGTGCACACTCTTATTGGAATGTTTCTCTTTTTGGTCATGTGCACACTCTTATTGGAATGTTTTTGTCTTTCTGGTCATGTGCACCCTCTTATTGGAATAATTGTCTTTTTTGGTCATGTGCACATTCTTATTGGAATGTTTTTGTTTCTTTGGTCATGTGCCCACTCTTATTGGAATGTTTTTGTCTTTCTGGTCATGTGCTTACTCTTATTGGAATGTTTTTGTCTTTCTGGTCATGTGCCCACTCTTATTGGAATGTTCATGTACTTCTGGTGATGTACACTTTTTCTTATCAGGATTTTTCACAGTCATTGGGTTTAGGCAGGCAAGGGCATTTATGCTTCTCTGAGGTTAATGTGTCAAATATTAAGTCTTAAGTCATTCTCTTTGTCAAAGTGCTCTATGTTTCTATTTATTCAGAGTCATTCTGTTCAGATGCTTGCTTTCTATGTTAATGGAGGAATGTTTTAATATGAATTTTGTTTGAAATATATATCAAGTGTGTACTGTGTGATTTCATATGCATGTCAAATTGTTCTCCCAACATTACTTGGGGAGGAAAAAATTAGAACATAATTCATATAACCCAAAAGCTTGCAGAAAAG
Source organism: Morinoia aosen (assembly GCA_030386875.1). Taxonomy (NCBI): domain Eukaryota; kingdom Metazoa; phylum Arthropoda; class Malacostraca; order Amphipoda; family Talitridae; genus Morinoia; species Morinoia aosen. The sequence continues at coordinate 34,214,422 of CM059578.1, read as the reverse complement.
AGCTCATTTCAAATGCTCTGAACTAATATGCATTTCTCAGTGTGTGTCTTGTGCATCCATTCTTGTGTTATAAGCTCTTTTTTCAACTTCTATCAATGTTTTGTTGGACTGCATAGGAAACTGAATTACAACAAGCTTTACTATGCTTCTCGTTTCTTCTTTTCTTGCGGTATTCCCCGCATATACGGATGTTCACTTTGTTAAATCGGAGATTCACTATATTTTAAAAGCAAAGAAAATTTTCTTCACTTGAAAATTTTCAGTCCCTAGTTATAATGGGGTTCACATATCGGAAAATTAGCCCATAACATTTTTCTAGCCAAAATAAAACAAGTTTCTAATGGTCTATGTAAAGGTCCTCAAGGTGGAGAAACCTAGTGTAGGCAGGGATGGAAAAAACCCTGGGTTTTTAATAAAAAAACAACCCCCGTGGGTTTTTTGGGTTAAATTTTTTTTTTTAGGTTTTATTGTTTTTTGGGGGGCTTTATTGTTTTTTTTTTTGTAATACAAGTACCATTTTTTGTTCAAAAGAGTTATTCACATAGCTCCAGTTGCCTCTTTCCAGATTTATATACACTTATTGGGTAAATATTGTTATTTGATTACATTATTTCCAAAATTATATTACATTATTATATGAATTATTACATTATATGAACAATATATGAATTAAGTTTTTCCATCACAATTACCACTTACCAATTACCATATGCATAGGGACATAGCTGAGCAGTGTGTAAAGATATAAGATATGCAAAGAGAATTGCTATGCTTGTCAATTCATAGTAAGTTGTTTTAGCAGCAGACAGACGCAAGTCATGTGAGAGGGAAGAACCATGCAGATCATAAGTAACCACTACAAGCAACTTGAAGCAAGACAGCTGCACATCACTTAAGGGCACGGTCAGGGCAAGACCAAAAGTCCGTCAGTTCACAAAGGATTTTTCTAAGATTTTCACTGTAGGTGTCAAATGATGCGTCATTTTTTTTGGAATTTGTGAGTTTTTTTTTGTAAATTCATAAAAAATATGATTTTATTTTAAAAAACCTGAAAAAAAGGGTGTTGCGGAAAAATGGACTTCGCCCACAAATTTAAAGTTACAGAACTGGATAAAGGTTTTCTAGGTAGATAATTGTCGTGTCTTGAGATCCGGTGGTAACGTTTTTTGATAATTTGAATTTCTGAATTTTGAGAAATTCTTTTTCCAAAAATTGACCACTTTTTCTGTTTTTCTAATTCTTCTGCTTATAATTTTCAACATGATTTGTAATTCAAAAAACTGTACCACCGCCTCTCTGAGATATTTCAATTGCTATCGATTGATATATTTGCCATTCCTGTACCTTCAAAACTGTGGGCTAAGTCCCTCTTCAAAGATCGAGAAGTTAACTTTTCAGTAGAGCCATTTTTCTAAAAAATTTCATTTTTTTTGTTTTATTTCTGAAATATTCATTTGTTTTTGATAAATTTTACAGCTATTGTAGATCTTTCTAATCTCTATCGATTGCTATATTAGTCATTCCTGTTACTTCAAAACTGTGGGAAAGGATTAATATAAAAAAAACAATGAATCCAAATTTCAGAACGCCAGTCATTTTTAAAAAAACCTTTTATTTTTATTACTTAGAAATTTTAATATTTCCAACTCTTTCTCTTGGTAGCTCTTCTTGAGCCCTTTCGAATGATATATTTGCCATTCTCGTACCTTCAAAACTGTGGGAGGCGATTGTACGTTTACAAAACAGCTAATTAGCTGATGACTCTGAGCAGCCGGACTCAAAACCAACTCAGTTACATCATCAAAATTACCACTGAGAGTTAGAATGTTTTGTTTGAGTACTAAAGCATTTCAAGCAAGGCCATGAATGAACTCTCTTGCTATTCTCGTAGAGGAACGCCCAAAACTGATTCGTAATTAGGGAGGGAAGGGGGAAACACTCATACACTGGCGCGCCAAGGTCACGTTACTGCGCATCTTCTACTCCGTCTAGGAGACAAATCAATGTACGTACTTGAAAGCGAATGATACCGTTGGATGCGCAAGAAAATTCACTATAAGATGAGTTCATAAACCGTAAACTTACCATTTAAAATTTGACCCAGACTGTGCCGTTAACAGTCATGCTGTTAACAACTTAACACTTTGACTGCAGCGTGACCCACCGGTGGTACACGGAGGTAATTTTCACAACGCTGCAGACCGACCAGTAGTTACAAACACAATTTCCATAAATACTTAATCAAAGCTAAATGAAGGCACGATCCAGTTCATGTTTGCTATTTTCAACATCGCGCGCTGCAGTTGACTTTTAATTTGAGTTTGGTGTTGAACTTAATATTTAGTAGTTGCGGTTAAAGTGTTAACATGTGTATTGTGTGAGCTGGAGAGCTTAGCAGCGCAAGCCAAGTCAGTCAACCACACTGTTACATGTGGTGACATGCGAACAATGTTTTTTAAAAATCTCAAAAAATCACTTTTTGCAGTTCAGGATAGCAACAAACACTAAAATGATTAGAAATAAATGCTCTAACAGATTCAATCGTCAAATTTGTTCCAGTGCAGCTTGAATGCTCACCATAGCCAGTCGTTTATTTACTTTCTTACCCCATGATGGCTGTGGTTGTGTCTTACCCCATCTGACTATAATTGTTAGACTTATTTCAGGCAAAGTTCTCACAGGAGACAGATATTGAAGAGTGGTTGGCTGAGTACAATCCGGAGTTGATCGGTGCGATTTATTTGTATAAATTGAAAGACTCCAACATCTTCCCAAAACACATGTTCAACAAGAAAATCACTAAGACAATGGATATTCAAGACATGAAACAGCAGAAAATGCAGATTATTAAAAAAAAAACACTGGCAGAGGGTTTCTGCAAGTTTATAAGCAAACTTTATTCTTGCTCCGCAAGTTCAGGATCCGTTGAGATAATTTTCTAAACATTTGGAATTGTGCGGAATAAATTGAGAAATAGATTAGGATCGGAACGCGCACAGAAATTGGTCTCAGGAGTGTGAGGAGTGTTAGAGGAGTGAGACAGGGCTGTACTCTGTCTCCCCTGTTGTTTGGATTGTTCACAGAAGAATTAGCAGTTCGACTGAGAAGGAGTGGCTTAGGACTGAAAGTTGGTAATGAGAGACTGAGCTGTTTGTTGTATGCTGATGATGTGGTTGTGGTTAGTGAATGTGGACATGAGCTACAAAGGATGCTTGACATTGTGAATGGATATAGTACAGATTTCAAGATGAAATTTGGGGCTGACAAAAGTAAGGTTATGGTTATAAATAGTGATGAGGCTGATAGAGACAGACTGTGGAATATTGGAGAAATCAGAATAGGTAGAACAAAAGAATACAAATATCTAGGTTGTATGATAAGTGAAGATAGATGCACTAGAACTAAGGGTGAGAAAGTGGCAAAAGCTATGCAGTGGAGTGGACGGTTAAGTAGTGTGGCCAGATACAGAGCAAACAAGTATGAATGTGTGAGAGGAATGTGGAAGTATGTTGCTGTACCTAGTGTCATGTATGGTATGAGTGCTCTTGCCTGGAATGGAAGTGATCTTGAAAAGCTGGATGCAATACAAAATAAGGTAGGATGGTTAGCATTGGGTGCTCCGAAATGGACAGCTACAGAAGCCATCATAGGTGACCTTGGGTGGAGCCTATTTTCAGAAAGAATGATGAAAGCGGTGCTGAATTATAAGGTGAGAATTGAAAGAATGCAGAATAGCTGATGGGTAAAGCGAATTTTTTAATGGAATCTGAGTGTAAGCTATTGGGAGAAAGTGTGTTAGGGGCATGCAAGGAAACTTAGTATGCAAAAGATCATTCATGTTAGAATTGGGAGACCTGTAAATGACTGAAGTTTAATAAATGCTGGAGGTGTAGGGCCTGAGTGGGACTGCAAGAGGTGGAAGAAAGAGATTGAGAGGCAAACAAAAGAGTTGGATTGAATAAGTGGAAGCTTAGCATGATGCAGAAGCCTACACTTGACTGGTATATGAAAAAAGAAGCACCTAAGTTTGAGATGTTCTATGATGGTAGTTTTGGAAGTCAACTCTTGTTTGCTGTGAGATGCAAGTCATTGAGTGTGAGCTGGCGTACATGGAGGTGGAATGAGAATAACAGATTATGTCGGCAGTGTATTATTGGAGTGGAGGAAACAATTGAGCATTTTGTGCTGGAATGTAGTAAGTATGAGCAAGAGAGAGAAAGTTTCATGAATGTGGTGCTTGAGCAGTATGGAGGAGTGTTAGAGGAGTAGCCAGATGTGCTGAAGATGATTGCGGTATGAGCTGTCTTGCTGGATTGGATCAGGAGTGTAATTTGAGTATCATTGAAGCTTATGAAAACGTTTCTTGTGCGTGCCTGGAGTAAGAGACAGTGACTGGAATGAGCCAGTCAGGTAGAGTGGTCAGTAATGACCCAATATGCCTGGGGGTGGCGTTTTGACACACTGGTTATCCCAGGGATGCCGTCCAGAGGCTGCTTGTGGCAAAGAATGGTGGATCCTGAGTAGTTAAGTGGACAAGTCTGGTACCAGGCGCTGAACTCTTTGTGTGAAAATTGTGGAGGGAATTATTGGCCGTTACAAAGGCCCCGACGCTGTCGGCCCTCAATTTCAAGTTCAAGTTCAAGCTCATATCGCCACCTCACAAATGATCATGATGAGGATGACAACGATAAAATGGCAGTAGATGTAGAAAGAGAAATACAGTAGTACTTTAGTAGCAGTCTAGTCTAGAAGACAGGAAGAATTCAGAAGTCTCTTTACTCTCAAACAGTCCAACTGCATTTGTTTCTCAGTTTTTGTTTTTTCTTTGGAAATGGAACTCATGGAAATATACTAGCCCCTCGAGTTTTTTTTTTGTGATTAGGGTTTTTCTTATTTTATTTTCATAGTGGTATTTTTTCAATATTTATTGTCATAGTCATGCAAATGCCTTGGACAAATTTTGACAATATAAATATTTAGCTCATTTTGTTTCTATAAGCTTGAAAACAAGTGAAATTCAAATAGCACTAATAAAACCCAAAAAAACCCAAAAACCCCACTATTTAGTGTTTTTTTACGTGGGTTTTTTGGGCTTTCTTGGGTGGGTTTTTTATGTGCCAACCCTGAGTGTAGATAGTGCTGCTTGAGCTGCCTTACTTTTCTCATACCGTACAGGTGTTCATTTGTTAGCATATGGTGTCTCCCACGCTCTCGAGTGTAAAACAATAATTAAAAGGTTTATAAGAGTGCCAGAAGGGTTTAGGAAATTAGGAAGTACACAGTAAACCTATCATTTTAATTTAGCTGGTTTTGACTATTGCAGTGGGGTTTGGAGCTCAACTCCCAATTTCAAAAAATTGTGAACTTTTGCATCATTTTCACTCCGCTTTATGGTTTTTCACTTGTCTTGCTCCGGGAATTTGTACTTGGGATTTTATTTGTCTTCCTACTGCCATTTTTTTTATGTTTACGTCTGCCTGCTATTTCTCCTCAGAGCGTAGGTTTGCTTATCTTGATTGATCTAAACTTTCGTATTCAATTTAAATTTGAAGTCAAATGTAGTGAGCAATATCAAAAATAGCAAACACAAACTAGATCATGCCTTCATCAATTGTTCGTCGCGTATTTATATAAAAATAGAGTTAGTGACTGCAGGTTGGTGAGTAGCATCATGAAAATCCCCTCGGGTACGACCGGTGGGTCCCTTCACAGGAAAAGTGTCAAGAAATAGGGACTGTCGCCCTCTAGGGGCGATTTTGTTAGCTTACCTCTGCTTTAAATATGTTTTCGGGGTGTCTATCTTTTGTGCAAACTTTGCTTCTTTTTGTTTTCACGTATTCTTTGCCTTTTCTTCCTCTTCCTTCCTAACTTATTGTTTCCTTGTGCGATAAGTTTTTTGGAAACACACTTTGTGCATAGGTTTCATGTTTTCTGCTGTCGCACTACATGGCATATTTTTTCACTCTTGAAATACATTTTTTTAATTTGTCATGCTGCGATTGTAATTTTTATCCTTACCTTTGCTTCTTCCTGTTGTTACTTGCTTTTGCTTCTTCCTTTTTCACTTGGCATGTTCAATGACAGCATCACTAACCTAATTCTATGGTTTACTCTTATGTTCAGTGTTTTATATAAGATTCCTATGGAACGTACCCAGTGGAGAATATCTGAGTTTTTGCTTTCGTTTTCGAGCATAATCGTAATTTGTGAGGACACACTGCAAGTGTAGATATATTTTTTTCCTGTTGATACGTTGAATGGTAGCTTTTAAATTCGGTTAGTAATGCATTTTTTCTTGATTTACTCTAATGAAGTTCTAGGTATTCAAAAGTTTTAGGACATTAAAGTTTGATGTATGAATATATACTACTGTTGATTTGTAATAACACGTTCACTGCATTTCCACGGTTGTTAACGGTTGGTTTGGTCAGGTTGTAACTAGTACAATTGGGAAATCGACTTAAGTGCTCGAATACAATTTCATCCTTCCTCTAAGAAGTATGAAAATACAATTGCATGATAACATTTCCCAATGTATGATAACAGTTACATTTTAAAAAGTTCGTGAAACAGATAAGATGTCGTTTTCTTACACCGGTACTTGAATGAGCAATTTACCGAATGGTACACATGTGGCCCAGTACGCAGTGAACGTGTTAGTGTTTGTAAATCTACTAATTTTGCTAAACTTTGTTAAGGCTGATGTCCTTGGCAATGTCCTAAGCTGAGAGTTAGGTAGGCCTTATTTTTGTTGAAATAAAATGTTTTTTGTTATGTTAAGGACCACCTTTTTTCGGTTCACTGCTGTCCTGTTTTTCAGCATCTCTGACTTTCTTCTTCAACTTTTATCTTATTTCATGAACTTCTTTCTCATCTTACTGTTTCTATGCCCCTTCAGCATAGATTCCTCATTTTCTTATCTCTATACTAAATGGTGTTTTCCTCCTTCCTCTCTTTGATACACTCTATTTTTGTAGCGGTTAGGGAAGCTTAAACTAACTTATAATCATAATCTTGTTGAAATAACATGTTTTTATGTTAAGGATCACCTTTTTCTGGTTCACTGCTGTCTTGTTTTCAGCACCTACTACTTTCTTCTTCAGCTTTTATCCTGTTTCATGAACTTCTTTCTCAATTTATTGTTTCCATGCCCTCTCTGCATAGATTCCACATCCTGTCATCTCCATACTAAGTGGTACCTTCCTCTCTTTGGAACTCTTTTTTTTTGCAATTAGGAAGACTTAAACTAAACTAACATGTAATCTAACCCTTAAGTCACATGGATGTATAACGGCTTCGCTTTACAGGTCAAATAAAGCGGAACTGGGCCGCCAAGCTGCAGCTGTCGCTGGTCGTCACGGCCAACTGCGCCACGCCCTATCTGGCCTACCTGCTTTACAAGGTGTGTCCCGCTTTCCGTATTGCCTTTTTTCTGGAAAAAATCTTTTGTTGTTCTATTTTTCTTCTGGCAAAATCATCACTTCTGTGATTTACTCATACACCCATCTTGACGCATTGCCATTGTTCTGTAAAAAATCTTTGTGTATGGGCTTTTTTCTTGCTATTGGCTATATCTTCCCTTTCGTGTCTTTCTCATCTTCTTGCCTGATGAGTTATGGTTAAATAATAATAATTGCCTGATGAGTTTTATTCTGATGAAAATCTTGAAATCTGTGTTTTTTTTCCTTGCTACTGGCGAAATCTTAACTTAGGTGTTTTTCTCATCTTGCTGGATTGGTTGTATTCTGGTGAAATCTTGACGTCAGTAGGGTTTTACCCGCAAATTTTAGCGTTATATCTATTCTGCGTCTGGCCAGCTTATAATGTTATCTGACAACCAGGAAAGGGTTTGGAGATGCATGCTGAGTGATCTCCATGGCCTAATTTTGTTCAGAAAAAGCCACAACTTGGGGATTATTTACCAGAAAAAACGAATTAGTTGTTCCTAGGGTGAGATGATGTTCGTACAGGCGAACAGTTATTTATTAATTAGTGCGTCTGCCTTGTATTTTTTTTAAGGCACAAATTTTCAGTTTGGAGAAATACTGCCACTGAACTTTTAAAAACGCTAATTTATTTTGTGTGTGAATCAGGAAATTCAAAATTGAATCAATATAGCTGTAATTAGGTTTTGCAGCATTACTCATTTTGAGAGTTCGGCTGCTATTGTAGAAAAAATTCTCTAATTGCATTATAATGAGTTTTTGTTTTACAAATTTTAGTCTCACATGTAGCTAAAAATCAGAACGTTCAATATTAAGTGTTGAGTGTTAGGTTTATCATTGATTGAATATAGGAAATGAGCCTCAGTGTTTATTGCTGGTGCAAACCTCCTCAGGGGACACAATTATTGTATTTATGAGAATTAGCGCTCCCAGGGGAAAATGTGTGAGGTCCCGAGGTGAGAGTTAGGTAGGCCTTCTTTTTGTTGAAATGAAATGCTTTTGTTATGTTAAGGACCACCTTTTTCTGTTCACTGCTGTCCTGTTTTTCCAGCACCTACTACTTTCTCCTTCAACTTTGTTCTTGTTTCTTGAACTTCTTTCTCAACTTGCTGTTTCTATGTCCTTTCTGCCCTGATTGAAATGCTTTTGTTATGTTAAGGACCACCTTTTTCTGTTCACTGCAGTGAACAGAACTCCATACTAAATGGTGCCTTCCTTCTTCTTCTCTTTAGATCACCTCTGTGGCGGATAGCAAGGCTTAAACTAACTACTAATCTAATCTGCTGGTGCAAACAGATTATCTTGCCTAAAAACACCCTTTATGTGTTTCTTTATTTATATATTTGTTTGGTGTCTGCTTGTTGCGTGTGTCTGTGACGCTCACAAGGACGCTCAATGACCGTATCTGTGAAACGAGTTTCACCAGTGCACAAGTACGAGAATATTTTAATGGCGGGTACTATTGGGATGGATATATTTGTTGGGCATCCTCATCTGGAGGATTTATTCAAGGAAAATAGTGAATCTCGTCATTTTTGATGGGACGTGTACACTAGTATATCATAATTGTACGGTAACAAAGTTTATGTACACAAGAGTATCCCCCCCAAAAATGTACCCTCCGTTGACAACCCAGGACTCGTGTACTTTGTTCTAAAGTAGGTGACTCTCCCAGGAGGAAAATGTGAGGCCCTGAGCTGGAAGTTCAGTAGGCCTTCTTTTTGTTAAGATAAAATGTGTTTATTTTTAGGTTAAGGTTCATTTTTTTAATTCACTGCTGTCCTGTGGTTCAGCACCTACTACTTTCCTTATATCTTGTTTTGTGACCTTTTTTCTCAAATTTAAGTTTCTATGCACTTTGTGCATAGATTCCGCGTTCCCTCAACTCCACACTATACGGTGCTTTTCTTCTTTCTCTCTTTGGAACGCTTTAGTTGCAGTTAGGGAGGCCTGTACTTGCATTTAATCTGTAAGGCATTATTGGCGATATTGTGGTCATTGAGATAAGTTTAGAAAATTTACGTGCGCTCATTGCCAAAATTAGTTACCAACTCGTCATGTGCGTATTTGGTTATCTCGTCTCACATGAAGCGATCGGTTCGTCATTTCCAGCAACTCGAACTGCAGCACGATTAGGGTAGCTTAGATAAACCAGTTCATCTTTTTAGTTTCATGTATTTGCTTGGTGCCCAAAGGGGAAAATGTGAGGTCCTAAGCTTAATCAAGTAGGCCTTCTTATTGTTGGAATAAATTTTTGTTTTGTTTTGTTAAGGACCATCGTTTTTCGGTTTGCTGCTGTCCTGTTTTTAAGCACCTCTGACTCTCTTCTTCAACTTTTATCTTGTTTCATGAACTTCTTTCTCAACTTACTGTTTCTATGCCCCTTCTGCCTAGATTATGCATTTGCTAATTTCCATACTTCATTCTTCCTCTCTTCGATACGCCTTTTTCAGCGGTTAGAGAGGTTTAAACTAACGTATAATCTAATAGCAATAATAGTAATAATAACGTATTGCAGGTGATCAAGGCAGTGTGTGTGGTGTGCGTGGCGACGTACATCGTGAACGCTGCGCTGCTGGCCGTCGCCTTCTGGAAAGTGTCTGTGCTCGACTCCAGCAGCGGCAGGAGAAGGAGAAGTGGCAGAAAGAAATCTAATAAGAAAGACTAACTTCATATGTAATGTTAACCTTTTTAAAGTTGTAGGGGTCACTAGTACGCACTGCTGCTGTCGGTAGTTAGGCGTGTGGGGTGAGGTGGCAGCGCTAAGTTAGGGTGTCATGGTGTCCTGCTCGTTAACTCGTCCATGGCTTCATTGTCAAATTTGCGTTTGGTAAGTTAGGTGATCCCGCCACTGATGGATGGCGAAATGTTCATGTCGGGATTGCATCTATTATAACAATAAGTCATAAGGAAGGTTTTCCATAATCGCATAACGTGTAATTGTTTAGGGGTTATGCTTGCGTGTATACGTTAGTTTGTATTTTAGCTGCCAATTTTTAATCATTTAGGGATGACGCTATTTTAAGGCTAATGCAACGTGGCATTTATCCGCTTCATTTTACCTCTCGTCTACATTAGTTCATTGCGCGTCGCCGTCATTTATGTGATGCTGGTGACGAAACTTGCACTGACGTTAGTGGGATAGGGGGGAAACTTGATTTTCGGTAGCCGTACTGTACACCTGAGTGAACATCGTAAGCAATTAACTTATTGTGAATTTAAGGCGGTGGCGGTGTAGTGTAGCAGGGCATGCAAGTTAGGCACGTAAGGACTCGCTGTAGTGCGTTCACGTACGTCACAACTCACCTCCATCGTCATAAAGAGCTAATCTTGCTAGATGTTCAGGTGAGAGTCGAGCGATTGGGATAAAAGAGTTCATTGGTGAATGTTGCTGAATGTTGCTGAACTGATATTGCTTGTGCTGTTGGCAGGCTGTGAGTTCAATGATTTTGGTGCACAGTGATTTCTGGTGATGCATGTGGCACGTGAAAATAAGGTAGCTTTGCAAGTAGATCCGATCAGTACAATAAATAGTAATTAAGAGCCAGTACCTTTATTAAATGTCTTTTATTAAAATTTAATTTAAAAACTATTTGAATTAGCGACTTGGTGTGCCACATCCTATGTTGACATTTACTAATTAATACTTCAACTGTTTACATGCATAATGTGACTATCTTAAAGGCGATGTTTGTTTTGAAAACGAATTTTCCAACTTATGATCGTAGTAGTAGTGGTAGTAAAACCAGGTTTCTAGCGCTTCAGTGACAGACTATAACGCGCCGAAGATCTCAATGTTCAGTGTCCAATCAAGTGGTTGGTTTCCGGAGAGTTCACGTAGGAGAGACAAAAACTGTTTAAACGGTCAATGAGTCAGGAAAGCCAATGTTGAGAAGTTCAGCTCAAAGAGTTACGAATTCATAAAGGATGTACAATATCGTCAAGCATCCTATGTCTCGTCTATAAGATGAGCATCGGAAAGAAAAGCAATTAATGAATCGAAATTAAAGGCGGCACGGGGAGGGTCTCCCAGCATACCCTCTTAAAAAGCATCATCGTTATCTCTAGGCAACGCAGGGTAATATAGCAAGCGGAAGTCGGCAAGGCTCGGGCATTCCGCCAGCAGGTGGAACTTTTGATCGGCACTTGCATTATTCCTATCCTCATTTCCTGTTGTGTAAGAGTTTTCAGGTGTAAGATTGATCATAAGTTTCTCATCACATTCTTAACGCAAAGTATTTACTGCGCGTATGTTCGTTGAATATATGTTATGCTGGTAAATTCATTGCGTACCTGGTCTTGGATATGATTTTTTGTTGTTAACTAAGTGGTATTTTACCGCGTAGTGTACCGGTAGCTATTATGCTGTGTGTTGAAATGCTAACGTATTCATATTTAGTGAAGATTTTGTTCGATATTTGAAATTATCGAGCAGAGTGAAAAGTGTGTAATTTATGAGTAAAATAATGAACACCAAACTAACGAATACTATGCTGGTAAATGTAGAACTTTTCGGCGTTAATTGTATGGATGCGATACAACTCGTCTACATTCTGATGCTGTGCGTACTTTAACATTTCACGAACCCACAAACTGTAGGTGCAGTGCGCACAGTTACATGAACGTAGCCAATAACGCAATCTGCTACTAAATCTAGTTATTAATAAAGCACAAATATGTATAAGTATAACCGTTGAAATATCGATAAGGTGCAAAATGACGCAACAACACTGTATAATTTTAATTTTCAAATTTTTATTTAACGTCCTGAAGCTTTTGCCTCTTCTGATTCCTCCCTACCAACTGTAGCCGTTCTCCGTCACTTTGCTGTTGCGAAATGTACCCAAAATGAGTTTCTCAATTTGATACCAATGCATGAAAATTTTAATTAGATATCTGGAAATTATTATCCACCATGGTTCATTTCTAACGTTCTAGTTGCGCTCAAGCGTTACGGACCTGTTTAGTGTATTATGAATCGCACTTCAAAATGTTACATGAAGAAATTTACTGATCAGCGATTATATAAATCGCATACGAAAGCGGTTCATAAAAATATCAACAATTGCGCACAATTAATAATGCACGGAAGTTGAACAATTGCAATTACATATATGAGTTTTAGCTCACCTTATTGGTAATTACTGGTTTACTGACGCACTTTACTGCCTAGCATCAGGAGACTCATCAGTCATGGTTTTACAAAACAAGCAGTTCGTAAGAAAATGTCATGCAGGTAACACTCATGCCAGGTCACGAGTTGTGCATTTTTAATCTGACGACAATCTTCCGCTAAAATAAAGATTAGATTATTATTTATTTTAAGCCTCCCTATCCTCAACAAATGATATCCAAAGAGAGGAAGAAAGAAGGCACCATTTAGTATGGAGTTAAGGGAACGCGGAATCTATGCAGAAAGGATAAAGAAACTGTAAGATGAGAAAGAAGTTCATGAAACAAGATCAAAGTTGAAGAAGAAAGTAGTAGGTGCTGAAAAAACAGGAGAGCAGTAAACCGAAAAAAGATGTTCCGTAACAAAAAAAAAATCTATGTTATTTTAACAAAAAGGAAGCTTACCTAACCTTTAGCTCGGGCTCTCGCATTGTCTCTCTGGGAGCGCTAATTCCCACAGATACAATGGTTGTATCTCCCTGAGGGGGCCGCTAAAATAAAACCTCATTTCCCAGGGCAAGAAGCAACTGACGAATATGTGCGGAAACTTCGTTTTCTGCCGCAGTCTTGCCTTGCGGTCGTCGACGCCAGCCTACGTCCTGCGGGCAACATAGGCATCTTGTTCCGCACCTACCTGCGCATAAAAAAAAACAATATAACACAATCGAATTTACGCGGCAGTTTTCAGATCATCTCACATGTAACGTCCGACTGTTGGTGCGTTCGAAACTACAAAGTAGAATTATTGAATGATAAATTGTACCCAATGATCCCCATACATGACTATTCACAAGCCCATATAACACACTGACTGCGATACGTCCCACCGGTGGGTCGTGCCTAAGTTTTCCATGCTGCGACCGATCCATCGATCAGTCGTTTAAAAAAGTTTTAACGAAACTTCCACTGAATTAAAGAACCCAGTCAATGTTCGGTATTTATAAAATTTCACACAACTTGTGAATTTACATTTGAGTTGACTACTGAACTTCAGTAGTTTGGCCTATCGCAGACAACGTGTTAAGCTAATAGACATTGGTTTACAATCGTGCAAATTACAAACAGGGCATTCGATGTCGCAAATTACGGCCTCCTGCACGCCCGTACAGACTCACATTTCCAACGAACGCCCAACGCATCTCAACGACTAATAAAATTCACTGCCTTGCGGATGATGGATTGTAAAATTTAGAAGTGGAAACAGCATTGACGACACAGACACGCGTCCTAATAAAATTGATCGCGAATTTTTAAGAGAGGAACGCACCATTTAGCACACAGTAATGTTGAAGGGTGTTGATAAAATCAACATTAAAGCACGGATACGAGTTCTTAATTGAACGTAAAAAGACAAGATTATACTTCCAATTGAACGATTCGCAGAGAATCTTACTCGTAATAAAAAAAAGAACCAGAGTAAAAACGAACAATGCGTTTATTGCATACGTTTCGGAATTTTTAAAATTCCATCATCAGTGCTGAAATAGGAGAAAACAGAAAAATTTTCTTAAGATCCTAGTAAAACCAATATACATATTCCACAAAATTCTCTTAATGTAAGAACCCTAATATATAAAAAGACAAGAGAACGCGGAATCGATAAACACGGTGTGCTCCCACAAAATACCCACTGCGCATTGAACCCGTACATTGAGAAGGAAATCTACGTACCGCGCAAAAGTTGAAGAAAGTAGCAAGTGGGGAAAAAAAGGTAATGAACCGATAAACCATGCTTCATTACAAATGAAAAATCTATTCTATTTCGACAAAAAGAAAGCCTACGTAACTTTCAGTACGGAACCTCACATTTTCCCCCGGAATCGGAAACAAAGGTTTTAAGTCATTCTCAGCTCGATTCGCCCGAGGAAAAACCCAAAATTCAACTAGTAGATTTGGACAGAATTTCATAATTGATTTATGAGATGCTTTCAAGAATTTCTGGCCAAATGAGTCACGATGTACAACCGAGAATTGAAGTTGTCAAAGAGTTTCATTCATTATGGATACCATGATTGAGAAGGTCAAAGAATATCATAAAGGTACAGGTATTTAGGAGATGTCCATAAGAATTTTTGGGCAAATAAGTAGTTTTCCTGATGTACAACCAAGTATTGAAGTTGTCCGAGTTGCGTTGATTTGAATGACTGAAAAAGTCAAAAAATATCCCCTAGGTTTTTTGTCAAAAAAATTTCGCGAAATAGAAATGTTCGAAATTCCCTGCCTTCCCACTAGAAATGACTTGGGAAAACGAGGTTTTAACAAAGCATAAACCTTGCTGGGCTGTCAAACGAGGCCAGGTGAAAAACCCGAAATTCAACATATTATTATTATTATTATCATTATTATTATTATATAAGAAAGTTTTAGCCTCCCTTAATTGCACGACAAAGATGTTCTAAGAGAGGAAGGAGGAAGGCACCATTTAGTATGGAGTTGAGGGAACGCGGAATCTATGCACAAGGTGCACAGAAACAGGAAGCCAAGAAAGAAGTTCATGAAACAAGAAAATATTAGATCATAAGTTAGTATAAGCCTCCCTAACCACTGCAAAAATAGAGCGTACGAAGAGAGGAAGGAGTAAGGCACCATTTAGTATGGAGATAAGAAAATGAGGAATCTATGCAGAAAGGGCATAGAAACAGTAAGATGAGAAAGAAGTTCATGAAATAATAAAAAAGTTGAAGAAGAAAGTAGTAGGTGCTGAAAAACAGGACAGTAGTGAACCGAAAAAAGGTGGTCCTTAACATAACAAAAAAAAATTTATTTCAACAAAAAGAAGGCCTACCTAACTCTCAGCTCGGGCTCTCACATTTTTGAAACAAGAAAAAGTTGGAGAAGAAAGTAGTAGGTGCTGAAAAACAGGACAGCAGTGAACCGAGAAAAGATGGTCCGTAACAAAACAAAAACCTATTCTATTTCAACAAAAGGAAGCCTACCTAACCTTATTCAACGTATTTATCTTGCAGTAAAATAATAAACTTCGATCTTTATCCCGTGGTGAGATTTCTTAACGACGTTGTATTTACATGGCCTTAAATATATTTATGTTATGAATAAAACGAACAGTAGTTTTCTTTACCCGTGTCTCAACGGACAATTTTCGCACGGATTTCGTTTCATCATCGTTAACTTAAAGCCGTACTATGCTAATTTTTGTTTCTGTTCTTCTGGTATCCCAAATAGACAAAATTACAGAAAAAATAATAAACTTTAAATCCTGCTCTTTTCAATAAAACCTATTTCAGTTTTCTAGCGCTAAAATTTTACAAACTACAGTATTTTTAAATCTGCTACTTTTGTAGCGGGTACCTCGTACAAAAATTATGTGCGGTAAATATGAAAACTATTGCGTTGGTCATCAAATTCGTTCGTTTTTTTAAAGTTATCTCCCCCACCTTTATAGCTCGTTTTTATGTTCTTATCTCCCAGTCCTAGCTACGGTACAGCGAGCATGCTAACGTCAGTGTGTAATGAGCCTCCTAGTAGAGGCGTTTAAATATTTTCGTTCTTGCAGAGGACTACAGACATCTAATGATTTTTTAAAAGGTTAATAATATATCTAAAACCCTTAATAGAAAAATATAAAGGAACATGTAAATTGACTACGCAAGCAAAAGTTTACAATACATTTCACGATACACATACATTAATACTTCGTTGTAGAGCCATTATTGTTAATTATGGTTTTGAGAAGTTTTGATTAGTTCACCATCAGCCTTTTACAAGCATCCCAAACCATGATTGAGCCACGTCCAAACTTAACAGTGCACTTTGGTTTTTACTCTTCGTTTTGTTGCCTCTAAACATGGTTTGTGCTGTTTATCCCAAATAGTTTGATTTTGGTTTCATCTGACCACAGTACTGAGTTCCAAAACGCTGCTGGCTTGTTCAAATTTTTGTTGGCATACTTCAACCTGGTCTTGACGGGACGTTTCTGGAGGAGAGGTGTCCTGTTAGGGATGCGAAGCGAAGACCTTCACGGCGTAGTACCTGGCTGAACGTGTGCTTGCTGGCTTTGATCCAAGATGCATGAGATCATCCTTCAAGTCTTCACGAGTAGTTTGAGGCCTCTGCACTATTGTTTGGAGCGATTGTAGAATAGCATGATCGTTAATCTCCCGTGGACGATCACTTCGAGGATTGCTGAGAGTCGTATTATGGCATTTTCACTTGCGTATTATGGTTCCAACCGAGGCTATAGGAACACACAGTAGTGCACACATCTTCCGATATCCCAAACCTTCATTGTGGAGCTCCACAATACGTTCACAAAGGTCTTGGCTGATGTCCTTATTCTTACCCATGTTTATTAACTTTCAGAACGAGAGCTGCTGTACCAATGACACGTGATTGGAGATGAATGCTAGTTCAGTTGCCCTATAGTAGAATGTATTAGAAGATCCTGAAATAATTCTACAATATTTTTGATGTATAATAAAAAGCAAAAAGGCGGGTATAGCAAACTTTTGTTCACATAGTTATTATACATGTTCCTATATATTTTTTCTACTAAATATTTGTGAGTTTTAGATATATTATTACCCTTTTTATACTATTGTTTACACATAGTTCAATTTTCGTAATTGTACGTGGTTTAGAAATGTGGAATGTGACAACTTACTCAGCGTGTTGCATTATTTTGCCCCCCACTGCATATCTGCAAGTTTCTGTTGCTTTTTTTTTCTTTTTCTGAAATCAAAAAGCAACACACTTTTTGGCAACTCTATGTAATTTTATACTATAAGTTACAGTAATTTGTACCTACATTTACAGTTCAGCATGAAACACGTACGGAAAATCAAAACAAATATACACCTGACATTCACATCAATCTGGTGTTGAATAAAATTAAAAAGTTGTTAAAAGAGAAGTTATTAATGCAATGTTTAAATATGTTTAAAAACTATATCAAAGAGTTACAAGTTACCAACACAATGGATCGACAGTCCCTGAGTTAACAGCACATTAGGAGAAAAGAGGAAGTCATAATGCAATTATTTATGGTTTTAAGAAGTATATGAAAAGGTTTCAAGTTCATATTGAAACGGATTGACAGCTGCTGAGTTAGCAGGACAATAGAAGGAGAAAATAAGGTAATGCAATGTATTACATAACTTCAAAAAAAAAAGGATACCAAATGGCTTCGAGTTATTATTGTAAGGTTCTCAGAGTTACCAAGTTAGCAGCACTCGCTCAAGTCCCCAAGATAGGAGCACTGGGTTAAGCTCTTAAGTTAGAAGTAAATCAGGTAACTGAGTATGAGGTTACCAAGTTAGCAGCACTCGCCTAAGTTACCAAGTTAGTCTTCACCAGGCAACTAAGCACACCAGGTAACCCAGCCAGCAACACCCACCTCATTTACAGTAGCGGTCGGCCTTCATCTTGCTGCGGCGGTCGAGGAGCGCCTCGTGCAGGCTACCTTTCCCCCGCGCTTCCCTGAGCTCGACGGTGCCGTCAGGGTTCAGCCGAATTCTCTTGTCCTGGAACTTCTGGAACTTTTTCACATAGTTTTTCTCGATGTCCTTGAGAGTCCCTTGCTCCTCCTTGGGTATGTCAACCTTCTTGTCTTTCCCTCTGCACAATAAGCGAGTCTTAAGAGGCGCTTACTTCTTTCATGCTCAGAATTAAGGGGTAAGGTTAGCGTCATCGTCATTTCATATATCGCCTTGAAAACCAGATATTTCGGCTTTTCCTTATTACGAAAATTAGAAGAGCTCGTAAAATCGGACGGTTATTCAAAATTTTTATTCCCACAACACAATTTCGTTCCAACAAATGCATGCCTAACCTTTGGCTTGGGACCTCACATATCACTACTTTAACATCATAAATACTTCTTATGTCTGCCATGCTCTCGAAACTAAATTGACAGCAGACTACCACCATAAATTAGCACATAATATTTTTGAAGTCTTCCAGGTTGGGTTGCGTTGAAGATGGTCTTGGAGACGAAATGGTCTTTCACTTCTACATATGCTGACTTGAGGTTCAATGTTGACATATTAAGTCACAAAAGATTAAGTATCTTATGCATGCCTGCTAAAGCTCCTTCCCCGCACAAACTTCAAAACAAGGAGTTCGGGTCGAGGTGAAGGGAGAATGAAAGTGAACAAATCGTTGTAAATTCGTACCAACCGCCATCGATTAATACTTATTTACATGATCAGGTATTTCTTTACATTACAAGGACAAACTGTTTAAGCATCACCAGGTACATCTTGGAATTAGAAGAACAAACCATACCAGCATAACTTGAAGTTTTGAATTAAGAACGATTTATCACAAGCATAACCAGACATATCTTCAACACTTTTGACTGCGACGTGAGGCGCCGGTGTAGACAGAGGAAATTTTCACAATGCTACCAACTAACCTGCCACAAACTCAATTTCCATAAAGCTAAATGAAGGCACAAACCAGTCGCTAATGTTTCAACATTGCTTCCTACAGAAAGAAAATAAGAAAAGAAAAAACATTTATTTCCAATAAAGTACAAACATGAAATGTCACTACATTGGTTTTTAAAATACCTTAACATTAACATCCTTAAATGATTATAACACATTGGTATCGTAATACCCGTGTAGAATGTTGAAACAAAATGATTGATAGAAAAGTACAACAAAAATGAGTTCCTTTCCTTGCCAAATCTGATTTTGAACTAAGAGAAGACAATCCTCGCGACGCTCATTTGAAAAACACTTTCATTCGTGCGCACAAGTATTGAAATAAAAGCTAAAAATGCATTCAATTACATTAGCATAGAGACCCTTAATTGCTATTCATACATGGTTATCGTAATACCCCTGTTAAGTGTTGAAACAAATGATTTAGATCCTTAATTGCTATTCATACATGGTTATCGTAATACACATGATAATTGTTGACACAGGATTTAGTGAGAAGCACAAGTTAATAAAAAAAAACAATAATATGTATAAAAGGATCGTTTGTATCTGGAGTGCGGCGCTGAGTTTCAGTTTCTGTGTTTCAATTTTTAAGTTTCAATTCCTGAAATTTTTGCTAGAAATTAAGAATTTATTTTATTTTACTTTCGCTAAGTCATTCTAATATTGATCTTCCTTATTCTGTCGACTATGATGAGCATCACAACTGTTGGTTTAATGTAGCGGAATGAAGGTTGTTTTTCCACAATTAGTAGCATTTCATCTGTGGTGCCCGGAAATGGAGCTTAGTATTTTTCTCATAAATTATCAACTCCAAAATCCAAAAATTCCCTTCGCCCATCCGGCACCACTTCAATATTTGCTACAATATTTGCTACAATATTTGCTACAACAAAACACAAAATGGTTATGATATTTCTTACTTACGCTAATAGTACTGGCGCAAAGAGTTCATCGGGGTCAAAGACATGGAAGGTATTGTTTTACATTGCTAGCTGTAATATTTTTGACATAGGTGGAACCGTACAAAAGTTAACTATCTAAAATTAGTGTTGTCGTAGTGTATTCACGAGAATAAAAAGGTAAGAAGAGTTTACCACACAAAGGTTACGACAGCAATTTGAGACTTGAATAAGAAGATTGAAATGATGTTCTTTAAAGATATGACATTCATTGAATCCGAGGCCTTTTTCAAATGTTTCAATAAGACCGAAGTAGAGAAAGTAGTTACTAAAATACCCTCACATTCAACATCCTCTCTTTCTTTGCGGTAATTAATTTGGGTTTGGAAATGCAAATTGAATGTCAGTCACTAAGAACACAAAATCCCTGTGACACAATTGACTTTTGAGTTAAACATCAAACTTCAGTTTAACTTGCTGCAGTCAGTCCAAGTGTTCAATGACAGTGTAGTGCCTTGCCTTAGTTCCCTCTCAACTCTTGACTCAAGCCATTCAAGTGTTCAGTAAATGTAAGATGTACCAATTTAGTTAATGTTAAGAAACATTCATTATTCTGCTTGGTGTTCAACAGTAGACACTAAACTAGAAGGCAATGTCAGACCGCTACAGCACTTGCCCTACTGGAACCAAACGGCGCAGGTAGCATCGCCAGGTCTTACAACAGTAAATCACAATTCATGCTCGTCCCCTAGGCCACCCAACTGAAGAAGTCTCACCTCACCGAGTTAGAGCGGATGGTGAGCTTCTCCGTGAGCCCCACAGCGGCTGCCATGGCCACGATGTTGTCCTCGTCGTCCACGCCAGCAAAGCAGTCATTGGCGCACAGCAGCGCCGTCTCGCCGTTCTGCAAATGGACAACTTACAGTAAGAAATGCTTTCACGCACCGCGACAATCAAAGTCTTTTCTCGCTGTACACAAAGCACAGTACAGGAGAGCAAAACTTGTAGGACTCATAGCTACACATGAACAGTGCTTTCTAGTTCAATTCCGTGGTTGACATCAGTTCAGCGTTGTAACACGCACCTCATAGACCGGCGTAAACATCTCCCAAAGTCCCATGGTCTTGAAATTCAACGTCATGATATAGTTCTAAACAAAATTCTAAATTTACAACTCTACATACTAATAAATAGACCTCACCTCATAGACCGGCGTGAACATCTCCCGAGGTCCCATGGCCTCAGTCCTGCCCACCAGCCTGCCCTTGCCATCAATGCCAACAAACTTGCCATAGCCCGACTTGAAGGCCACCTTGCGGCTGTCTCCTGTGGGTAGCGCAGTCAGCTCTTCCTCGGGGGCTGGGCCTTCTCCTGATGCATGAAGGTGAGTTAGTAAAATACATGTGACTACCTGTATTTTCCATCGTTAACAGATGGCATAATAACAAAGAGATTGTGAGGATTTCCCTCACAAACTCTCTAAAGTTGCGCGGGAGGCGCTTCAACTTTAGTACCTTAATAGATTCAGCTAGGCAGCCCGGCAGTAAGGTCGGAGGACGCAGGGCTGAGACAGTTAGATGCGTTTTGAAACTCGGTTCTTTTTGAGTTTGATTCGTTTTGATAATTTACAACTTAAACTCTGCTATGAAATGTTTGACCCCTAATTACATGGATTTTGAATTTTATTAACGTTGCTGCTACGAAGGCCAGTGTTAGCGTCTTCACGGTGTGTCTAGCTAATTTACTACTGAATGGAGTGACCTGTACTACCCCGTCATTAGTTATCGTGTCGTCGCCGTCAACTGCGCGTATTTGGGCCCCAGCTCTACGGGTCACCGGCGTCTCGTCTGTTATCTTGGCATCTTTCCTCTTATTCTTTATCATTGTGTGTTTGTGTGAGTGCTTGATTATTTCGATTACCGGCTTTCGTTTAAATTCTTACTTACTTAAAGGTTGCCTTGGTGACCAAATTAACTTACCTTAACCTACTTAAACTTACTTAAACTTGCTTATTTAACTCTGATGAGAGCTCTACCTGTTACAGGGGAGTCTATAACTCCCCTATTTGAGCTCCGTCTTCTCCTCTTACTATCTTCTTGAAAGTCCGGTACTCTTGCCCTTAACCTTGCCAGCTCTTCCTGCCATAAAGTTTCTACACTGGACGAACCATAAAGTTCAGGTGTGGTTATTCTCGAGTTTCCTATAAATTATAAATTGTCTTGTCTAAATTTGTTATACCTGACTATTTGTTGATAATCATTTTTCCTGTTGCCAACCTTCGTACGTGTAACCTATTCGTCTTCTCGCAGTATATTCAAGAGTGGCTGCGTGGAGAATGGTCCGGTGCTCCTTGCGTTGGTACCTCATAACCAATTGCAGCTGCCTTGATTAGGTAATTTGGTTTTCACGACTCTGATAACAGCTCTGTTGATTTATAAATGCCACTATGTCTTCTTATCTCTGGTAACGGATCTGTTTATTTGTAATAAGGATGTTTATTCAATTGCGTTGTCTTCAAATTTTATTTTGTTAGCAGACGAGTTGGTGCCCTGGGAGTTTTCTTCACTGTTGCCGCGCTCCTGGAACGCTCCACCACCAGCACGCGCTTTTCTCTGCTGCGAGGGGGGGCTGCTTCCCCGTCCGCACGGAAGACGTGGTGCAGCGCCGGGTCACCAGGGCTCTATCCTGGTCGTGCCGCACCTCCGCCGTGCCGCACCTCCGCCGTGCCGCACCTCCGCCGTGCCGCACCTCCGCCGTGCCGCACCTCCGCCGTGCCGCATGACATCCGGCCTTCTACGTCTTCGTTATGCAGACGGCATTGGTGGCTCATGACCGTTCTTCTGCGGGTAGCCGTTGCTAGACCCGTGTTACCGCCTAACAACTTCTACAGCCGCTTTGGGTGGACGTCCCGTTCGAGCTCAATCAATCAAGACACTACTGGCCTTCGCAGCTTTTACTTCAACCTTTTAAGAAAATATTACTTATATAGCAATCGGCCAATTGCTTTAATGCGATACTATTGGAAGAACTTCACTTCCTAATAGTTTTTAACTCTAGCTTCGTTGCCTGTCTCTTAAGACGAGCAGGCTGTTCCCTTTTAATTGTTCGCCTAACCTTGGAAAGATCCTTGGAAAGATCACGAGTCTTTAATAAACTGATTTTCCTTGTTGCTTCTTTAATTTGTTCTTTGCTAGATTGTGTGGCCGCGAATGCGCCACACAAGTTTATACTGAACTTTATGTTTGCGTTGAGTTGTGTTAATTTGTTCGTTCTACCTTTCGTTGTTTCTAATCAATTTTAAATCTTCCCTGTTGTTTGCAGGGTTCCTTGCTTGTGTCGGGCGTATCTGCGGGTTCCGTCGTAATTTAACCCTATCTTGTCTTACTAATTAAATCATCTACAGTCCCGAAATGGCGAGCACGATTTCTCAAAAAAGGGGGATCTTCAAGCGGAAGATCACCTTGGGAATTAAGAAAGCAAAGGAGGCTGCAGCAGAGGGCGCTAATGCGGAGCTCCAGGTGCATTGCGATCTTATTCGCAAGAATCTGCTTCAGGTGAGTAACTGTGATGAGGAACTGACCGCTCGGATGATTAAAGATGGCTCGTCAGAAGAACTGATAAATGCAGAAGTGGACGCTCAGCTCGCTTATAGTTTAGAGGTAGAGATGTCGCTGATTGACTTAGTGCAGCCCAAAGTAGTTACGGGTGCACATTCTTCTGGAAAACCAGAATCTGTTTGCGATGTAAAGCTTCCTCCTATTAAACTGGAACCTTTTAAGGGAGACTCTCAAGATTGTTTGAAATTTCACAGCTTCATGGTATCATTCAATAATTCTGTCGGTCGTAGATCTGGCTTGTCTGGCTCTGCCAAGTTAACTTACTTGAAGAGTTATCTGGCTGGCTACGCCGCAAAGTTGGTAGAACATCTACTAGTTAACGATGATAATTATGATGTCGCTTTGAATTTATTAGAGCGCGAATTCTTGAATCGTAATGAACTAGTTTACAAACTCTGTATGAAACTCGTCAATCTTAAATGTGACTATGATAAACATTACGTGGAAATGAGGGTATACATCAGCGAGGTGAGGAGTTTGATGGCCGATCTCAAGATGTATGAATATGACATTTTAGGTGAACCGACTTGTAGCAAGCTGTTCGGGCATATAATTTTTTCGAAATTGCCAATGTTGTTTAAGCAAGAAATAGCGCGTAAACTGAATAATAATTATCCCTCTCTCCAGGAAATTTTCGATAACTATGTGGAGGTCATTGCAACCTTGAACATAAGAGTTGGTTCCGATTCGGCTAAAAGCCAGAGTGAAGATAAGCATTCCTTTAGGAACGTGGCTGCTTCTTCTTCGAAACCCCTAGCCACTCCTGTGTTTGCTAATTCTGCTATGGCATCCTCTGATCGCAGGCTTTGTAAGTTTTGTTTGAGTCAAGGGCATAGCATGACCAATTGTTCAGTGTATCCTAATTATGCATGTCGGAAGGAAAGGTGCTTAGAATTAAACCTTTGTAGTAACTGCACCAGTTCTAAGCACAGTGCTAATGAATGTTCTGCCAAGCTAGACTATGAATGCAAGTTCTGTAAGCAAAAATCTCACGTCTCTGCTTTATGTATGGATGCAAAGGCTTCCTCTAATAGGCTGCATACGAATTATTGTTTGAATTCTGCGACTGGTATTAGATCTGGTTATGTGTTGCCCACCATCACGCTACCCGTGAGTCGTGGATTTGCTCCTGTCAATGTTAGGTTCCTGTTGGACACTGGCTCTCAGCGTTCTTATGTTTCGGCTGGAGTTTTGGAACGTATTGGCTTTTCAGGCAACCTTAAGCTGACCAAATTTGCTGTAAACTCCTTTTTGGAGAAAGGTGAACGTGAATTTGCAGAAATTAGCTTGGGTGTGAATTTATTAGATGGTACAAAACCTGTGCAGGCGCCAGTGCTGATTGACAAGTTGTTCAATATGGAAGTTGAAATAAATAGTTTGCAGAAAGCCGCGCAAAATGTGTCTAAATGCGGAACTTTAGCGGATACCTCATTTGAGGGTAACGGTGATAAGGTTGTTCTGGAAGGCATTTTGGGTGTTGATTTAATCCAGTACCTGACAGACTTTAAGATCGTGCCGTGCTTGAGAGGGTCTGCATTTTCGTGGTGTGGCAAGTTAATTCCAGTTGGAAATGTAGAGCATTTTTTAGATCGCAAGCAGGCTGCAGACATGTATCGGGAACTGCGCCAAACTAACTCGGCTTGCGAATCCGCTGTTAATTTTGTACTTGAACCGCGCGTATCTAGTTTGGACCCCATTGGAGGTGTGCTGTCGGAACCGGACGTAGAAGCCAATTTAGATAACATTTTTAAATTAGAATCAATAGGAATCTCGGAGAGCGAAGCTTCAGAGTCTGATCAAGGGAAGCTGAAAGAATTTGATGCGGGCATTCAATTAAGAGATGGGAAGTACCATGTAAAACTTGTGTGGAAAGATAATTTGAAGGATGTCAACAATAATTTTTCTGTAGCTCGCGCTGTTTTAGGCAGGGTAGTGGAGCGTTTGCAGAAGAAAAATTTGTACGATGCGTATGACAATGTTTTCAACCAGCAATTGGAAGACGGGATTCTTGAACAAGTTCCTGCGTATTCTACTGAACATAGAATTTACTTACCGCACAGAGAGGTCGTGAAGTTGGATCCCACATGTACCTATTCGTCTTCTCGCAGTATATTCAAGAGTGGCTGCGTGGAGAATGGTCCGGTGCTCCTTGCGTTGGTACCTCATAACCAATTGCAGCTGCCTTGATTAGGTAATTTGGTTTTCACGACTCTGATAACAGCTCTGTTGATTTATAAATGCCACTATGTCTTCTTATCTCTGGTAACGGATCTGTTTATTTGTAATAAGGATGTTTATTCAATTGCGTTGTCTTCAAATTTTATTTTGTTAGCAGACGAGTTGGTGCCCTGGGAGTTTTCTTCACTGTTGCCGCGCTCCTGGAACGCTCCACCACCAGCACGCGCTTTTCTCTGCTGCGAGGGGGGGCTGCTTCCCCGTCCGCACGGAAGACGTGGTGCAGCGCCGGGTCACCAGGGCTCTATCCTGGTCGTGCCGCACCTCCGCCGTGCCGCACCTCCGCCGTGCCGCACCTCCGCCGTGCCGCACCTCCGCCGTGCCGCACCTCCGCCGTGCCGCACCTCCGCCGTGCCGCATGACATCCGGCCTTCTACGTCTTCGTTATGCAGACGGCATTGGTGGCTCATGACCGTTCTTCTGCGGGTAGCCGTTGCTAGACCCGTGTTACCGCCTAACAACTTCTACAGCCGCTTTGGGTGGACGTCCCGTTCGAGCTCAATCAATCAAGACACTACTGGCCTTCGCAGCTTTTACTTCAACCTTTTAAGAAAATATTACTTATATAGCAATCGGCCAATTGCTTTAATGCGATACTATTGGAAGAACTTCACTTCCTAATAGTTTTTAACTCTAGCTTCGTTGCCTGTCTCTTAAGACGAGCAGGCTGTTCCCTTTTAATTGTTCGCCTAACCTTGGAAAGATCCTTGGAAAGATCACGAGTCTTTAATAAACTGATTTTCCTTGTTGCTTCTTTAATTTGTTCTTTGCTAGATTGTGTGGCCGCGAATGCGCCACAAGATATATATTCAGTGTACAGTTTGCATTGAAAAGCTGTTTCACCCATCATGTAAATTATAATTTTCCAGTAAATTTGACACTTAATAAGTTCAATTTAGTTTTAAATATAAGAAATAGGGCTTATGAAACATCTGTACACATGTGACGCAGAAGTCAAGACCAGTAGTAATCAGGCAATTACACATTTACCATTGACTTGCAAAGGTCAACACAATAGGTACCCATCCTAATAAAGTTCATATTCCATTTCCCCTTTCATCGTTAAACAAGGGTCAGTACTCAGTAGTATGGTCAGCTAAGAAATGTGTGAAAAATAAAACACATCATGTGATGGAATAAAATTCTTAAGTTACGCTCAAAGGCTGCTGAAGACTCATACAGTTTGATAGAATTGTGGAATAGATTTCTAAGCAAATTATGTGTTACCTTCATCATGTGGAGGCCCTAAAGCAAATAGTCCATTGTCCATTGCTCGCACATAGACTGGTCCATCTCCAACTTGTATGGCTATACTCCCTTTGATCTGAACAAAAATAAAATTGCAAGAATATTTTAAACCATGTGTTGTAACATTAAATTTGATGCAGCAAAACAACAACAAACAAACAAACATCGGCATCTTTGGGATGCTTTATTTCCAATCAAGCCTGATACATATGATCTTAAGCATTGGTTTTTCAAATGTCTTATAACTAACCCTATATATAGGACACCATGACGGTTCCCCCGTAAAGCCGGTACCCATTTCCGAAACCTGGGTTGAGTGGGGTATTGTGCTTGAGCTTTTCCCTTATACTCAACGGGGAAAATCTCCGCGCCAGCGCGGGGATACAAACCCTCGTCTCCAACATACAAGGCTGGTCCCTTAACCACTGAGCCACGGAGAGCAGGGCAACTATATAAAAATCACAATCTAGAATTTCAGGGTTAAAAGTTCAGAAATGGTGAGAATTTTTGTGCTAAAGGTAAGTTTGCTTAGCAAAGTTTGTAGTGGAGGCAGTAAACATATTGCGGAACTCAACACCAGTAGTAATGGGGCTATAACTAAACCAACATCTGCCCACACATTGAGTAGTACACTACCTCGTGTGTAGCGCAAGTCTTCCACCAGCCTCCGTGCACACGTGTGTCCAGGTCAGATGAGCTCAACTGCTCCGACTTGGAACTGCTTCCTTCCTCTTCATGCTTCCGTTTTTTGCTTTTGTGTTTCTTCACTCTATAAAAAATGTACTGGTGTTAATCACTCCAGAAGTAATAAACTAATTTTCCAAATGTAAAATGTTAAGACAAATCTCTACCCAGAATATACACAGTGAACATACACATAAATCATTCTGTAAGCAATAAAAAAAACACAGCTCCACATAAAAATGATCAACAACTTCAGAGTCCACTTTTCATGCTCAGTTTCAAATTTTATATTTGTATTGTGGTGAATGATATAGGAAAGTAAATGATATTAGAAGGTGAATGAGCTCAAACTTCTGCATGGTACCTCAAAAATGTGGTCGATATTGAGTTTATTGCGCTCAAGGAAATTAAAAATTCTATTCCAAAGAATCACCAAAGGAACATATATAAAAACGTTTTACATGAATGACATTCTGCTCGCTGATGCGTTATTTTCAAGTTATTCAACTTTAAAATTTTTGTGTTCTGTTGCAGTTCTAGTTAGTTGCTCGCTTGAGCTGAGTACATTTGGGTACTTTGTAATTTGTTATTAACCAACCCTGTGGAGCCTGAACTCACTCCTAGGATCTTTAAGTTAATAACACAATAAAGGTTATCACCCAAAAATATTAGCAGGACTGGGGTAGTGAATACTTGAATCTAGGGTATTCACTCCTACAGTTTTGCTAATGTTCTACGGTGGCCGCCATATTGAAACGGATGTCAACTGCACATCAATTTCAGTTTTCACTACCCCAGCCCCGCTAATATCTTTGGGTGATAACCTTTATTGTGTTATTAACTAAAAGATCCTAGAAGTGGGTTCAGGCTCCGCAGGGATTTCAGTTTTCACTACCCCAGCCCGGCTAATATCTTTGGGTGATAACCTTTATTGTGTTATTAACTAAAAGATCCTAGAAGTGGGTTCAGGCTCCGCAGGGATTTCAGTTTTCACTACCCCAGCCCGGCTAATATCTTTGGGTGATAACCTTTATTGTGTTATTAACTAAAAGATCCTAGAAGTGGGTTCAGGCTCCGCAGGGATTTCAGTTTTCACTACCCCAGCCCCGCTAATATCTTTGGGTGATAACCTTTATTGTGTTATTAACTAAAAGATCCTAGAAGTGGGTTCAGGCTCCGCAGGGATTTCAGTTTTCACTACCCCAGCCCCGCTAATATCTTTGGGTGATAACCTTTATTGTGGTATTAACTAAAAGATCCTAGAAGTGGGTTCAGGCTCCGCAGGGATTTCAGTTTTCACTACCCCAGCCCGGCTAATATCTTTGAGTGATAACCTTTATTGTGTTATTAACTAAAATTTCAGTTTTCACTACCCCAGCCCCGCTAATATCTTTGGGTGATAACCTTTATTGTGTTATTAACTAAAATTTCAGTTTTCACTACCCCAGCCCCGCTAATATCTTTGGGTGATAACCTTTATTGTGTTATTAACTAAAATTTCAGTTTTCACTACCCCAGCCCCGCTAATATCTTTGGGTGATAACCTTCATTGTGTTATTAACTAAAAGATCCTAGAAGTGGGTTCAGGCTCCGCAGGGATTTCAGTTTTCACTACCCCAGCCCCGCTAATATCTTTGGGTGATAACCTTTATTGTGTTATTAACTAAAATTTCAGTTTTCACTACCCCAGCCCCGCTAATATCTTTGGGTGATAACCTTTATTGTGTTATTAACTAAAATTTCAGTTTTCACTACCCCAGCCCGGCTAATATCTTTGGGTGATAACCTTTATTGTGTTATTAACTAAAATTTCAGTTTTCACTAACCCAGCCCCGCTAATATCTTTGGGTGATAACCTTTATTGTGTTATTAACTAAAATTTCAGTTTTCACTACCCCAGCCCGGCTAATATCTTTGGGTGATAACCTTTATTGTGTTATTAACTAAAATTTCAGTTTTCACTACCCCAGCCCCACTAATATCTTTGGGTGATAACCTTTATTGTGTTATTAACTAAAATTTCAGTTTTCACTACCCCAGCCCCGCTAATATCTTTGGGTGATAACCTTTATTGTGTTATTAGCTAAAAGATCCTAGAAGTGGGTTCAGGCTCCGCAGGGATTTCAGTTTTCACTACCCCAGCCCCGCTAACATCTTTGGGTGATAACCTTTATTGTGTTATTAACTAAAAGATCCTAGAAGTGGGTTCAGGCTCCGCAGGGATTTCAGTTTTCACTACCCCAGCCCCGCTAACATCTTTGGGTGATAACCTTTATTGTGTTATTAACTAAAAGATCCTAGAAGTGGGTTCAGGCTCTGCAGGGATTAAGAAATAAATTCTTCCTTAGTTTCTTAGTTTAAAAAATAATTAATAATAATAATAATAATTTCTTAGTTTAAGAAATAAAAGAAATAAATATCAAGAAATAAATTTAATATCAATATTAAAAGGCTATTTAACATTCAGTAATGATACTAAATATGCAATACTAAAATAAAATGTTGAACATATCATAGATTTTTAGAAAACAAATTCTGCTAAGGATGACATGAGTTTGTTAATTAAAATAAAAACAATAACTGCTCAGACACCTCTTCAACAGAATTAATAGAATGCTTAAGATTTAAGGTAAAATTAAAGTGTAAATTAGAGTTAGATTAACATTGAGTATGTGAAAAGCATGTTGTTATGAGTCTATTAATTTAGGTTAATGTTAAAAAGATGCTACTAATCGATTTTTGAAATTTTGTTGCCTGTTTCATGGTAATTACATTGAAATAAACATCTTTTCAATGTTGCACTTTTTGGGGCGAATGAGTATTTAATGATTTATAGCGGTAAATCACTTACCGCAACTCTAATGTTTGAAGCGGGAAGCAATTGTTCGGAGGGAAGACTACCTTCCCACGCGCTTGAATGATCAAGCGCATTCTAGCCATCAAAGACAAAAATTAACATACCGCTATAACTCGCGTTTTTGGGTGACAACCTTCATTGTGTTATTAACTAAAAGATCCTAGAAGTGGGTTCAGGCTCTGCAGAGTTGGCTAATAATAAATTACAAAGTATCCAAACTAGTGATGTACCGATGTATCGGTATCGGCAGTATCGGCCATTTTTAGTGGTATCGGTATCGGCAAAATCCGGCCGATACTTTACCGATACTTTCCAATATTATGTATTTTATCATTAAAGTTAAGGTCTTAAAACATGAAAGTAAAAGTATGTAACCTAATAATACCCGTTGTGCGTTTATTTACGATTTGGTATCCGCTTGTTAATAAACATAGGTTGTGTGAGTTTGCGGTATCATGGATACCGAATTCCTAAGTGTAACATTAAAAGATGGCGCTTCCATGCATTTAAATATTTGACATTTTATCAGGATAGGTTTTGTTAGGATAGGTTAGGTTAGCTTAGATTAGGATAGGCTAGGTTAGCACAGGTTAGGTAATACTGACAGAATTTTTTCTCGGGTCCACCTAGCTTAACGATGACATTTTCCATGGAATTTCCACGAGTCCTGCTACAATCTAATAATACCTTTGGTTTATTTGGATTCCGCTTCTTCCATTTTTTTTTGTCACGCTCATTAGGAGAGTTATAGTGACCGTCTCTGTGATACGAGTTTCACCAGCGCGCAAGTACAAGAATATTTTTCATTACGGGTGCTGTTAGGATGGATACATTCGTTGGGCACCACATCTGGAATATTTTTTAAAGAAAGTTAGTGAATCTCGTCATTTTTGACGGGCTGTGCGTACTCGTAATCAAATAAAGAGCCTATTCATACCTAGTAAATTAGTTAGCTAACTGTTGAATTATAGCATTTAATCAGGCCCGCTAACTGAACTCACTACTTTAAATTCCCGATGAGTCACGTACGGTCATAACTGAAGGCTATGTAGCATGAATAGCTAAACCCTGTAGCGACATAAAATTATTATACTTTTACGACTAAAACCCATATAGTTTGACCTAATATCCATTTCTTAAAGTATGTGACAGGCTAACAAAAACCAGACCAATTTAATAAAGTTGAAGGTGCATTTGAAAGTTTTTGTGAATTTAGTAGAGAAGTAGCTGAAAATTCTATTTTAATTTAGCTTGTAAATCGTCATATATTCCAAAGCTAAGAATTTATTTTAATTTAGCAAGTATATCGCCGTTCATAACGAATCTTGTATTTTTCTTCTATGTTAAGATGTTTAAAAAATCCACGAACAATCTTATAGTTGAATACATTCGAACGGGTCAGTTGATTGCTTTAATCTCAACTTGATGAGGAATTTAAAAACGAGGAAAATTCAAAGGAACTTAATCATATTTACTAGGAATACGTTTCGGAGTCCAGATCCATCATCAGTTTGTAAAAGTAAAATTCATTATGACTACTATAAAAGAAAATGTTGGGTACAGTCATTAAAGGAAATAACAAAAACAAAACATAAATCAAAACATGTCCCAGAGAAAAAAAATTGACAAGATCTGCTTACAATTTGCAATGGGTAGGAACTGTCAGAATTGTTGAGGGCCGGTTTTTGTTTAAAAATATGTAGCGACTCTAAAATTCCGAGGTCACATGTAGTTTAAGCCGAATCTAAGATTTTGAAGTCCGCAGAGGATATCGGTACGTTGCATTTTACTGCGTGATTACGTACGAATTGTGCGAATTGGTTCCCCGTGCGGAAGCTTCAACCCCGATGTTCGGCCATTCTGATATAAAAATTTTGTGCCGTCATGCCGACATACGATGATGTGCACTGCACACAACTGTACAACTGTAAGAATAAATCAGAAAGGCTCGCTTCTCTATCAAAAGCGAATCCTTGTCTTGTACCTGAATTGCATAATTTTAAGGTTGCTTCTTTTTTCCGGTACAAGGATGGGCTTCCGATGGAGATGCGAGCCTCTCTGATTTATTCTTAACAGTTGTACAGTTGTGTGCAGTGCACATCATCGTACGTCGGCATGACGTCACAATATTTTTATAACAGAATGGGCGAACATAGGGGTCGAAGCTTCCGCGCGGGGAACTAATTAGCTTACTCCTCACACTCCGCAGTACGTACAGTATGTAATCACGCAGCTAAATACAACGAACCAATATCCTCTGCTGACTTCAAAATCTTATATTCGGCTTCAACTGCATGTGAACTCAGAATTTTAGAATCGTTACATATTTTGAAAAGAAAACCGGCCATCAACAATTCTGGAAGTTCCTACCCATTACAAATTGTAACTAAATAATAGTCTTGTCGATTTTAGTTTTTCTGGGACATGTTTTAATTTTATTTTTATTTTCTTGATTTCCTTTAATGACTGTATCCAACATTTTGTTTTTTCTTCTATTGCGGACTTAATGATTTGTATATTTACGAACTGATGATGGATCTGGACTCCGAAACGTATTCCTAATAAATATGATCAAGTTCCTTGAAATTTTCGGTTTCGGGGCTTATCGAATTTTTCTTTTTTTTTTCGCTCAAAGTATGTACTCATATTTGGTGTGAATAACACGAAAATGACAACCCTTTTTTGGAGAAATTATTGTTTTGGTCCACTTTTGGAGCCAGTTGCCATTATAGCTAGTCTACAATACGTTGCAATACGATTAGAAACGCATATCTATTGAATGGATTTGATTTTGTTATTTTTCTTGACAATATAGCAAGAGCATTTTTTTTTATCATAATAGGAAACTTTATTGTAAATATTTTTATATTATTAGATATAATAGCAAATAATTTTATTATAACCCCCAGGTAGGGCTTATAATGGTTTTATTTTAATACAAGTGTGCACGGCCCTCCAAAAATGGGATTCAATACCTTTCATGAACGAATTTTCAAGATGTAGATGACAAACAAACCATCAATCCTAACAGTACACGACCCGTGATGAAAAATATTCTTGTACTTGCGCACTGGTGAAACTCGTATCACTGATACGGTCGTTATAACTATCCTTATGAGCGTGAGTGACAGAGAAATGGAAGAAACAGACACCAAACAAATAAACCAAGGGCAAGGGTATTATTAGGTAGCAGCATGACCCATGGAAATGCCAAGGACAATGTCATCGTTAAGCTAGATGGACCCATGGAAAAATTCCGTCAACATTATCTAACCTATGCTATCCTAATTCTATGTCGTAACTCGCACCGCCACAAAGCACGTTCGCGACGCGAAGGCCTAGCGATCGTCATTACATGGTAGCAACTGCGGTTCTTGTAGGCTCTACACCACTAATGCGTTGTCAACTGTTGCCAATACGTAGAACGGAAAGTCGGGTAGGTTTAAAATGTTAATGCCGAGTACATATGTACAAGAACACACAAAGTTCTCTCGACTCAGAGTTCCCTTCTAGTGACAAATCACCCTTACTCAAAAACGATTACTTCGGGCACAGCTATTTTCAAAATTACTATATTTAATTTAATGTCTTTTAATTATTCAATATGGCCTGAAAGCTGCACAAAAACAACATGGTTAGGAAAAATGGGCAAATTACGGCGATCACAACAACCTATCCAATACTACTAACCTATCCTGATAAAATTTCAAACATTCAAACATTGCATGTACAGACGATCTTTCAATGTTACACTGAGGAATTCGGTATCCATGATACCGCCAACTCAGACATCCTATGTTTCTTAAAAAGCGGACACCGAACAAATACATAAACAAACATAGAACGAAATACGTATTATTAGGTTAGATGATTGTAAAAGTATCGGTATCGGTAGTAGTATCAGTCAAAGTATCGGTATTTTCAAGTATCGGAGTATCGGTATCGGCCAAAAAATGGGTATCGGTATCGGCCAAAAAATGGGTATCGGTATCGGCCAAAAAATGGGTATCGGTATTGGCCAAAAAATGGGTATCGGTATTGGCCAAAAAAATGGTATCGGTACATCACTAATCCAAACGTACTCTAACAGCTCAACTGGAACTGCTATGAAACTCCAAACTATATAACTTGTAAAATACTCATTTGCCCTAAAAAATGTATAAAAGAATAGTAGTTCATTTTGATATTATCATGATACAGGCAACAAAATTTCAAAAATCAATTAGTTGCATCTCCTTAACGTTAACCTTAATTTAAGCTATTGGAACAACTTCCGCTCACTTGCAGTATAATTTGTCTTTCACTTACAAGCTGATGAAAAACAATTTTACCCATAGAAATTAGGCTTAATCATGACAAAAAAAAGTTACTTTGATTTCCCCTTCATTTCCAACTTTTGGGTTATTTTTATAGATTTGATTAACAATACTAGTACAACTTATCCAAGTAAATATATTACAAAAAAACTGGCAAATGAATCACTTAAGCTTAGTTAAAAGGTTTTGCATGGTTACAATATAGTTAATTCAAATAAGCAAGCATTGCATACCATTTTCCTATATCTCAACTGGGTATGTTTATAAAAATACATTCAATGCAAAGTGTTAGTAAGATTTAAGCATAAATATTTTCAAGACCTAAACACACTTGAACTCCATCACATTCTGCTCAATTGAGTTGAGTTGAACTTGAAATTGAGTGCCAACAGCATTGGGGCCTTTGTAACGGCCTACAATTCTCTCCTCAATACTCACAATATTCACGCAAAGGGTTCAGCGTCTGTGTACCAGACTTGTCTAATAAACTACTCAGGATCCACCAATCCCTGTCACAATGTCAAGACACCATCCCCAGGCATGGTGGATCATTACAGCCCACCTTACATGATTGGCTCATACCAGTCACTGTCTTTTACTCTAGGCATGTACAAGAAAAACTTTCATAGCTTTAATGATACTCAAATTACACTCCTGATCCAATCCAACAATACAGCTCATACCGCAATCATCTTCAGCACATCTGGCATACCCCTCGTTCTCTCCATACTGCTCAAACACCACATTCATGAAACTTACTCTCTCTCTCTCTCTCTCTTGCTCAAACTTACTACATTCCAGCACAAAATACTCAATTGTTTCCTTCACTCCACTATCACACTGCAAACGTAATCTATTCTTATTCTCATTCCACCTCCATGTACCTCTGTTCACACTCAATGACTTACATCTCATAGCAAACAAGAGTTGACTTCCAAAACTACCATCATAGAACATCTCACACTTAGCCTGACTTAGGTACTTCCTTTTGCATATACCAGTTGAAGGGGTCATCCAAGGCCCCTGTCAGCCCGATGGGCCAAATTTTTTTGTTGAAAAAAGATCCTTAGGTGATGGATTATTGTGCCCTAAAATTTTATGGGGCTACGAGCGTTAGCTCTCCCCTCCCAGAACGGGTGAAGGGAATAAAAAATCATAAATTTTTGATCCCATATAAAAAGAAAATACAAAGAACAATGATAAATCTAGATTAATTAGTTTGTTAACAAAATTTTAAGGATTCCAAAACTGTTTTTGGTTTTGTTGTAGCATAAAAACTTATTGACTTTTATTCATTTGAAATATTTTCAAAAATGAGATGAAAAACTAATATTTGCATGTTTTCCCAAAAACTAAGGCCTAAATTAAAAAAATGAATAGATCAAAATGTGTTTCTTTCTAAAAATTATGTATTATATTCAAATTTTAAAAGAATCATACAAAAAATAAGATCTTCATTATTCTTCAAAAAATGATTTTTTTATTTGTTATTTTTTTGTAATTTAAAACTTAATGTGTAAATATGAAATTATGCATGAAGATAATAAAAAAATATCAAAACAGCACCCAATTACAATTATTCTCCATTATATTACATTTCAATGAAACAATGAAACATTTTGTTTTTGGCTTATACTGAAAACCCCTCATTTTCAACATTCAAAGGAATAGAAGTCAGTTTTTATTCTAGGAAAAAAAAAGATAGTTTCAAAATTATTGGAATATTTTTAACAAACTAAAGCTCTTTGACTTCCCAATTTGCACATTTATTTTTTTTTACCACACTTCAAAGCCAAAATTTTTTTTAGTTTAGTTAGTGATCCAATATCATATATACAGAGAAAACAATAACAAAAATTGAAAATCTATGAGTTTTTAGTTTGTTTGAAATGTAGCAAGGATTTCAAAACTGTCTGTTTTTTAGTAGAATTGTAGAATGAAAACTCAGACTTTTTTTCTCTTTAAAAACTTCACAAAATTAACTAAAAACTGATATTTTTAATTTTTTTTCAAAAACCAAGGCCTAAATAGGGTAAAATTACAAGTAAAATGTTTTTATTTCAACAAATACACATACTGGCAAAATATCCAGCCAACCAGACCAAAATTTAAAAATTGCCAGATGACCCCCTCAAGTGTAGGCTTTTGTGTCATGCTAAGCTTCCACTTATTCAAACCATACTCATTTGTTGGCCTCTCAACCTCTTTTTTCCATCTCTTTCAGTTCCACTCAGGCCCTTCACCCCCAACATTTATTTAACTCCAGTCATCCACAGGTCTCCCAATTCTAATATGAATAATCTTTTGCATACTTAGTTAAGTTAGTTTCCTTGCATGACCCCTAACATACTTTCTCCCAATAGCTTACTCTCAGATTCCATTCAAAAATTTGCTTTACCCACCTGCTAGTCTGCATTCTCTCAATTCTCACCTATAATTCAGCACCGCTTTCATCATTCTTCCTGAAAATAGGCTCCACCCTAGATCACACTTAATGGCTTCTTCAACAAAACAAAGTTTCTTCAACAAAATTATAATATACTTACTTTTCTCCTTTAAGACGTAATTTTCCAGTTTTAACTTTTTGATACTCGGCAGACATTTTGTTAATATATTAAAATTGCTAAAAAACCAATGAACAATACCTCAAAATTCAATACTAACAGGACACGAAACAGCTACAACCTTTTCCAAGAGCGTTTGAATTCTGACAGCTGACAGTATGAACTTGAACTTGAACTTGAGGGCCGACAGTGTCGGGGCCTTTGTAACGGCCTACAATTCCCTCCACAATTTTCACACAAAGAGTTCAGCGCCTGGTACCAGACTTGTCCACTAAACTACTCAGATCTACGATCCTTGTCACAAGCCTCCATTGGAAGGCATCACCGGGACAGCCAGTGTGTCAAAACACCATCCCCCGGCACATTGGGTCATTACAGCCCATTCTACCAGACTGGCTCATTCCAGTCACTGTCTCTTACTCCAGGCACGCACAAGAAACACTTTCATAGCCTCAGTGATACTCGCATTACACTCCTGATCCAATCCAGCAAGACAGCTCATACCGCAATCATCTTCAGCACATCTGGCATTCCACTCATTCTCTCCATACTGCTCAGACACCACATTCATAAAACTCTCTCCCTCTTGCTCATACTTACTACATTCCAGCACAAAATGCTCAATTGTTTCCTCTACTCCACTATTACACTGCTGACATAATCTGTAATTATTCTCATTCCATCTCCATGTACGTCTGTTCACACTCAATGACTTACATCTCACAGCAAACAAGAGTTGACTTCCAAAACTACCATCATAGAACAGCTCAAACTTAGGTGCTTTCTTTTTCATATACCAGTTAAGTGTAGGCTTCCGCATCATGCTAAGCTTCCACTTATTCAATCCATACTCTTTTGTTTGTCTCTCAATCTCTTTCTTCCACCTCTTGCAGTCCCACTCAGGCCCTACACCTCCTACATTTATTAAACTCCAGTCATCCACAGGTCTCCCAATTCTAACATGAATAATCTTTTGCATACTGAGTTTCCTTCCATGCCCCCAACATACTTTCTCCCAATAGCTTACACTCAGATTCCATTCAAAGATTCGCCTTACCCACCTGCTAGTCTGCATTCTTTCAATTCTCACCTTATAATTCAGCACAGCTTTCATCATTCTTTCTGAAAATAGGCTCCACCCTAGGTCACCTCTAATGGCTTCTATAGCTGTCCATTTCGGAGCACCCAATGCTACATGTCCTACCTTATTTTGTATCACATCCAGCTTTTCAAGATCACTTCCATTCCAAGCAAGAGCACTCATACCATACATGACACTAGGTACAGCAACATACTTCCACATTCCTCTCACACATTCGTACTTGTTTGCTCTGTATCTGGCCACACTGCCTAACCGTCCACTCCACTGCATTGCTTTAGCCACTTTCTCACCTTTAGTTCTAGTACATCCATCTTCACTCATCATACAACCTAGATATTTGTATTCTTTTGTTCTACCTATTCTGATTTCTCCAATATTCCACAGTCTGTCTCTATCAGTCTCATCACTATTTATAACCATGACCTTACTTTTATTGGCACCAAAGTTCATCTTGAAATCTGTACTATATCCATTCACAATGTCAAGCATCCTTTGTAGTTCATGACCACATTCACTAACCACAACCACATCATCAGCATACAACAAACAGCTCAGTCTCTCATTACCAACTTTCAGTCCTAAGCCACTCCTTCTCAGTCGAACTGCTAATTCTTCTGTGTACAATCCAAACAACAGGGGAGACAGAGTACAGCCCTGTCTCACTCCTCTAACACTCCTCACTTGCCCCGTTTCCAAATTTCCTAACCTGTATATAGCGCTTGTGTTCTCATACAGACTTTGTACAATTTTTACTATTTTTCTGCTAAACCCAACTTTTCTCAGAACTTCAAGGAGCCTAACCCGATCCACTCTGTCATACGCTTTTTCAATATCCAGGAATGCTAAATACACCTTCTTATCATCCTTCCTCATTCGCTCAATTATTTCACTCACTACAAACAGATTATCTTCCCCACGTCTATCCTGCCTAAAACCATTCTGTTCTTCACCTAGGACTCCTAATTCCTCAACTAAATTTTTCATTCTCTCATTCAAAATACCACTAAATATCTTACATACAGTGTCACCCAGTGCAATTGGTCTGTAATTTTTAAGTTCTTTCATACTCTTATGTCCACCCTTATGCAACAGAACTACATTACACTTGTTCCAGTCATCCGGTACTCTTTCACTCTTCCATATCTCATCAAATAAACATTTCAACATACTGACCACACTCTCTCCTCCAAATTTATAGAACTCATATGGGATCTTATCAGGGCCACATGCCTTTCCATTTTTCACTTTCTTCAAAAAACTTACAATCTCTTCACAAGTGATTTCGTCTTCCATTTGCAGTTCACGTTCATCAATCAGAAAATTTATGGGTGCATTATCTGTAACCTGCTCATTCATTCCACCAATGTCCTCCCAGTATTCTTCAACTGCTTTCACCAGTTGCATCCTATCTTGCACACTGCAACCATTAACTACTAATTCATCAACTTGAACTTCACTACTTCTATCATTACCTTGTATAAACTTATACCAATCTTTTATTCCATCCGGACCTTTCTTTCTTAGATTTTCAACTTGGTGTCTCTCCTCTTTAACTCTAGCCTCATTAATCATTCTCCTTACTTTCTTCTGCTGGTCCTTGTACTCATTCCATGCACTCTGCCATTCATCCTCAGTAATTCTGTTTCTTTCATACATTTTCCTCATACTGCGTTGTTTCTTATTTAAAGTCTTTCTTCTCATTCGTTCTTCCTTTATCTCACTTGTAAACCACCTGGCATTCCCTGTCCCTTTCCTACATTTTATTCTACCAATCTTTTGCTCTGCCACATCATACAAGGTTCTTGCAATCTCACCATTTAGGTCATTTACATTTCCACACCTGTTCCAGTTATACCTACTCAATTCATTCTTAAATTCTTCCCAGTTTGCCTTTTTTATCTGCAAACTTTCTTTCACACTACTGACCTTTTGCATTGACTCCTTTCTACCCCAGTTATATTCAAGCACAAGCATTTTATGGTCACTATCAATATCAAAATCATCTTCATCTACAAACATTTCATTGACACACTCTCTTGCTCTACTATTCACAATCATATAGTCAATTGCAGTTTTCCATTCCCTGCTTTGCCATGTATGCAAGCCATTTCCTATTGTTACATTCAGGTTTTCAAGTTCATTCTCATCACAAAAATCTATCAATTTTTGTCCATTTGCATTCACCGGCTCACCAAGTATACCAACATGGCCATTCATGTCACCCATCACAATCAGAGGGCACCTGCAGTGTTCTCGTACAATCCTTGTTAATATTTCATACTTTTTTACATTCTCTTCATGAGCTAAAATTCCATCAGTTGTCATATAACATACAATCACAACAATACATTCTCTGGCATGCATTCTCTCACACTTAATCGCTAACAAATCTTCACTTTCAGGTTCATTTCCAACAGGAAGTTCCTCTAATTTCCAATTTAGAGCATTCTTTACAATCAAACCAACTCCACCACCTCTTTTATGCCAATTTACACGCCCTTTTCCTATCATATGATACTTATTCTCCTTACATGTTAAACTGACTCTATCACGCATTTGGGTCTCTACTACACCAACACAATCCAATTTTCCCTTCTCAAATTCTACTACAAGGTCATCTAACTTTCCTGCATTCCATCCACGCACATTTATACTTCCAAACCTTACAACACAATTGAACTTGAACTTGAACTTGAAATTGAGGGCCGACAGCGTCGGGGCCTTTGTAACGGCCTACAATTCCCTCCACAGTTATCACACAAAGAGTTCAGCGTCTGGTACCAGACTTGTCCACTAAACTACTCAGGATCTACCAATCCTCGTCACAAGCTGCCATTGGATGGCGTCACTGGGATAGCCAGTGTGTCAAAACACCATCCCCAGGCATATTGGGTCATTACAGCCCATTCTACCCGACTGGCTCATTCCAGTCACTGTCTCTTACTCCAGGCACGCACAAGAAACACTTTCATAGCCTCAGTGATACTCGCATTACACTCCTGATCCAATCCAGCAAGACAGCTCATACCGCAATCATCTTCAGCACATCTGGCATTCCACTCATTCTCTCCATACTGCTCAGACACCACATTCATAAAACTCTCTCTCTCTTGCTCATACTTACTACATTCCAGCACCAAATGCTCAATTGTTTCCTCTACTCCACTATTACACTGCTGACATAATCTGTTATTATTCTCATTCCATCTCCATGTACGTCTGTTCACACTCAATGACTTACATCTCACAGCAAACAAGAGTTGACTTCCAAAACTACCATCATAGAACAGCTCAAACTTAGGTGCTTTCTTTTTCATATACCAGTTAAGTGTAGGCTTCCGCATCATGCTAAGCTTCCACTTATTCAATCCATACTCTTTTGTTTGTCTCTCAATCTCTTTCTTCCACCTCTTGCAGTCCCACTCAGGCCCTACACCTCCTACATTTATTAAACTCCAGTCATCCACAGGTCTCCCAATTCTAACATGAATAATCTTTTGCATACTGAGTTTCCTTGCATGCCCCCAACATACTTTCTCCCAATAGCTTACACTCAGATTCCATTCAAAGATTTGCCTTACCCACCTGCTATTCTGCATTCTTTCAATTCTCACCTTATAATTCAGCACAGCTTTCATCATTCTTTCTGAAAATAGGCTCCACCCTAGGTCACCTCTAATGGCCTCTATAGCTGTCCATTTCGGAGCACCCAATGCTACACGTCCTACCTTATTTTGTATCACATCCAGCTTTTCAAGATCACTTCCATTCCAAGCAAGAGCACTCATACCATACATGACACTAGGTACAGCAACATACTTCCACATTCCTCTCACACATTCGTACTTGTTTGCTCTGAATCTGGCCACACTACCTAACCGTCCACTCCACTGCATTGCTTTAGCCACTTTCTCACCTTTAGTTCTAGTACATCCATCTTCACTCATCATACAACCTAGATATTTGTATTCTTTTGTTCTACCTATTCTGATTTCTCCAATATTCCACAGTCTGTCTCTATCAGTCTCATCACTATTTATAACCATGACCTTACTTTTATCGGCACCAAAGTTCATCTTGAAATCTGTACTATATCCATTCACAATGTCAAGCATCCTTTGTAGTTCATGACCACATTCACTAACCACAACCACATCATCAGCATACAACAAACAGCTCAGTCTCTCATTACCAACTTTCAGTCCTAAACCATTCCCTCTCAGTCGAACTGCTAATTCTTCTGTGTACAATCCAAACAACAGGGGGGACAGAGTACAGCCCTGTCTCACTCCTCTAACACTCCTCACTTGCCCTGTTTCCAAATTTCCTAACCTGTAGATAGCACTTGTGTTCTCATACAGACTCTGTACAATGTTCGCTATTTTTCTGCTAAAACCAACTTTTCTCAAAATTTCAAACAGCCTAACCCGATCCACTCTGTCATACGCCTTTTCAATATCCAGGAATGCTAAATATACCTTCTTGTTATCGTTCTTCATTCGCTCAATTATTTCACTCACTACAAACAGATTATCCTCCCCCCGTCTATCTTGCCTAAAACCATTCTGTTCTTCTCCCAGGACTCCTAATTCCTCAACTAAATTTTTCATTCTCTCATTCAAAATACCACAAAAGATCTTACATACGGTGTCACATAGTGCAATTGGTCTGTAATTTTTAAGTTCTTTCATACTCTTATGTCCACCCTTATGCAACAGAACTACATTACACTTGTTCCAGTCATCCGGTACTCTTTCACTCTTCCATATCTCATCAAATAAACATTTCAACATACTGACTACACTCTCTCCTCCACATTTATAGAACTCATATGGTATCTTATCAGGGCCACATGCCTTTCCATTTTTCACTTTCTTCAAAAAACTTACATCTCTTCACAAGTGATTTCGTCTTCCATTTGCAGTTCATGTTCATCTATCAGAAAATTTATTGGTTCATCATCTGTAACCTGCTCATTCATTCCACCAATGTCCTCCCAGTATTCTTCAACTGCTTTCACCATTTGCATCCTATCTTGCACACTGCAACCATTGACTACTAATTCATCAACTTGAACTTCACTACCTCTATCATTACCTTGTATAAACCTATACCAATCTTTTATTCCATCTGGACCTTTCTTTCTTAGATTTTCAACTTGGTGTCTCTCTTCTTTAACCCTAGCCTCATTGATCATTCTCTTTACTTTCTTCTGCTGGTCCTTGTACTCATTCCATACACTCTGCCATTCATCCTCAGTAATTCTGCGTCTTTCATACATTTTCCTCATACTGCGTTGTTTT
This sequence comes from Morinoia aosen, assembly GCA_030386875.1. NCBI lineage: Eukaryota > Metazoa > Arthropoda > Malacostraca > Amphipoda > Talitridae > Morinoia > Morinoia aosen. Next base: position 34,170,570 of record CM059578.1, on the reverse strand, counting down.
TTATTTAAAGTCTTCCTTCTCGTTCGTTCTTCCTTTATCTCACTCGTAAACCACCTAGCATTCCCTGTACTTTTCCTGCATTTCATTCTACCGATCTTTTGCTCTGCCACATCATACAAGGTTCTTGCAATCTCCTTATTTAGGTCATTTACGTTTCCACACCTGTTCCAGTTACATCTACTCAATTCATCTCTAAATTCTTCCCAGTTTGCCATTTTAATACGCCAATTTTCTCTTACTCTGCTGGCCTTCTGCATCGGCTCCTTTCCACCCCAATTATATTCTAGTACAAGCATTTTATGGTCACTATCAATATCAAAATCATCGTCCACCCTTATGCAACAGAACTACATTACACTTGTTCCAGTCATCCGGTACTCTTTCACTCTTCCATATCTCATCAAATAAACATTTCAACATACTGACTACACTCTCTCCTCCACATTTATAGAACTCATATGGTATCTTATCAGGGCCACATGCCTTTCCATTTTTCACTTTCTTCAAAAAACTTACAATCTCTTCACAAGTGATTTCGTCTTCCATTTGCAGTTCATGTTCATCTATCAGAAAATTTATTGGTTCATCATCTGTAACCTGCTCATTCATTCCACCAATGTCCTCCCAGTATTCTTCAACTGCTTTCACCATTTGCATCCTATCTTGCACACTGCAACCATTGACTACTAATTCATCAACTTGAACTTCACTACCTCTATCATTACCTTGTATAAACCTATACCAATCTTTTATTCCATCTGGACCTTTCTTTCTTAGATTTTCAACTTGGTGTCTCTCTTCTTTAACCCTAGCCTCATTGATCATTCTCTTTACTTTCTTCTGCTGGTCCTTGTACTCATTCCATACACTCTGCCATTCATCCTCAGTAATTCTGCGTCTTTCATACATTTTCCTCATACTGCGTTGTTTTTTATTTAAAGTCTTCCTTCTCGTTCGTTCTTCCTTTATCTCACTCGTAAACCACCTAGCATTCCCTGTACTTTTCCTGCATTTCATTCTACCGATCTTTTGCTCTGCCACATCATACAAGGTTCTTGCAATCTCCTTATTTAGGTCATTTACGTTTCCACACCTGTTCCAGTTACATCTACTCAATTCATCTCTAAATTCTTCCCAGTTTGCCATTTTAATACGCCAATTTTCTCTTACTCTGCTGGCCTTCTGCATCGGCTCCTTTCCACCCCAATTATATTCTAGTACAAGCATTTTATGGTCACTATCAATATCAAAATCATCTTCATCTACAAACATTTCTTTGACACACTCTCTTGCTCTACTATTCACTATCATATAGTCAATTGCAGTTTTACATTCCCTGCTTTGCCATGTATGCAAGCCATTTCCTAATGTTACATTTAGGTTCACAAGTTCATTCTCATCACAGAAATCAATCAATTTTTGTCCATTTGCATTCACAGGCTCACCAAGTATACCAACATGGCCATTCATATCACCCATCAAAATCAGAGGGCATCTGCAATGCTCTTGCACAATTCTTGTTAATATTTCATACTTTTTTACATTCTCTTGATGAGCTAAAATACCATCAGTTGTCATATAGCATACAACCACAATAACACATTCTCTGGCATGCATTCTTTCACACTTTATTACTAACAGATCTTCACTCTCAGGTTCATTTCCAACAGGAATTTCTTCTAATTGGACAATTCCAGACTTGAACTTGAACTTGAACTTGAGGGCCGACAGTGTCGGGGCCTTTGTAACGGCCTACAATTCCCTCCACAATTTTCACACAGAGTTCAGCGCCTGGTACCAGACTTGTCCACTAAACTACTTAGGATCTACAATCCTTGTCACAAGCCTCCATTGGAAGGCATCACCGGGACAACCAGTGTGTCAAAACACCATCCCCCGGCACATTGGGTCATTACAGCCCATTCTGCCAGACCGGCTCATTCCAGTCACTGTCTCTTACTCCAGGCACGCACAAGAAACACTTTCATAGCCTCAGTGATACTCGCATTACACTCCTGATCCAATCCAGCAAGACAGCTCATACCGCAATCATCTTCAGCACATCTGGCATTCCATTCATTCTCTCCATACTGCTCAGACACCACATTCATTAAACTCTCTCTCTCTTGCTCATACTTACTACATTCCAGCACAAAATGCTCAATTGTTTCCTCTACTCCACCATTACACTGCTGACATAATCTGTTATTATTCTCATTCCATCTCCATGTACGTCTGTTCACACTCAATGACTTACATCTCACAGCAAACAAGAGTTGACTTCCAAAACTACCATCATAGAACAGCTCAAACTTAGGTGCTTTCTTTTTCATATACCAGTTAAGTGTAGGCTTCCGCATCATGCTAAGCTTCCACTTATTCAATCCATACTCTTTTGTTTGTCTCTCAATCTCTTTCTTCCACCTCTTGCAGTCCCACTCAGGCCCTACACCTCCAACATTTATTAAACTCCAGTCATCCACAGGTCTCCCAATTCTAACATGAATAATCTTTTGCATACTGAGTTTCCTTGCATGCCCCCAACATACTTTCTCCCAATAGCTTACACTCAGATTCCATTCAAAGATTCGCCTTACCCACCTGCTATTCTGCATTCTTTCAATTCTCACCTTATAATTCAGCACAGCTTTCATCATTCTTTCTGAAAATAGGCTCCACCCTAGGTCACCTCTAATGGCTTCTATAGCTGTCCATTTTGGAGCACCCAATGCTACACGTCCTACCTTATTTTGTATCACATCCAGCTTTTCAAGATCACTACCATTCCAAGCAAGAGCACTCATACCATACATGACACTAGGTACAGCAACATACTTCCACATTCCTCTCACACATTCGTACTTGTTTGCTCTGTATCTGGCCACACTACCTAACCGTCCACTCCACTGCATTGCTTTAGCCACTTTCTCACCTTTAGTTCTAGTACATCCATCTTCACTTATCATACAACCTAGATATTTGTATTCTTTTGTTCTACCTATTCTGATTTCTCCAATATTCCACAGTCTGTCTCTATCAGTCTCATCACTATTTATAACCATGACCTTACTTTTATCTGCACCAAAGTTCATCTTGAAATCTGTACTATATCCATTCACAATGTCAAGCATCCTTTGTAGTTCATGACCACATTCACTAACCACAACCACATCATCAGCATACAACAAACAGCTCAGTCTCTCATTACCAACTTTCAGTCCTAAACCACTCCCTCTCAGTCGAACTGCTAATTCTTCTGTGTACAATCCAAACAACAGGGGGGACAGAGTACAGCCCTGTCTCACTCCTCTAACACTCCTCACTTGCCCTGTTTCCAAATTTCCTAACCTGTAGATAGCACTTGTGTTCTCATACAGACTCTGTACAATGTTCACTATTTTTCTGCTAAAACCAACTTTTCTCAAAATTTCAAACAGCCTAACCCGATCCACTCTGTCATACGCCTTTTCAATATCCAGGAATGCTAAATATACCTTCTTATTATCCTTCTTCATTCGCTCAATTATTTCACTCACTACAAACAGATTATCCTCCCCACGTCTATCTTGCCTAAAACCATTCTGTTCTTCTCCCAGGACTCCTAATTCCTCAACTAAGTTTTTCATTCTCTCATTCAAAATACCACAAAAGATCTTACATACGGTGTCACCCAGTGCAATTGGTCTGTAATTTTTAAGTTCTTTCATACTCTTATGTCCACCCTTATGCAACAGAACTACATTACACTTGTTCCAGTCATCCGGTACTCTTTCACTCTTCCATATCTCATCAAATAAACATTTCAACATACTGACTACACTCTCTCCTCCACATTTATAGAACTCATATGGTATCTTATCAGGGCCACATGCCTTTCCATTTTTCACTTTCTTCAAAAAACTTACAATCTCTTCACAAGTGATTTCGTCTTCCATTTGCAGTTCATGTTCATCTATCAGAAAATTTATCGGTTCATCATCTGTAACCTGCTCATTCATTCCACCAATGTCCTCCCAGTATTCTTCAACTGCTTTGACCATTTGCATCCTATCTTGCACACTGCAACCATTGACTACTAATTCATCAACTTGAACTTCACTACCTCTATCATTACCTTGTATAAACCTATACCAATCTTTAATTCCATCTGGACCTTTCTTTCTTAGATTTTCAACTTGGTGTCTCTCTTCTTTAACCCTAGCCTCATTGATCATTCTCTTTACTTTCTTCTGCTGGTCCTTGTACTCATTCCATACACTTCGCCATTCATCCTCAGTAATTCTGTTTCTTTCATACATTTTCCTCATACAGCGTTGTTTTTTATTTAAAGTCTTCCTTCTCATTCGTTCTTCCTTTATCTCACTCGTAAACCACCTAGCATTTCCTGTACTTTTCCTGCATTTCATTCTACCAATCTTTTGCTCTGCCACATCATACAGGGTTCTTGCAATCTCCTTATTTAGGTCATTTACATTTCCACACCTGTTCCAGTTACATCTACTCAATTCATTTCTAAATTCTTCCCAGTTTGCCATTTTAATACGCCAATTTTCACTTACTCTGCTGGCCTTCTGCATTGACTCCTTTCCACCCCAATTATATTCTAGTACAAGCATTTTATGGTCACTATCAATATCAAAATCATCTTCATCTACAAACATTTTTTTGACACACGCTCTAGCTCTACTATTCACTATCATATAATCAATTGCAGATTTACATTCCCTGCTTTGCCATGTATGCAAGCCATTTCCTATTGTTACATTCAGGTTCTCAAGTTCATTCTCATCACAGAAATCAATCAATTTTTGTCCATTTGCATTCACAGGCTCACCAAGACGTTCCTCACTTTTGCTCTGACGGATTTTCATTCAAAACGGACACAGCTCGGACCAGCCGCTAGCTTGAAAATAGCGGAGTTCGGGGCCTGGGGAAAATTTTAGTTTCGGTGTAGTGTTCCAACTCGCGTAAACGATAGATTAGAAGAAAAACAATTTATAAGTAAATTTTTAACGGGAAAAAATGTTGCTGTTTTCTATGTATGCACTGAAAATAATCTCCAGTTCTAATTAGAATTATTAGTGTACTTTTGTTGCGCTTGATAGTTGATGCCAGAATAGGCAGGAAACAGTGTATCATCTACCGGAGTGCCAAATTTCAATCTCATTTGCGAACTCACAAATGAACTTACTTTTTATCCTTATTGTCATCAAATAACTAGTATTTCCACGAGTCAGAAACTTTATTCTAAATAAAATAATCGTTTAAATCATTTAATCAATTCTTCACCACCACATTCTTTTATTAGCTTTACTCATTACACACTTCCAGTCATCGAAGAACGAACTTAGGAATTTACATGCATCTGGCCCCGTTTGATTTTGAATTAATTTTAATAACTCTCTTTTTGAACTACTACAGATTAAATAAATAAATAAATAATAAATGAATAATGAAGGCATCTACGAATGCTTTATTTCCAATTTTAAGCCTGGTAAATATCACCTTGTACATTGGATTTTCAAATGCCATATAACTAACGCCAGGATGCCATGACGCTTTCCCCCGGTCAAGACCGGTACCCATTTCAGACACCTGGGTAGAGTGGGGTATTGTGCTAGGAATTTTTCTCCTGTACCCAACAAAGAAAATCGCCATCCAGCGCCGGGACTCGAACCCGGGTTTCCCACACGGCGGGCAGGGCCTATAACACACTGCTATGGCGAGCACTAGTAAACAATTTGTATTGAATAAAAATAAGCTGGTCGGCGTTCTCATAAAAGACGGTTTGGGGTGATGGCAGACGCATCTTTTCTAAAGGAAAAATTTTTATTGATCTCACCAGCATCACAATCATAACATAGAAATGTTTTCTCAATTACTCAACCTCAGGGGAGGTAATCTGTGCGTGAAATGCCACTTCAATGATTAAAAGAGTTTTTCGTCTACCCTGATCGAGCCGTATTCTCCATTTTTTATGAATCACAAGAGGAGCGACACATGCCTCGATGAAAATACCGCAAGAGCTGGACTGGAATTGAACTTGTGCAAAGTTTGATGCTAAAGCGCAGGCGCCACGATGTTTGTTTGACGGCACAGCAAGGCAAGTCCCTGTCATACATCTCATTTGGTTGGACACTCAAGGGGGGATGAAATGGAGCTTTATATATCTTTTGGTGGGACTCTCAACAGTAAATGAAGTAACGCATTTTGAAATGCTACATATGCAATATCCCATAACAGCGAAATGAACGCCTTTCTCAAAATAAGAATTTGACTTAATAGTTCAACCTTAGAGCAATTCTAAAAAATTATCACAAAGCCAAGAAAACCACAAACTTACGTACAGTTTAATTATTTTCATACAAAAATTATCTATGTACAAGAATACAATTGAGATGGGATGAATTTCGGATTAAAACAAAAGCCAGACGATTCAAGAAAATCTAGGCAGACAAATTTATTGACATAGGTTAGTAAAGTTGTAAATCATGATAGCTGAGTTGTACGCGGACGGATGGTTACAACTTTGTTTAAACTTACCTGAAATATATATATATAAATATATATATTTATACGATCGAGTTCAATGTACAAGATATCATTAATTTGCAGAAAATTTGTCAAAATCAAGAAGGAGAATAAGTTACACGTTTGAACACGTAGCTATTGGAAATATCATTCTACCTTAATAAATAAGGGAAATATTTAAAAAAAGAGTGATTCCATAATCTACAAAACTGACATTTCTAATAATAAAAGGGACAACAGAATAACAAAAAAGTAGAAACTAAAAATGTCTTTGAGGCCGCGCCTTAAAAAGCGGAGCTCGTCATAAAAATGCGAACGATTTAAGTCGTGCAAAGCGTGCCTCACGGTGACCGCTTCACACAACTCGATCAGCTCCGAGAACACACCAAGTGCGTCACTAACAAGAAAAGACAACAAGAAATAAAATCAGCGTAAACAGCGAGGAAAAGACACAAAAAATGAACAGCAAACAAGCAACATGAGAAAGCGCTTCCTGGCGTAGACGCATGATTAGTTTTCTGAATTTCTTGTTAAGGAAAAATCAACAGTTGAAATTAAGTATATAAGACGAGTCTTGCAAGTGAGAGTTGATGAGTCCAATGGCACCAACACTGCGCCAACACCACGGTTGAACCTTATACTGATATATCCAAGAGAATAAACTGTAATTTTGTTCTCATCAATTAAATGTTCAACCCCTGACTCAGCTATTGCCTACTTCTACGGTTTGCCAACCTCACTTTATGCTAGAAAATATCTGAAACTGAAATTGATTGAAACGCATTTGGGGTGTCAACCCTGAAATATTGGTAGCCGAATTGTATACGTTAGGTCATTAAAGATGCCAAGTTTTGGCTATGATATTTTAAACTTAGAGTCAACATTTTCATAACTCAGGCGTCTAAGTTCTAAAGAGTTTTGGGTCGTCTTTGAGGAACGTAGGGCCTTACAAATTGTAGGGCGCGTTTAATAAAACCGGAGCTCGTACTCCTTAAAGTATTGCTGGGATCTAGGACTATAGTTTTAGTATTCGAGAAAAGGCGTAAAAAAGACCATTAACATGCAAACGTTCAGTACCCAAATGCCAGGGTCGAGTGAGAAAAAGAGTGAACGTCCGTCACAAATGCTCATATCGAGTACGTGTTGTCTGGTGTAGGTGCCTCCAGCCTTCAGTTTGAGGCGTGCCGAATTTCCGGTGCGATATCACAATTACCTCGAAATTTTGCTAGACTTCTTCGCATAATTTTTTTTAAGTACACTTAGACACTTTCAAAGAAAAGCTATATAATTAGAGTCACAAAATAGCATACACATGAGGTTGTTATCACTTGATGTAAAAGGCAGTGGCGCAGCCAGCCGCAAATTTCGAGGGAGGTTCAGACATTAATTATCAGCAATCTTATTATTCTTTTACTTAAAATGGCGACTGAAACTGGCCCCCAGCTCAATATTTCGGAATGGGGGAGGGGGCATGGTCCCCGTGCCCCCCCGGTTGCGCTACTGGTAAAATGCCTTGTAATGAATCAATAAAAGTGTGTTTGCAGTGAATTTAAAGCCTCGAGCAATCGAAGATTCCATATGATAATACTTATTCAGACGCGTTCATTTATCACATTTAGGGCGGAGGAGCCAACACATTTCGAGTCACTTCGTGCACCAAATATTTGAGCAAAAGAGCACAACCGTTGTACGAAAAGATCAAATTCTCCCTAACCCGCGGGAGATGCGCATTAAATCGCGCCTCATCTGTGAGAATTAATGGAGAGAATGGGGTTTAGTTAATGGAGAGACTGGGGCTTAGACTTTATGGAGGGACTTTTTTGCAACGTAAATGATCGGGGGAACGTTGCTGTGACACAATTGATGAAAGGGAATTTTTTTCATCAGGATTGACGGATAGAATGTTTGCTAAACGTAATGATGGAAATACAGCTTGTTGAACACAATTGACGGAAAGAATGTTTGCTAAACACAATTATGGAAATACAGCTTGTTGAACACAATTGACGGAAAGAATGTTTGCTAAACACAATTATGGAAATACAGCTTGTTGAACACAATTAACGGAAAGAATGTTTGCTAAACACAATGATGGAAATACAGCTTGTTGAACACAATTAACGGATAGAATGTTTGCTAAACACAATGATGGAAATACAGCTTGTTGAACTCAATTGACGGGAAGAATGTTTGTTAAACACAAACACAATGGGTAAACGAATGCTCATCAAACACAACACACGGATAAAATATTTGTCTTACACCATTGATGGAAAGAATGTTTGTTCAACAGAAGTGACGGAGCAGAATGATTATAAAGTTGAAGTGACCAATTTTTACTACGATCGAAGCGCGACAATTCAGAGGAGATGCTCTGCGTTCTACATTAAGCGAAAACAAAGATGAACGAAGTTCAACGAGACTATTTGCTCGCTAAATTTCAGAACAGAAGTAAAAGTATTAACCTCGACGAACACGACAAAAGACTTCTTAAAGAAGAAATTCAATTCTTTGATGAGCGCATTACTGTGCAATCCACTGCAAAACGCAAATAAAGAACATTTCAACATCATGTCGAACCCGAACTTGGCATCTCGAGAAAATCGCTCAAATCCTTCTACACTCTACGAACTGAGTATTTATTTTAGTCAATATTAAAACAAATGAGTAATAGGGTGCCTTATTAACATTAATACAATACAGTTCCTTAATCTATTTCCAGTTTTCATTTTGTTTTGGCGAGACAGGCATCATTAATGAAAATGCTGAAAATATAACTATCTTAAGATTGGCACAATTTTTATAGCGTAAACCTAAATCGACCAAAGCACGGCATTGCTTTGCTACTGTAAAGTTACCTAGCTATTTGCTTCGACTATTTCTCGTATGATTACGCAGTCCGAACTTCATTGAACACACAACTGGCCTGACTGCATGCAAGCGCTCGCGAGTGTTGGGTTTGAGTGCCCAGGATACAGGTCCATGTAATGGTCACGCAGTGGCACGGCAGAGGAAACAAGGTAGGGTCATTTTAATGGAGAAAAATACACTTCTTCTTGTTCGACTAGCCAATGAAAAGGCTTTATTTCAAACAAACTTTATGACATCACCAAAATGCCATGTCGTTAGGCCAATAGTGGAGACGGATTAGGGGGTAGCAGTGCTACCAGATGCAATATGAGCGCTGCTATTGGCTCGTTACTGTGACGTCAGAAAACCCACACAGCCGACGAAAAAAAGACTTGTCTCAATTGTTAAAATAAAGGACGTCTTGCTGGTGGAGTTTCCATTTTTTTCAAAATTTTTGGGATCTAAATTTTTGGGCTAATAAAATAGTTGAAAGATGAAAATGAACTCAACGACTAATAGCGTAAAGCCTTGTACGTAAACAAGTGCGTGACCCCCCTCTTCTACGCGCTAATCAAAACACACAAGGAAAACTACCCGATTCGCCCTATCGTATCTTTTATTGATTCACCAACTTATTAAGTTGCAAAATTTTTACCGGGAATCCTAACCCCAATTACAAACGAGGCATCGCAAAAACTAAAAAATAGCTTTCAAGTCAAGTAATTTTTGCAAGAAATCAACGTTCCGGACAATTATATCCTAGTTTCTTATGATGTGAAGAGTTTGTTCACTTGTATACCTCAAAATTTTGCTCATTAATGTGTCGCCGAAAAATTGCAGAACTTCAACTCACCTCTTCAAGTAACTCCGATTTCAACTGAAGCTATTTTGCGGCTCCTCAACCTATGCCTGGAATCTAAACATTTTTAATGGAATCACAAAATTTATCAACAAGTAGAAGGAACACCGATGGGTTCCCCTATCTCTGTCGCGTTGGCCGAGATAACAATGCAAGCAATGGAGGATTAATTCCTATCAACACCCCCGTGCCAGCCACTGTTTTGGAAACGTTACGTTGACGATATATTGACTGCACTACCAGAAGATATGCCTGATACATTCCTCCAGCATATCAATGGGTTCAACACCAACATATAATTTACTATGGAATTAGAAAGTAATGGATGCATCCCGTACTTAGGTATATTAATTAATCGGTTAACCAATAATAGATTATAATTCCGGGTCTACCGGAAACCAACAAACACAGGCAGGTACTTGGACTATTTCAGCTATCATCCCTTATCACAGAGGAGGAGTGTAGCGAAATCCCTTTATCAGAGAGCAGTTAATATTTGTAGTGAGCAAAATTTGAAGTAAGAACTTTCAACAGTGGATTAATTATTGAAATAGAATAATTTTCCTCCTTAACTACGTAATAGTAACCGACTAATGATAGGTGGAAATAATCAAAACCTCCCCATACTTCGATAAAGCAACGAAAATTCCTAACGCCCCCTGAAATATGTTAGCGTCCCGTATATTAAAGGTTGTTCTGAAAGAGTCCAGCGAATCTTAAAACCATTCAATGTTAAATTGGCTTTCAAATCTTCGAATACAATAAAAAACAGCCTAATCAGACTTAAAGATAAACGATAGAATTGTGAAAAAAGTAATCTTATATATAAATTATAATGTAAAGATTGTTAACCATGTTACATTGGGGAAACGGGTAGAAATCTTTAACAACGAATTGATGAGTATGCTAAGAATGTGCAGAGGAAGAATAGGTTATCCTTTGTCTATTAGCATTCCGAAAATGATAACCATTCTTTTGATTTTGAAAATGTATCTATCTTATAAAATGTTAAAAATTAATACGCCCGAAAAATTGTCGAAGCAATGTACAGTGTTTAGGAACCAAACAAAATTAATCGTCACCTTGATGTCCCCCCGCAGTTTCTTCCTTTGCTCATCAGTCGCCCTTGATCAATGATTTTCGGCTTGCATCTAAAAATTTAATAAAATGTTTTGTATACTAGATACACGCGGATACCATAAGAGGTTTTGTTGAAAAATACATCGTTCCCCTGATGACGGCTAGAGCTAATCTAGCCGAAAGCTTGGGTCAAAAAATTGAATTTGTCTTCGCTGATCCCAAAAATTTTGAAAAAAAGACTGGTTTGACCTTACCTTGTTTCCTCTATCGTGCACAGTGGTAATGGTTGCACTTTGAGTAGCTAGGATACAGGTCCAAGTAATGGTCACACATGGTCATGGTTCCACTATGAGTAGCTAAGACACACGTAGGAGAACTAAACACCCGAGCCTAAAGTCACGTAGAACGTATTATGTCCCTGGAGAAGTAGACGCCTAAATCAACAGAAGAGGCTATCGTCTTTTTATTACGGTTTGCTTATAAATTCAGGACATTTATCTTTAGAAGTACTTAGAATCTTTGGTTGATGTGCATTTCATGAACTAATTTTTTGTGGGAAATTGAACGTTTTTTTTCTCTGAGTTTTTTTGTTTGTACCTAGCTTGGTGGCACCGTGCGGGGACAAATGACGTCACACGGATTGTGCACGCGGTAGAGGAAACAAGGTAGAGTCATTTCTGGGGGGAAAATCGCCTCCTCTTGTTCGGCTAGCCAATAGAATGGCTTCATTTCAAACAAACTTTATGACGTGACCATTTCGACATGTCATTAAGCCAATAGTGGTGCCAGATTTGGGGCTAGCAGTATTGCCAGACGCAATGTGAGTGCCGCTATTGGTCCGTTGCCATGACGTCAGCACTGCCACACTACCGACGAAATAAAGACTGGTTTGACCCTACCTCGTTTCTCCTACCGTGACCCACGCCGCGAGCAGGACGTAGCGTCAGGACGCGCGGCTGCTGCACCGAAAGTAGTGTGTTCGTGCGCTGTATTAGGAGGACTGTGCAGTGCTTGGCTTGACCGTACACACAGGCAGGAGCACATGTTGGTGTGGCCATGGCGAATGTGTGATGTGTTATATGCTAGACTGCTCGCTAACACGCACTGCAAACAAAATTTGCTAAATCTGAACGTACAAATAAAAGAATTAAATACTAACATTAGTTGCCTGAAGTCAAACATTTAGCATAGACGGAAAACGCGGTTCCGTGCAGGTCTTTCGTTGCCTTAGTTTAAAAAGCAAAGAAAATGCCAACAATCGGTCAAGAAGCGTAGAAATGCATACAATCGGTCAAGAGGCGTAGAAATGCATACAATCGGTCAAGAGGCGTAGAAAACGCCAGTAATCGACCAAGAAGTGTATAAAATGCTAATAATTGGCCAAGAAACGTAAAAAAGGCTAACAATCAGTCAAGAAGCGTAGAAAATGCTAATAATCGGCCAAGAAGTGTAGAAAATGCTAATAATCGACCAAGAAGTGTAGAAAATGCTAACATAGTCAAGAAACGTAGAAAATGCTAACAGTCGGCCAAGAAGTGTAGAAAATGCTAACAGTCGGCCAAGAAGCATAGAAAATGCTAACAATCGGCCAAGAAGCGTAGAAAATGCTAACAATCGGCCAAGAAGCGTAGAAAATGCTAACAGTCGGTCAAGAAGCGTAGAAAATGCTAACAGTCGGTCAAGAAGCGTAGAAAATGCTAACAGTCGGTCAAGAAGCGTAGAAAATAACACAAAATCCATTGATACAAAACAGAGAGATTCTTTTCCATCAATTGCTGAGTGCACCTCCTGACTGAGTGCACCTCCTGACTGAGTGCACCTCCTGACTGAGTGCACCTCCTGACTGAGTGCACCTCCTGACTGAGTGCACCTCCTGACTGAGGTTGTAAAGCCCACGATAAATTTATGCACGAAATACAAAACAAACGAGAAAGAAAATAACCTTGTACAATTCAATGCGGAGAACATTAAGCTCTCTTTACTCCTAAATAACTTAAGCCACCAACTAAATCCTTACACTGAAAACAAGAGGCAATAACTCGGAATGTAACACGTATACAGTACGTTATGTACACACGCACACACACACGTGAAGTATAACTAAAGAGCATTAAAGTAGTCCCTGAATAGGCGTGAGCGACCGTAGCTGCACTCGACACTTAACTTAGTGATGACGCACACAGCTTTATGATGGCGCACACAGCTTTATGATGACGCACACTGCTTTATGATGACGTACACAGCTTTATGATGACGCACACAGCTTTATGATGACGCACACAGCTTTATGATGACGCACACAGCTTTATGATGACGCACACTGCTTTATGATGACGTACACAGCTTTATGATGACGCACACAGCTTTATGATGACGTACACAGCTTTATGATGACGCACACTGCTTTATGATGACGTACACAGCTTTATGATGACGCACACAGCTTTATGATGACGCACACAGCTTTATGATGACGCACACAGCTTTATGATGACGCACACTGCTTTATGATGACGTACACAGCTTTATGATGACGCACACAGCTTTATGATGACGTACACAGCTTTATGATGACGTACACAGCTTTATGATGACGTACACAGCTTTATGATGACGCACACAGCTTTATGATGACGCACACTGCTTTATGATGACGTACACAGCTTTATGATGACGCACACAGCTTTATGATGACGCACACTGCTTTATGATGACGTACACTGCTTTATGATGACGCACACTGCTTTATGATGACGTACACAGCTTTATGATGACGCACACAGCTTTATGATGACGCACACTGCTTTATGATGACGCACACAGCTTTATGATGACGCACACTGCTTTATGATGACGTACACTGCTTTATGATGACGCACACTGCTTTATGATGACGTACACAGCTTTATGATGACGCACACAGCTTTATGATGACGCACACTGCTTTATGATGACGCACACAGCTTTATGATGACGCACACTGCTTTATGATGACGTACACAGCTTTATGATGACGCACACTGCTTTACGATGACGCACACTGCTTTATGATGACGTACACAGCTTTATGATGACGCACACTGCTTTATGATGACGTACACAGCTTTATGATGACGCACACTGCTTTATGATGACGTACACAGCTTTATGATGACGCACACAGCTTTATGATGACGCACACTGCTTTATGATGACGTACACAGCTTTATGATGACGCACACTGCTTTATGATGACGCACACTGCTTTATGATGACGTACACAGCTTTATGATGACGCACACTGCTTTATGATGACGTACACAGCTTTATGATGACGCACACTGCTTTATGATGACGCACACTGCTTTATGATGACGTACACAGCTTTATGATGACGTACACTGCTTTATGATGACGCACACTGCTTTATGATGACGTACACAGCTTTATGATGACGCACACTGCTTTATGATGACGCACACTGCTTTATGATGACGCACACTGCTTTATGATGACGTACACAGCTTTATGATGACGCACACTGCTTTATGATGACGCACACTGCTTTATGATGACGCACACTGCTTTATGATGACGTACACAGCTTTATGATGACGCACACAGCTTTATGATGACGCACACAACCTCAACGTAATGATGACGCACACAGCTTTATGATGACGCACACAACCTCAACGTAATGATGACGTACACAGCTTTATGATGACGCACACAAATGTAACGTAATGATGACCCACACAACTTCATTAGGAACAAGTTTGAGAATTCTACATATTCCCCCAAGGTCGCGCATGAAATATGAATGTCTTAAATAAATATGGAGACCATCAGAGGATCCATGCATGTTGAAAAATGGTACTAAATTAAAAATAAAGGATGCGCAAATGATGAAATATTTCAGAAGTAAAAGTGAAGGCCGCTCAGAGCAGGTCAGCAGAAGGCCTTGCGTGGAGTGTGGTAAGGAAAAGTTCTGTTTCAAATGCCCCTTCACAAGGCGCACCGAACTCTGCCAGCAAGAAGTTTAAGGTATCCAGCCGCATAGTAAATATTTGTGTCGCTGAATACAAAACACATAAAATTCGCTCAGAAACCACGCTTGAAACTGAGCTATCGTGGAGACTCTATCGATGTTGACACAACAGCCACACCAGCACATGCGTACGGAGGAGTCGGACTCGAAGTGTCGGGCAACTTCCATATCGTCTCGTCATCTTTTTAAATTAGACCCGAATTTGAATATTCTTGTATGTTGGATACTTAATATATTTTCATGCCTTGCCTGTTATAATGTACAAGTTGTGGTACATAAATCTTTCGAGCTAGCTTTGAAGTGTCGCTGGCTACCCGCATGTGAAAGTCGTTTAAAAACGCATCTTGCAGAAATCTGCCAAATAGAAACTATACAAAAAATACAAAATTAACTTAGCAACTAGAATGACGTTAATAACATGTATGTGAACATCGATGATGATAATAATAATAATTATAACTTACATTAATAATGGTCTTAGAGTAACAGTAATAACAAGAGCGATCTGCAGCGCGCGAAATGTTCCGTATAGTAACAACTCATCTACGACGCACACGAGGCAACATCTGCACAGTAAGTGAGAAGAAATACAAAGTCCCTGAGATTTTTCTGCGTCACAGAGCGAAAAATTTTAGCGGTAACATGGAAACTATAGGGAGCTGTGATGGCATTATTTCACACATATTTTTAATCATTGATTTTTTCGGCGAAGCAAACCAAAAATTTATATCAGTTAGGTGGAAATGACAGGGAACTGTGACGTGATTTCAAACATGGTTTTGAGGACACTATGACAGACACTATGGGGAGTGGAAAAGAAGAGTTTATTTAGAGGCTCCTTGCTTATGGCCCGGTACATTTAGTGCTGAGTCAGCACCACGGTAGAGGAAACAAGGTAGCGTCATTTCTGTGGGGAAAGTACACCTCCTCTTGTTCGGCTAGCCAATAGAACGGCTTTATTTCAAACAAACTTTGTGACGTCACCATTGCGACATGTCGTCAGGCCAATAGTGGTGCCAGATTTGGAGCTAGCAGTTTTGCAATGAAAGCGCTGAACGTCATGGTTCGTTGCCATGACGTCAGCATTGCCACATGGTCGACGAGCAAAAGACGAGTCACACAGAGATGCGTCACACAAACACAAAAGCGCAACGTTTGGATAATATTTTCATGTTAAGAGAATAGAGCCCTGTTCACACGATCATTGAGTGCGCGCGTGAGCAGTGATGAGAGGCGCAAGCCTCGCCCACTTGCTCTCGTTTCAGGCTCATTTACTGCTCAAAGACAGTGTGGCTGTAGTGACACTGACAAGCTCTGGCCACCGCCATGAAAACGAGCATGGTCCGCATTGTCATTGAGCAAGTAATGCGCCTGGAGCGAGGGCAAGTGGGCGGGGCTTGCGCCTCTCTTCACTGCTCACGCGCGCACTCAATGATCGTGTAAACAGGCCTTTATGGCCTTCTCATCGCAAATAACACACGTACCTCAGATCCATACCGTTTTACCGGGTAGGTCCGAATCTTTATTGCGGTGACTGTAATGTGATCAAAACTTAGCAAAACAAAGAAATACAAATAAGAGGAAAATATATAATTTAAGGTACGATTGGAGAGGAAACGTTAGCTTCCATGCGTGTAAACAACCACACGCACACGCGCACAAAAGCTCAGCTCACACACAGCGACGGCATGAGTCACTGCACTATAACGAACACATGGCACTTGACCCTAAGGTACTTGACCCTAAGCTCGAGGGGACATGACCTGGTCCACTTGTCCCCGAAGGCTTTTGACCCCGAAGGTACGTGTTGCCAGGTCCACTTGGCCTCGAAGGTACTTGACCAGGGCCACTAGACCCCGAGGGCACTTGAGGCAGGGGCAGGTCACGCCAAGGGGGGCGGGGGCGGCTGGGCGGACTCGAGGTACTGGAAGGGTACGTGCACGGAGATGCCTTGGTACTCGACCCTGACGTGCCCCCGGCGGTGGCTGGCACCCGCCACCAGCACCTGGTCCCCCTTCACCAGCACCACCTCGCTGCCTCCGTCCTCTGCAACGGCGGGTCTCGTGTTATACTCTGTGTTCTCTTGTCTGTAGTGTGGTGCGTCTTATTTGCTCCTATGTTGTGTTATCTTGCCTGCTGTGTGGAGCGTCTTATTTACCCCAATGTTGTGTTCTCTTGCCTGCTGTGTGGAGCGTCTTATTTACCCCAATGTTGTGTTATCTTGCCTGCTGTGTGGTGCGTCTTATTTACCCCAATGTTGTGTTCTCTTGCCTGCTGTGTGGAGCGTCTTATTTACACCAATGTTGTGTTCTCTTGCCTGCTGTGTGGAGCGTCTTATTTACCCCAATGTTGTGTTATCTTGCCTGCTGTGTGGAGCGTCTTATTTACCCCAATGTTGTGTTATCTTGCCTGCTGTGTGGAGCGTCTTATTTACCCCAATGTTGTGTTCTCTTGCCTGCTGTGTGGAGCGTCTTATTTACTCCAATGTTGTGTTCTCTTGCCTGCTGTGTGGAGCGTCTTATTTACCCCAATGTTGTGTTCTCTTGCCTGCTGTGTGGAGCGTCTTATTTACCCCAATGTTGTGTTATCTTGCCTGCTGTGTGGAGCGTCTTATTTACCCCAATGTTGTGTTCTCTTGCCTGCTGTGTGGAGCGTCTTATTTACCCCAATGTTGTGTTCTCTTGCCTGCTGTGTGGAGCGTCTTATTTACCCCAATGTTGTGTTCTCTTGCCTGCTGCGTGGAGCGTCTTATTTACCCCAATGTTGTGTTCTCTTGCCTGCTGTGTGGAGCGTCTTATTTACCCCAATGTTGTGTTATCTTGCCTGCTGTGTGGAGCGTCTTATTTACCCCAATGTTGTGTTCTCTTGCCTGCTGTGTGGAGCGTCTTATTTACCCCAATGTTGTGTTCTCTTGCCTGCTGTGTGGAGCGTCTTATTTACCCCAATGTTGTGTTCTCTTGCCTGCTGTTTGGAGCGTCTTATTTACCCCAATGTTGTGTTCTCTTGCCTGCTGTGTGGAGCGTCTTATTTACTCCAATGTTGTGTTCTCTTGCCTGCTGTGTGGAGCGTCTTATTTACTCCAATGTTGTGTTCTCTTGCCTGCTGTGTGGAGCGTCTTATTTACCCCAATGTTGTGTTCTCTTGCCTGCTTTGTGGAGCGTCTTATTTACTCCATTGTTGTGTTCTCTTGCCTGCTGTGTGGAGCGTCTTACTTACCCCAATGTTGTGTTCTCTTGCCTGCTGTGTGGAGCGTCTTACTTACCCCAATGTTGTGTTCTCTTGCCTGCTGTGTGGTGCGTTTTATTTACCCCAATGTTGTGTTCTCTTGCCTGCTGTGTGGAGCGTCTTATTTACCCCAATGTTGTGTTCTCTTGCCTGCTGTGTGGTGCGTTTTATTTACCCCAATGTTGTGTTCTCTTGCCTGCTGTGTGGAGCGTCTTATTTACCCCAATGTTGTGTTCTCTTGCCTGCTGTGTGGTGCGTTTTATTTACCCCAAAGTTGTGTTCTCTTGCCTGCTGTGTGGAGCGTCTTATTTACCCCAATGTTGTGTTCTCTTGCCTGCTGTGTGGAGCGTCTTATTTACTCCAATGTTGTGTTCTCTTGCCTGCTGTGTGGAGCGTCTTACTTACCCCAATGTTGTGTTCTCTTGCCTGCTGTGTGGTGCGTTTTATTTACCCCAATGTTGTGTTCTCTTGCCTGCTGTGTGGTGCGTTTTATTTACTCCAATGTTGTGTTCTCTTGCCTGCTGTGTGGAGCGTCTTACTTACCCCAATGTTGTGTTCTCTTGCCTGCTGTGTGGTGCGTTTTATTTACTCCAATGTTGTGTTCTCTTGCCTGCTGTGTGGAGCGTCTTACTTACCCCAATGTTGTGTTCTCTTGCCTGCTGTGTGGAGCGTCTTATTTACCCCAATGTTGTGTTTTCTTGCCTGCTGTGTGGAGCGTCTTATTTACTCCAATGTTGTGTTCTCTTGCCTGCTGTGTGGTGCGTCTTATTTACTCCAATGTTGTGTTCTCTTGCCTGCTGTGTGGAGCGTCTTACTTACCCCAATGTTGTGTTCTCTTGCCTGCTGTGTGGTGCGTTTTATTTACTCCAATGTTGTGTTCTCTTGCCTGCTGTGTGGAGCGTCTTATTTACCCCAATGTTGTGTTTTCTTGCCTGCTGTGTGGAGCGTCTTATTTACTCCAATGTTGTGTTCTCTTGCCTGCTGTGTGGAGCGTCTTACTTACCCCAATGTTGTGTTCTCTTGCCTGCTGTGTGGTGCGTTTTATTTACTCCAATGTTGTGTTCTCTTGCCTGCGGTGTGGAGCGTCTTGCTTACCCCAATGTTGTGTTCTCTTGCCTGCTGTGTGGTGCGTTTTATTTACCCCAATGTTGTGTTCTCTTGCCTGCTGTGTGGAGCGTCTTACTTACCCCAATGTTGTGTTCTCTTGCCTGCTGTGTGGTGCGTTTTATTTACCCCAATGTTGTGTTCTCTTGCCTGCTGTGTGGAGCGTCTTATTTACCCCAATGTTGTGTTCTCTTGCCTGCTGTGTGGTGCGTTTTATTTACTCCAATGTTGTGTTCTCTTGCCTGCTGTGTGGAGCGTCTTACTTACCCTAATGTTGTGTTCTCTTGCCTGCTGTGTGGTGCGTTTTATTTACTCCAATGTTGTGTTCTCTTGCCTGCTGTGTGGTGCGTTTTATTTACTTCAATGTTGTGTTCTCTTGCCTGCTGTGTGGAGCGTCTTATTTACCCCAATGTTGTGTTCTCTTGCCTGCTGTGTGGAGCGTCTTATTTACCCCAATGTTGTGTTCTCTTGCCTGCTGTGTGGAGCGTCTTACTTACCCCAATGTTGTGTTCTCTTGCCTGCTGTGTGGTGCGTTTTATTTACTCCAATGTTGTGTTCTCTTGCCTGCTGTGTGGAGCGTCTTACTTACCCCAATGTTGTGTTCTCTTGCCTGCTGTGTGGTGCGTTTTATTTACTTCAATGTTGTGTTCTCTTGCTTGCTGTGTGGAGCGTCTTACTTACCCCAATGTTGTGTTCTCTTGCCTGCTGTGTGGTGCGTTTTATTTACCCCAATGTTGTGTTCTCTTGCCTGCTGTGTGGAGCGTCTTACTTACCCCAATGTTGTGTTCTCTTGCCTGCTGTGTGGAGCGTCTTATTTACTCCAATGTTGTGTTCTCTTGCCTGCTGTGTGGAGTGTCTTATTTACTCCAATGTTGTGTTCTCTTGCCTGCTGTGTGGTGCGTTTTATTTACCCCAATGTTGTGTTCTCTTGCCTGCTGTGTGGAGTGTCTTATTTACTCCAATGTTGTGTTCTCTTGCCTGCTGTGTGGTGCGTTCTATTTACTCCAATGTTGTGTTCTCTTGCCTGCTGTGTGGAGCGTCTTATTTACCCCAATGTTGTGTTCTCTTGCCTGCTGTGTGGTGCGTTTTATTTACTCCAATGTTGTGTTCTCTTGCCTGCTGTGTGAAGCGTCTTATTTACCCCAATGTTGTGTTCTCTTGCCTGCTGTGTGGAGCGTCTTATTTACTCCAATGTTGTGTTCTCTTGCCTGCTGTCTGGAGCGTCTTATTTACCTCAATGTTGTGTTCTCTTGCCTGCTGTGTGGAGCGTCTTATTTACCCCAATGTTGTGTTCTCTTGCCTGCTGTGTGGTGCGTTTTATTTACTCCAATGTTGTGTTCTCTTGCCTGCTGTGTGGTGCGTTTTATTTACCCCAATGTTGTGTTCTCTTGCCTGCTGTGTGGAGCGTCTTATTCACTCCAATGTTGTGTTCTCTTGCCTGCTGTGTGGTGCGTTTTATTTACTCCAATGTTGTGTTCTCTTGCCTGCTGTGTGGAGCGTCTTACTTACCCCAATGTTGTGTTCTCTTGCCTGCTGTGTGGTGCGTTTTATTTACTCCAATGTTGTGTTCTCTTGCCTGCTGTGTGGAGCGTCTTATTTACTCCAATGTTGTGTTCTCTTGCCTGCTGTGTGGTGCGTTTTATTTACTCCAATGTTGTGTTCTCTTGCCTGCTGTGTGGAGCGTCTTACTTACCCCAATGTTGTGTTCTCTTGCCTGCTGTGTGGTGCGTTTTATTTACTCCAATGTTGTGTTCTCTTGCCTGCTGTGTGGTGCGTTTTATTTACTCCAATGTTGTGTTCTCTTTCCTGCTGTGTGAAGCGTCTTATTTACCCCAATGTTGTGTTCTCTTGCCTGCTGTGTGGAGCGTCTTATTTACTCCAATGTTGTGTTCTCTTGCCTGCTGTCTGGAGCGTCTTATTTACCTCAATGTTGTGTTCTCTTGCCTGCTGTCTGGAGCGTCTTATTTACCTCAATGTTGTGTTCTCTTGCCTGCTGTGTGGAGCGTCTTATTTACCCCAATGTTGTGTTCTCTTGCCTGCTGTGTGGTGCGTTTTATTTACTCCAATGTTGTGTTCTCTTGCCTGCTGTGTGGTGCGTTTTATTTACTCCAATGTTGTGTTCTCTTTCCTGCTGTGTGAAGCGTCTTATTTACCCCAATGTTGTGTTCTCTTGCCTGCTGTGTGGAGCGTCTTATTTACTCCAATGTTGTGTTCTCTTGCCTGCTGTCTGGAGCGTCTTATTTACCTCAATGTTGTGTTCTCTTGCCTGCTGTGTGGAGCGTCTTATTTACCCCAATGTTGTGTTCTCTTGCCTGCTGTGTGGTGCGTTTTATTTACTCCAATGTTGTGTTCTCTTGCCTGCTGTGTGGTGCGTTTTATTTACCCCAATGTTGTGTTCTCTTGCCTGCTGTGTGGAGCGTCTTATTTACTCCCATGTTGTGTTCTCTTGCCTGCTGTGTGGTGCGTTTTATTTACTCCAATGTTGTGTTCTCTTGCCTGCTGTGTGGAGCGTCTTACTTACCCCAATGTTGTGTTCTCTTGCCTGCTGTGTGGTGCGTTTTATTTACTCCAATGTTGTGTTCTCTTGCCTGCTGTGTGGAGGTCTTATTTACTCCAATGTTGTGTTCTCTTGCCTGCTGTGTGGTGCGTTTTATTTACTCCAATGTTGTGTTCTCTTGCCTGCTGTGTGGAGCGTCTTACTTACCCCAATGTTGTGTTCTCTTGCCTGCTGTGTGGTGCGTTTTATTTACTC
The DNA here is from genome assembly GCA_030386875.1 of Morinoia aosen. Taxonomy (NCBI): domain Eukaryota; kingdom Metazoa; phylum Arthropoda; class Malacostraca; order Amphipoda; family Talitridae; genus Morinoia; species Morinoia aosen. The sequence goes on along the minus strand of CM059578.1, from coordinate 34,148,139 downwards.
CAATGTTGTGTTCTCTTGCCTGCTGTGTGGAGCGTCTTATTTACTCCAATGTTGTGTTCTCTTGCCTGCTGTGTGGTGCGTTTTATTTACTCCAATGTTGTGTTCTCTTGCCTGCTGTGTGGTGGGTCTTATTTACCCAATATTGTTACCTATGATATTCTCCTAGAGACTGTACATCTTTATTTGGATCTGTATCACTGCGTCTTATATTCTCTTACAAGTTATATGGTACATCTTCTTAACTCCTATATTGCTGGCTGTGGTACTCTGTCATAGGTTTTGTGCCATCTTTATTGGAAATAAAATCTTTTTCCCTTATATATTGAGCATTTTATTTACTCCTGTCTCACTGAGTGCTAAATTCTCGTACGTACTACACGTTACATCGTATTTACTCCTCTATTACACCGTAAGCTCCTGTGCACGATAAATATTTCATCTCATTCGTTCTACTATCACAGAGCGTTATATTGCACGATAGATAATATCTAATTAATTGCTTCAACGGTGGTCCGGCCATGTGTCATCTTTGTGCGATTTGCACCAATTTAAAAATGTGTTTTTAATCCAACCAAGATCGTGCATATAATTCAATAAGTTGGCTGCTCAAAGGTCTCTCGATTAATACCTGCAAGCTACGTTCAAATATTCAATATTATGAGAAACTATAACTACAAACTATTTACGAGGCAGCAGGCGTGATATTAGATGCTATAATTAGAATGGAATACAATAAATTGTTATAAATTGTTTGCTTGATGGAATACAATAAATTGTTACACTCGTATTACGTGATAAAATCATCTTAAAATTTCCAACTACATATACTACTTGGTGACATTCTATTGCTAATCTATATGTGTATTATTTTAAGATTGATAACATTGTTAGAACACGTATTTAGAACACATAATTTTAGAACACATAATTTTTACGTACGTACGAGACTTTAAAGAAAGGTAATTGTTTTGCAATTCCTGCTAAGTACCGAGCCCCCCTTGGGTACGGTGCCCTACTGCACACCCACAGCAACCCACAGTACTCCCCAGTACCCCTCACCAGGGTAGGCCATCTTCATGACCCTGGTCTGGGGGTATCCCAACTTCTGGTTGCCGGCGATGGTGTAGGAGCGGCTGGGGGGCACGGGCGGGGGGCGCTCCTGGGGGGGGGGGGGAGAGGGTTTACAAGGGCATGTAACGATCTGCTAAATTGATGAGAGCACTTCAGTGCTGATCACGGAATCAGAATACGTCATTGTTAATTAAAGAGAAACGAGCGCTTCAATATTATTTAACGGGATCAGAGCACTTCAATATTAATTAACGGGATCAGGGCTTTTCAATATTATTTAACGGGATCAGAGAACTTCAATATTATTAAGCGGGATCAGAACACTTCAATATTATTTAACGGGATCAGAGCACTTCAATATTATTTAACGGGATCAGAGCACTTCAATATTATTTAACGGGATCAGAGCACTTCAATATTATTTAACGGGATCAGAGCACTTCAATATTATTTAACGGGATCAGAGAACTTCAATATTATTAAACGGGATCAGAGCACTTCAATATTATTTAACGGGATCAGAGCACTTAAATATTATTTGACGGGATCAGAGCACTTCAATATTATTTAACGGGACCAGAGCACTTCAATATTATTTAACGGGATCAGAGCACTTCAATATTATTTGACGGGATCAGAGCACTTCAATATTATTTAACGGGATCAGAGCACTTCAATATTATTTCACGGGATCAGAGCACTTCAATATTATTTAACGGGATCAGAGCACTTCAATTTTATTTAACGGGATCAGAGAACTTCAATATTATTAAACGGGATCAGAGCACTTCAATATTATTTAACGGGATCAGAGAACTTCAATATTATTAAACGGGATCAGAGCACTTCAATATCATTTAACGGGATCAGAGCACTTCAATATTATTTAACGGGATCAGAGCACTTCAATATTATTTGACGGGATCAGAGAACTTCAATATCATTTAACGGGATCAGAGCACTTCAATTTTATTTGGCGGGATCAGAGCACTTCAATATTATTTAACGAGATCAGAGCACTTCAATATTATTTGACGGGATCAGAGCACTTCAATATTATTTAACGGGATCAGAGAACTTCAATATTATTTAATGGGATCAGAGCACTTCAATATTATTAAACGGGATCAGAGCACTTCAATATTATTTAACGGGATCAGAGCACTTCAATATTATTTGACGGGATCAGAGCACTTCAATATTACTTAACGGGATCAGAGCACTTCAATATCATTTAACGGGATCAGAGCACTTCAATATTATTTAACGGGATCAGAGCACTTCAATATTATTTGACGGGATCAGAGAACTCCAATATCATTTAACGGGATCAGAGCACTTCAATATTATTTGGCGGGATCAGAGCACTTCAATATTATTTAACGAGATCAGAGCACTTCAATATTATTTGACGGGATCAGAGCACTTCAATATTATTTAACGGGATCAGAGAACTTCAATATTATTTAATGGGATCAGAGCACTTCAATATTATTAAACGGGATCAGAGCACTTCAATATTGTTTAACGGGATCAGAGCACTTCAATATTATTTGACGGGATCAGAGCACTTCAATATTATTTAACGGGATCAGAGCACTTCAATATTATTTGGCGGGATCAGAGCACTTCAATATTATTTAACGGGATCAGAGCACTTCAATGTTATTTGACGGGATCAGAGCACTTCAATATTATTAACCGGGATCAGAGCACTTCAATATTATTTGACGGGATCAGAGCACTTCAATATTATTTAACGGGATCAGAGCACTTCAATATTATTTGACGGGATCAGAGCACTTCAATATTATTTGACGGGATCAGAGCACTTCAATATTATTTGACGGGATCAGAGCACTTCAATATTATTTGACGGGATCAGAGCACTTCAATATTATTTGACGGGATCAGAGCACTTCAATAATATTTGACGGGATCAGAGCACTTCAATATTATTTGACGGGATCAGAGCACTTCAATATTATTTGGCGGGATCAGAGCACTTCAATATTATTTACCGGGATCAGAGCACTTCAATATTATTTGACGGGATCACAGCACTTCAATATTATTTAACGGGATCAGAGCACAGCAATATTATTTTACGGGATCAGAGCACTTCAATATTATTTGACGGGATCAGAGCACTTCAATATTATTTGACGGGATCAGAGCACTTCAATATTATTTAACGGGATCAGAGCACTTCAATATTATTTAACGGAATCAGAGCACTTCAATATTATTTGACGGGATCAGAGCACTTCAATATTATTTGACGGGATCAGAGCACTTCAATATTATTTGACGGGATCAGAGCACTTCAATATTTTTTGACGGGATCAGAGCACTTCAATATTATTTAACGGGATCAGAGCACTTCAATATTATTTTGCGGGATCAGAGCACTTCAATATTATTTAACGGGATCAGAGCACAGCAATATTATTTTACGGGATCAGAGCACTTCAATATCATTTGACGGGATCAGAGCACTTCAATATTATTTGACGGGATCAGAGCACTTCAATATTATTTGACGGGATCAGAGCACTTCAATATTATTTGACGGGATCACAGCACTTCAATATTATTTGACGGGATCAGAGCACTTCAATATTATTTGACGGGATCAGAGCACTTCAATATTATTTGACGGGATCAAAGCACTTCAATACTATTTGACGGGATCAGAGCACTTCAATATTATTTAACGGGATCAGAGCACTTCAATATTATTTGACGGGATCAGAGCACTTCAATATTATTTAACGGGATCAGAGCACTTCAATATTATTTCACGGGATCAGAGCACTTCAATATTATTTAACGGGATCAGAGAACTTCAATATTATTAAACGGGATCAGAGCACTTCAATATCATTTAACGGGATCAGAGCACTTCAATATTATTTGACGGGATCAGAGCACTTCAATATTATTTAACGGGATCAGAGCACTTCAATATTATTTAACGGGATCAGAGAACTTCAATATCATTTAATGGGATCAGAGCACTTCAATATTATTAAACGGGATCAGAGCACTTCAATATTATTTAACGGGATCAGAGCACTTCAATATTATTCGCCGGGATCAGAGCACTTCAATATTATTTAACGGGATCAGAGCACTTCAATATTATTTGGCGGGATCAGAGCACTTCAATATTATTTAACGGGATCAGAGCACTTCAATATTATTTGACGGGATCAGAGCACTTCAATATTATTTGACGGGATCAGAGCACTTCAATATTATTTGACGGGATCAGAGCACTTCAATATTATTTAACGGGATCAGAGCACTTCAATATTATTTGGCGGGATCAGAGCACTTCAATATTATTTAACGGGATCAGAGCACTTCAATATTATTTGACGGGATCACAGCACTTCAATATTATTTAACGGGATCAGAGCACAGCAATATTATTTTACGGGATCAGAGCACTTCAATATTATTTGACGGGATCAGAGCACTTCAATATTATTTGACTGACGGGATCAGAGCACTTCAATATTATTTAACGGGATCAGAGCACTTCAATATTATTTAACGGGATCAGAGCACTTCAATATTATTTGACGGGATCAGAGCACTTCAATATTATTTGACGGGATCAGAGCACTTCAATATTATTTGACGGGATCAGAGCACTTCAATATTATTTGACGGGATCACAGCACTTCAATACTATTTGACGGGATCAGAGCTCTTCAATATTATTTAACGGGATCAGAGCACTTCAATATTATTTGACGGGATCAGAGCACTTCAATATTATTTAACGGGATCAGAGCACTTCAATATTATTTCACGGGATCAGAGCACTTCAATATTATTTAACGGGATCAGAGAACTTCAATATTATTAAACGGGATCAGAGCACTTCAATATCATTTAACGGGATCAGAGCACTTCAATATTATTTGACGGGATCAGAGCACTTCAATATTATTTAACGGGATCAGAGCACTTCAATATTATTTAACGGGATCAGAGAACTTCAATATTATTTAATGGGATCAGAGCACTTCAATATTATTAAACGGGATCAGAGCACTTCAATATTATTTAACGGGATCAGAGCACTTCAATATTATTCGACGGGATCAGAGCACTTCAATATTATTTAACGGGATCAGAGCACTTCAATATTATTTGGCGGGATCAGAGCACTTCAATATTATTTAACGGGATCAGAGCACTTCAATATTATTTGACGGGATCAGAGCACTTCAATATTATTTGACGGGATCAGAGCACTTCAATATTATTTGACGGGATCAGAGCACTTCAATATTATTTAACGGGATCAGAGCACTTCAATATTATTTGGCGGGATCAGAGCACTTCAATATTATTTAACGGGATCAGAGCACTTCAATATTATTTGACGGGATCACAGCACTTCAATATTATTTAACGGGATCAGAGCACAGCAATATTATTTTACGGGATCAGAGCACTTCAATATTATTTGACGGGATCAGAGCACTTCAATATTATTTGACTGACGGGATCAGAGCACTTCAATATTATTTAACGGGATCAGAGCACTTCAATATTATTCAACGGGATCAGAGCACTTCAATATTATTTGACGGGATCAGAGCACTTCAATATTATTTGACGGGATCAGAGCACTTCAATATTATTTGACGGGATCAGAGCACTTCAATATTATTTGACGGGATCAGAGCACTTCAATATTATTTAACGGGATCAGAGCACTTCAATATTATTTGGCGGGATCAGAGCACTTCAATATTATTTAACGGGATCAGAGCACAGCAATATTATTTTACGGGATCAGAGCACTTCAATATCATTTGACGGGATCAGAGCACTTCAATATTATTTGACAGGATCAGAGCACTTCAATATTATTTGACGGGATCAGAGCACTTCAATATTATTTGACGGGATCACAGCACTTCAATATTATTTGACGGGATCAGAGCACTTCAATATTATTTGACGGGATCAGAGCACTTCAATATTATTTGACGGGATCACAGCACTTCAATATTATTTGACGGGATCAGAGCACTTCAATATTATTTAACGGGATCAGAGCACTTCAATATTATTTGACGGGATCACAGCACTTCAATATTATTTGACGGGATCAGAGCACTTCAATATTATTTGACGGGATCAGAGCACTTCAATATTATTTGACGGGATCAGAGCACTTCAATATTATATGACGGGATCAGAGCACTTCAATATTATTTGACGGGATCAGAGCACTTCAATATCATTTGACGGGATCAGAGCACTTCAATATTATTTGACGGGATCAGAGCACTTCAATATTATTTGACGGGATCAGAGCACTTCAATATTATTTGACGGGATCACAGCACTTCAATATTATTTGACGGGATCACAGCACTTCAATATTATTTGACGGGATCAGAGCACTTCAATATTATTTGACGGGATCACAGCACTTCAATATTATTTGACGGGATCAGAGCACTTCAATATTATTTAACGGGATCAGAGCACTTCAATATTATTTGACGGGATCAGAGCACTTCAATATTATTTGACGGGATCAGAGCACTTCAATATTATATGACGGGATCAGAGCACTTCAATATTATTTGACGGGATCAGAGCACTTCAATATTATTTGACGGGATCAGAGCACTTCAGCATTATTTGACGGGATCAGAGCACTTCAATATTATTTGACGGGATCAGAGCACTTTAATATTATTTGACGGGATCAGAGCACTTCAATATTATTTGACGGGATCAGAGCACTTCAGTATTATTTGACGGGATCAGAGCACTTCAATATTATTTGACGGGATCAGAGCACTTCAATATTATTTGACGGGATCAGAGCACTTCAATATTATTTGACGGGATCAGAGCACTTCAATATTATTTGACGGGATCAGAGCACTTCAATATTATTTGACGGGATCAGAGCACTTCAATATTATTTGACGGGATCAGAGCACTTCAGTATTATTTGACGGGATCAGAGCACTTCAGTATTATTTGACGGGATCAGAGCACTTCAATATTAACTTGTTGCAGAATTCGATCATTACAGCTGTATGGAGACGTTACAAGGGACGCTATATCTGCTGGAAGTCGCGGGTTCGTATCCCGGCGCTGGCGCAGAGATTTTCCCCGTTGGGTATAAGGGAAAGCTCCTGCACAATACCCCACTCAACCCAGGTGACGGAAATGGGTACCGGCTTTACGGGGGAACCGTCATGGTGTCCTATATATAGGGTTAGTTGTAAGACATTTGAAAAACCAATGCTAAGATCATATGTATCAGGCTTGATTGGAAATAAAGCATCCCAAAGATGCCGATGTTAACCTTTTATCGGCAGCGGCGATATTCGGCAATGATTTTCATCAATGTGCTGCATACCGATGATGTTCTCTATTATTTTATTCAATGGGATCAGTAATGTTGTTTTCCACCATTTCCATCAAAAAGTTCCACAATAATATTTCCTACCATTCTGGCCTGCTAGTTGCAGCGTAGAGAAATATTGGTTCAGGTCATACCTAAGAAATCTTTAGCAATACGTTGTCATTAACGACGCAAAATCGGACCCGCAGACAATTAGCCATGGAGTTCCACAAGGATCTGTTCTTGGGCCTCTCCTATTTGTGATTTTTATCAATGATATTATTAAGTCTACATCATTTTTCAAATTCATACTTTTTGCCGATGACAGTACGCTTTCTACAGTCCTTCCGAACCAAAATCCCCCTATGATTGCGGAGAGTATAAATGATGAACTCCGTAAGATTTCATTGTGGCTTGAAGCTAATAAAATTAGCCTTAATATCGATAAAACAAAATATATCACATTCTCATACAAGAAAAATATTTCTCTCCCACGCATTAAAATTGGTGAAGGTGAAATCGAAGAAACCAACTCATGCAAGTTTCTGCGCATCATAATAGATAAACATCTGACCTTCAAAGAGCACATCGCTCATATTAGTTCTAAATTATCAAAATCCATCGGAATCCTAAATAAAGTTAAAAATTTCCTGCCTGAAACAGCTTTACGAATGCTCTACCGAACGCTCATTTCACCATACTTGCAATACGGAATAGAAGCATGGCACGGAACTGATAAAAATAAAACCAATATAATTTTTACTCTGCAAAAAACAGCCATCAGAGCGGTAAAGAACCTTGAATATAATGCTCACACAAATGAATCATTCAAAAAATTACAAATACACCAACTTTCGGATCTCTAAAAAACCTTTATTTGTAATTTAATTTACAAAACATTAACAAATGATGGCGACAATGGCCTAAAACAATTATTAACTGCGCAAACTGGTCATCACGACCATTTAACCCGAAATAGAAGTAAATTCATGCTTCCTTATTATTCAAAGACCCGGTCGCAACACAGTATCCTATTCGTTGGAACTAAAACTTAAAACTCAATACCTGCGGAGATCCGTGAAATTAATTCTTATAAGGTATTCAAAAGAAATATTTAGTCTCACTTCCTATCGGAATACTAGTCGTGTAAGATCGCCAAGTCAAATCTTGCCTCCTAAATGTCTGGTCCTAATAATGTAATTTGTCACGGGTAATATCGCCGATTTTCAGTCTGCTCTTAAATATTTTATCGAATATACTGTTAAATATATTCCATATGACCTATATTGTAAAATGAAGCATCAAATATCGAGTTAATTATCTCATTGATCAGTCTAATGCGAAACTAGGATAAGTGAATTAGGTTAAACACTATTGTACACCTTAGAATAACGTGATGGTAGGATGTCCTAGAAATCGCTGAACTTGTTCGGGCCCACAGGTAGCTGTACTCAAATTTGACCATTGTACTAGACTTTAGAAACATTCTACCTCTGTATCACCTGTGGTAAATAAATTGGTTAAATTGTTTAAATATTCAGGGTGATTTTGAACCCCACTCCTCAAGTCACACTGCTCCACTCATCAAGTCCCTCGCCCCACTCACCAAGGGCGGTGAGACCCCACTCGAAAAGCCCCGCTCACGAAGCCCCACAAAGGGCGGTGAGGCACCACTTGACAAGCCCCGCTCACCAAGCCCCACCAAGGGCGGTGAGGCCCCACTTGACAAGCCCCGCTCACCAAGCCCCACAAAGGGCGGTGAGGCCCCACTTGACAAGCCCCGCTCACCAAGCCCCACCAAGGGCGGTGAGGCCCCACTTGACAAGCCCCGCTCACCAAGCCCCACCAAGGGCGGTGAGGCACCACTTGACAAGCCCCGCTCACCAAGCCCCACCAAGGGCGGTGAGGCCCCACTTGACAAGCCCCGCTCACCAAGCCCCACCAAGGGCGGTGAGGCACCACTTGACAAGCCCCGCTCACCAAGCCCCACCAAGGGCGGTGAATCCCCACTTGACAAGCCCCGCTCACCAAGCCCCACCAAGGGCGGTGAGGCCCCACTTGACAAGCCCCGCTCACCAAGCCCCACCAAGGGCGGTGAGGCCCCACTTGACAAGCCCCGCTCACCAAGCCCCACCAAGGGCGGTGAGGCACCACTTGACAAGCCCCGCTCACCAAGCCCCACCAAGGGCGGTGAGGCCCCACTTGACAAGCCCCGCTCACCAAGCCCCACCAAGGGCGGTGAGGCACCACTTGACAAGCCCCGCTCACCAAGCCCCACCAAGGGCGGTGAGGCCCCACTTGACAAGCCCCGCTCACCAAGCCCCACCAAGGGCGGTGAGGCACCACTTGACAAGCCCCGCTCACCAAGCCCCACCAAGGGCGGTGAGGCCCCACTTGACAAGCCCCGCTCACCAAGCCCCACAAAGGGCGGTGAGGCCCCACTTGACAAGCCCCGCTCACCAAGCCCCACAAAGGGCGGTGAGGCCCCACTTGACAAGCCCCGCTCACCAAGCCCCACCAAGGGCGGTGAGGCCCCACTTGACAAGCCCCGCTCACCAAGCCCCACCAAGGGCGGTGAGGCCCCACTTGACAAGCCCCGCTCACCAAGCCCCACCAAGGGCGGTGAGGCCCCACTTGACAAGCCCCGCTCACCAAGCCCCACAAAGGGCGGTGAGGCCCCACTTGACAAGCCCCGCTCACCAAGCCCCACCAAGGGCGGTGAGGCCCCACTTGACAAGCCCCGCTCACCAAGCCCCACCAAGGGCGGTGAGGCCCCACTTGACAAGCCCCGCTCACCAAGCCCCACCAAGGGCGGTGAGGCCCCACATGACAAGCCCCGCTCACCAAGCCCCACCAAGGGCGGTGAGGCCCCACTTGACAAGCCCCGCTCACCAAGCCCCACAAAGGGCGGTGAGGCCCCACTTGACAAGCCCCGCTCACCAAGCCCCACCAAGGGCGGTGAGGCCCCACTTGACAAGCCCCGCTCACCAAGCCCCACCAAGGGCGGTGAGGCCCCACTTGACAAGCCCCGCTCACCAAGCCCCACAAAGGGCGGTGAGGCCCCACTTGACAAGCCCCGCTCACCAAGCCCCACCAAGGGCGGTGAGGCACCACTTGACAAGCCCCGCTCACCAAGCCCCACCAAGGGCGGTGAGGCCCCACTTGACAAGCCCCGCTCACCAAGCCCCACAAAGGGCGGTGAGGCCCCACTTGACAAGCCCCGCTCACCAAGCCCCACCAAGGGCGGTGAGGCCCCACTTGACAAGCCCCGCTCACCAAGCCCCATCAAGGGCGGTGAGACCCCTACACTTGACAAGCCCCACTCACCAGGTCGAGGCCGAAGAGGTCGCAGGTCTGCTTGATGGTGTTGGGGTCGCAGCGGTCGAGCAGGTCTGGGGGCGGGGTGCAGGCGATGGGCTGGGGGCGGGGCCTCGCGGCCTTGCTGCTGCGCGTGCGCATCTCGAGGTTGCGGCGCAGGGTGGGCCACCGCCGCCGGGTGTGCCAGCCCCGCCACACCGCCTGAATGAGTGTGGCGCTTGTGTGCCGTGTCTCGATGCGCTGCATCTCCAGCTGCTGGCGCGCCCCTTCGCTGTGTGGGGGTGGGTCAGGTTAGGTGTGGTGTTGCAGGCTGTGTATGGGTTGGGTTAGGTTAGGTGTGTGTTGCAGGCTGTGTATGGGTTGGGTTAGGTTAGGTGTGTTGCAGGCTGTGTATGGGTTGGGTTAGGTTAGGTGTGTGTTTCAGGCTGTGTATGGGTAGGGTTAGGTTAGGTGTGGAGTTGCAGGCTGTGTATGGGTTAGGTTAGGTGTGGAGTTGCAGGCTGTGTATGGGTTGGGTTAGGTTAGGTGTGGAGTTGCAGGCTGTGTATGGGTTGGGTTAGGTTAGGTGTGGAGTTGCAGGCTGTGTATGGGTTGGGTTAGGTAGGTGTGGAGTTGCAGGCTGTGTATGGGTTGGGTTAGGTTAGGTGTGGTGTTGCAGGCTGTGTATGGGTTGGGTTAGGTTAGGTGTGGAGTTGCAGGCTGTGTATGGGTTGGGTTAGGTTAGGTGTGTGTTACAGGCTGTGTATGGGTTGGGTTAGGTTAGGTGTGGAGTTGCAGGCTGTGTATGGGTTAGGTTAGGTTAGGTGTGGAGTTGCAGGCTGTGTATGGGTTGGGTTAGGTTAGGTGTGGAGTTGCAGGCTGTGTATGGGTTGGGTTAGGTTAGGTGTGGAGTTGCAGGCTGTGTATGGGTTGGGTTAGGTTAGGTGTGGAGTTGCAGGCTGTATATGGGTTGGTTGAGGTTAGGTGTGGTGTTGCAGGCTGTGTATGGGTTGGGTTAGGTTAGGTGTGGTGTTTGGGGGCCTGCATTTAGTGCACTACTGCTCTGAACTGGTCTACCATTGCACTATTCATTCTATAACAGTTCTTCACTACTGTTTAATCTACTACTTTTCTTCTTCTGCTTCCACCTAGTATGGGGAGACCTACCTCAATACCTACAAAGGGACTTACAAAAGTGCATGAAATTTGCGGCTAAGGTGGTATGCCACGGTAATTTCAGAAAACGTGATCACGTAACCCCTCTCCTCAATAAACTCGGCTGGATTCCTATCCAAGAAAGGCCCCTCATGCAGAAGGCCCAATACGTGTTCTCCTCGTTATATCTTCCTCAGAGCAATGCTGAGATAGTGCGTTTCCATCCACCCACTGTAACCAATCAAAGACCGAACATAAACAATAATGTCTTAGTCAACTATCGTTCATCTCACTTAGGGCAGAAAGCTCTGTCCATACCAGGCGCCTTACTGTGGAACAAACTTCCACTGAGTATTAAAATCCCTCAAAGGCCGAGAGAATTCAAAGCCAAAATAACTCGTCATCTTGTGTCTCAAAAATAATTCTTATTTACAGAACATACTGAATAAGTATTGATGAATCGCATTTGCCTGGTATCTCCATTGCTGAACAATCTCCTCCGATCATTGTCATGAAATTCAAGACATCACACAACAGTTTTGAAGTATGCGTAGGTATTATGATTTGATTGCCTATACGCTGCCATTTGCAAACATGCTTACTTGCATATGTGTGTATGTACACCTGTGTGCACTAGAGTAGATAAACCAGTCGAAAGTTACATTCTATGTCATCACTCTCCGTTTCTTTGCAACATTAAACTAGACCGTTATGGTACCTATATGTGTGTGTGTGTTTATCAATTGCAGACATTCTGCACCGTATTACAAAGATAATGTGATTTTTTTTCTAATAGGAAATTGTAAAGCATCCATGTAAAAATAAAACAATAAATTCGTAGTGTGATCGTAGTGCGTATAATGCGTATAATGCGTATATGCGTAGTGCGTATAAATTCGTAGTGCGTATAATGCTTATAATTATATGCTTATAATAATGTGATACCCATGTACATCTGTATGTTTATCAATTGCCGACAATTTGCGCCACATTTCGAAGATAATGTGATTTTTTTTCAAATATGAAACCCTTATAGGACATTAATGTTTTCTTTCTTATTCGCGTCCCACAATCGTTTTCATGTTTCTGACTTAGGTAGACTGTTTTGTGCCACTAATCTCAGTACGAAAATTTTATAAAATTCATGCCATAATAAAAGATATTTTTTCCGTTTACCCCGATTGGAATGGTGGTTTATGCTGATTAGATTACGCTGATATTTGCGCACATGCTTACTTGTGTATATGTGTACGGTGTATATGTGTACGTGTGCACGCTATGCGTATGACACTTTATAGAATGCGTATGTATTGTAATTGCCTCGATGAATAGAAATGCATCTGTGTATGCTTACGAGTTTGGTGTAAGTATGTGCGTGGGTATGTGTGTGCATGTGTATGTGTATATATTTACATGTATATGTGCACATATGTGTGTACTAGACTGACAACTAGCATTTTAACAGAGATAATGTTTTTTTTCTGTTCGCTCTCAACTTGTAACATTACCTAACTCGTCATCTCTTTATTATTGTACAGCATTAATGTATAAACTATACATTTGTTGTGCGATCATGCAGTTATATTTAAATAAAATGCTTATTAACCAACGACCGTTATGTTAAATTTGTTGAATTAGAAATACAAAACTTATAATCTTCTTGGTCCTCATGCTTATGTGTACATATATATATATATTTATATATATGTGTTTGTGTGTGTGTGTGTATAATATATATATATGTATATGTACGTGTATATATATATGTATATGGATATGTATTTATATATATATTTTTTTCATGCTTCCTTAAAATGACACTTGTGAACATTGGCCGAAACAAGCGATTCATATATTATTTCCTGGCATCAATAATTGCGAAGTTTTTCGTCATGTACATGTAAACTGTCAAAAATTTTTTCACCCCACAATGAAAATGCATCGTCCAAGAAATTGTGTTATCTCTTATAATTATCATTACATGTATTATCAAATGTAGATTAAGCAAGATTAGGAGTACATTGCCCTCAATCATTTCTTTTCGACTAGTGACATGGGTATTACAAGACTCATGTGTGTGTATCATCTAAGTGTATTAACTTTAAGATATTTAAAAACCAATGATTGTAATATTGTACAATCTCTATTTGAAATAAAGTTTTTTCTTTTTCTTTTTCCTTTCTTTTCTGAAGTGGTTGTTAGGGTTTGCATTCTCAAGGTCCGGTTCCGCTTTAACTTTTGAAAATGTGGCCTTGGTTTGATTTCTGGAGTATACCAATAGTTTTTTAATTGTGTTGTTTTTGGCTTTTGAAGTTGAAATGTTGTTTTGCGATTTGGAGTTGTAATTTTGTTTAATTTTCAAGTTATAATATTGTTGTTTTTCTTAAACAAACAACTGAATTTTTTGCAACGTCCAAAAAACATTTAGCTAAAAAATTGGCGTGTTAGGACGAACAAATCAAACCGTTCATTTCGAAATACAAATACTGTCAAAAAAACGCCACAACTCTCATCACATACTCACGCTGCTACTCACACAAACCTAAAAAAAAATTGTCGCTTGCCTATGACACTCTCACACACACACACACACACACACACATTCACACACACACACGCACACGAGCCTCAAGAAAAAATATCGCTTTCCTATAGCATATATACATACACAAACCTCAATAAAATATACCGCTTGTCTTTGGCATAACACACACGAACCTCAAGAAAATATGCCGCTTGCCGAGTGCCCAGTTGACGGTGTTCATGGTGGGGGACTTGGAGGCGTCGTCGATGTTGCGGAGGAAGAACTCGAGGATCACCCTGCAGTCCTCGATGGTCTTCTCGTCCGTCCGCCTGAGGCGCTTGGACGGCGCCAGCAGGCGGTAGCGGTACACGAAGCTGCGGAACCGCATCCGGTGTGGGTACCCGCCCGCCATCAGGTTAACCGTCTCCAGAACCTGCGGTAATAAATTGATCGGTAAATGATTAGTAGGCCTGCGAAATTTAGATGAACATTCACCGACACCACCACACTAGCAGCATCACCACCACACCACACACCAGCCGCATCACCAGACCAGCAGCATCACCACCACACCACACACCAGTCGCATCACCACACCAGCAGCATCACCACCACACCACACATCAGCCGCATCACCACCACACCACACACCAGTCGCATCACCACACCAGCAGCATCACCACCACACCACACACCAGCCGCATCACCACACCAGCAGCATCACCACCATACCACACACCAGCCGCATCACCACACCAGCAGCATCACCACCACACCACACACCAGTCGCATCACCACACCAGCAGCATCACCACCACACCACACACCAGCCGCATCACCACACCGGCTCCCTAACCACCGACCTGCAGCGCCCGGATCTGCTTGATGACGGTGGCGCGGTCGAAGAGGCCGGGCGTCTCGGCGGAGTTGGCGCGGATGCAGCGAATGAAATGCGGCTTGGCGTGCACCAGCGTGCGCAGGAGGTTGTCTAGGCGCGTGTGGAAGTCCTGCGTCAGGGTGGAGACCGGCTCATCCCCGTTTTGTCTGCGGGGGCGGGGGAGGGGGGGGCAGGGCAACGTAGTAAGTACAGCTTTAACGGTAACGCATGTAGCCAATCATAATGGTGATAATGATGATAGTAATAATTATTATAATGTAGACAATAATAATAGTAATAATGCAGCGTACAGTCTTAACGGTAATGCATACAGCCAATTATAATGGTAATCATGATGATAGTGGTAATTATTGTTATATAAACAATAATAATAGATCATAGTGATAGACAATAATAGTAATATACAATCTTGATAAACAATGATAGTAACAAACAACAATAAATAGAGTAATAATACATACCGACGACAAACACACAGCCTTAAAGTAATTTTGCCTTTGTTCTCATGAAAGATTGTCCAACTTTGAATGTGTGGATTTATACAATACAAAATCACAATAAGAAGCTTCTCGTTCACAAGAACGATGGCCTAAATTTGAATTTGTAATTTGACTTATGAGAATTTTGTTTCAGAGTTCTTTTTATGAGAATTAACGATGTAGGTGATTCGAGTTCAAGCTACATCGTTGGTAAAAATGACGCTTCTGTTCATCCCAAAAAAGATTAATAGTATTTAAGTACTATGCCACTCTATTTCGCGATAATAGCATAGTGCCATTTTTTTATCGAGTCTGCAATGTAACTAAAATTTTTTCCATGATTCTAATTTTAACGAGCAAATACATGTTCTCAAGTGACAGCGCTCGTCTCAAGATACGATGCTCGTCTTCAAGATACGAAACCAGTCTCCAAGATACGATGCTGCGCTACGCGGCATCACGTGACCAACCAACTCACAGGTCGGTATGGGACGTGGGGGATATCCTGAAGGAGACGCCCCTGGGGGCAGAGTCCTGCGAGAAGAGCGCCTTCATCTCGGACCCGAAGAGGTGCGTAGCGAAGCCGAAGGTGCAGGTGAGCTTGTGGAACACGCACACCAGGTCGTCCGTGATGATATCGCGGTTCGTGTCTGCGAACAGCGCGGTGTATGTGAGGCTTGAAGTTTTGTTGCACTGTGGTACAGCAGTGTAGCAATCTCGTAATGACAGCAGTGTAGCAATCTCGTAAGGACAGCAGTGCAACAATCTCGTAATGACAGCAGTGTAGCAATCTCGACAGCAATCTCTTAATGACAGAAGCGCCGTAATATGATAGGAAATATCCCCTTTCCCCAACCACCCCCAATACCCTTCCCTCTGCACGGGCACAATTCATGACACTTTAAGCCGATCTTCACTGAAACAACGGTTAAAAAGACTGTAATTTGGTCTTTTTGACCATAATAATGATCAAACAAATTATTTAAAACCATGTTATTGCCCTACTACGGTCAAAAGACCGAAATAATAACAGTGCAGTAAAATGGTTTGAAATTCGTCCCTCTCGGCAAAGTGGAAGAAATTCGTGACTGAGTTTTCACGCTCTAAAGATTTCGTTAGCAGAACGTGGCTAAATATGACGCACTCATTTCAAGACCCTAGATGTGAAGGACTTTCAAAACCTAGCACAGTGCAGCAGAATTTCAAACTCAAACCATGCAAGCTAGCAAGTTCAGTCCTGCAGCTAAAACTTTCAAGTTTTGCTCAATGCACCACCGCAAAAAATAGTGAAAAAATGTACAAATTACAAGGCTAAGCTTTTCATTCAATTCCAAAGGTCTGGAGGACTGCTTCACTGTGATATTGTCTCGAGTAGTACGAAGAGTAACGTCTCGTTCGAACCAAATAAGACGCTCATGCCTCCACAGCATCTCTACCACGCTGTCCAATAAGAAGCGCGCCGGGCAAACTTCGTTAACACGCTTCCTCTGATGGGCTAAACTCAAGTTCAATATTCAATTCAAATTTAAACAATTTAAACAATTTAAACAATTTAAACAATTTATTTACCACAGGAGATACAGAGATAAAATGTTTCTTAAGTCTAGTACAATGGTCAAATTTGAGTATAGCTACCTGTGGGCCCGAATAAGTTCAGTGACTTCTAGGGCATCCTACCATCAAGGTTAGTCTTAGGAGTACAATAATGTTTAACCTAATTCACTTAAACTAGAGACGCATTAGACTGATCAATGAGATAATTAACTCGAAATTAGACACTTCATTTCACAATATAGTTCATATGGACTTGATTTAACAGTATAGTCGACAAACGATTCATGAACAGACTGAAGATCGGCGAAATTAATCACGGCGAATTACATTATTAGGACCAGTTATGTAGGTGACAAGGTTTGACTCTGTGATCTTACACGACTAGTAATCTGATAGGAAGTGAGACTCAAGATTATTTTTGAATACCTTATAAGAATTACTTTCACGGATCTCCGCAGGTATTGAGTTCCAAGTTTTAGTTCCAACGAAGAGGATACTGTGTTGTGACCGAGCCTTTGAGTAATAAGGAAGCATGAATTTACTTCTATTTCGGGTTAAATGGTCGTGATGACCAGTTTGCGCAGTTAATAGTTGTTTTAGGCTATTGTCGCCATCATTTGTTAATGTTTTGTAAATGAAATTGCAAATGGAGATTTTGTAGAGATCCGAGAGCTTAAGTATTCGTAAATTTTTGAATGAGTCATTTGTGTGAGCATTATATTCTATATTCTTTACCGCTCTTATGGCTCTTTTTTGCAGGGTAAAAATTTTGTTGGTTTTATTTTTATCAGTTCCGTACCATGCTTCTATTCCGTATTGCAAGTATGGTGAAATGAGCGTTCGGTAGAGCATTTGTAAGGCTGTTTCAGGCAGGAAATTTTTAACTTTATTTAGGATTCCGATAGATTTTGATAATTTAGAACTAATATGAGCGATGTGCTCTTTAAAGGTTAGATGTTTGTCTATTATGATGCCCAGGAATTTACTTGAGTGGGTTTCTTCGATTTCACCTTCGCCAATTTGAATGCGTGGGAGAGATATATTTTTCTTGTATGAGAATGTAATATATTTTGTTTTATCGATATTAAGGCTTATTTTATTAGCTTTAAGCCACAATGAAACCTTATGAAGTTCATTATTTATACGCTCCGCCATCCTAGCGGGATTTTGGTCTGGAAGGACCGCAGAAAGGGTACTGTCATCGGCAAAGAGTATGAATTTGAAGAATGATGTAGATTTAATGATATCATTGATAAAAATTAGAAATAGGAGAGGCCCAAGGACAGATCCTTGTGGAACTCCATGGCTAATTGTCTGTGGGTCTGATTCTGCGTCGTCAATGACAACGTATTGTTTCCGATTTGCTAAGTATGATCTGAACCAATCATGGGCAGCCCCTCGAATACCATAACAGTGTAGTTTCGAGAGTAATACGTTATGGTCCACACAATCGAATGCTTTTCGAAAGTCAAGAAATACGGAGAAAACAAGCTTTACTTCATCTATATTAGAATAAAGGTATTGCAAATGATTTAATACCGCTTGTGTCGTAGATTTCTTAGAACGAAAACCGTATTGTTTGTCGTAGAGGAAAGATTTTTGTTCAAAATACGAATACACTTTTTTATACACAATTTTCTCGAATATTTTGCTAATAATTGGTAGTACAGAGATAGGTCTATAATTGTTAATGCAGTTTTTATCACCATTTTTAAAAATAGGGGTGACTCTCGCAACTTTGAAAGAGTTGGGGAAGATACCTTGAGAAAGGGATTGGTTGATAATATAAGATATGCACGGTGCTATTATATCAGCTATAGCCTTAAGAACTTTAGCCGAAAAATTTTTCAATCCACTTGATTTAATTTTCAAGTTGTTTATGCACGTAATTACATCGGAGGGATTAGTTGGCGTGAAAAAGAAAGAGTTAGGTTCACGGACATGGTCCATGTATTGCAAGTGGTCTCTGGGTTCACTGAAGACACTATCGGCTATATTTTTTCCTATGTTTACAAAAAAGTTGTTAAACACAGTTGCAATATCTTTTTTCTCGTGGTATTTTACATTTTCGTGAACGACGGACTCAATTGTTTTCGTAGTATTATTATTCGGTTTATAGCATGAATTAAGCAGGCGCCAAGTTTTTTTAATATCAGTTTTGTATTCAGTAATTTGCGCGTGAAGTAGTCTCGTTTTGAGGTTCGTATTTGATTTGTCACATGATTCCTGAATCGGTTATACGTTACTTTAGATATTCGCCCTTCGTATAGTAAGGCTAGGTACGCTTGACGTTTCTTTATATTGATCACGATATCTTCAGTAATCCAGGGCTTATGTCTATTTTTCGGCGTAATTGTGCGGGTGATTATTGGGCAACACTGGTTATATGCGGTCGTTATAATTTCAGTTAAATTTAGTATTGCTTCATCAATGTTTATCGCATTATTGTCCCGTTCATAGATGTCTAATGATGGCATTAATTCTTCTAGAACAGTTCGCATTGTTCCCAAGTTGTATTCGTTTACACAACGAAATGAATAAGTATCAGCCTGTGGGCTGGGACAAGGATTATAGACATTTTTCTTGATGAGAAACACCGGGAAATGGTCAGATAAGTCAGAAGTTATTATTCCGGTAAGAAAATCAGTCGGATCTAACATAAAAATATTATCGAGTAACGTAGCCGATTCAGAAGCAACACGCGTAGGTTTCGTGATGATTGGAAGGAAGGAGCTAGACTGAAAAACATTTATGAAGTTTGAGGTTTGCTCACAGCTATCATATTGTAGAAGATCGTAGTTGAAATCCCCGCAGATTATTATGTCATTATATAGAGACTTGTTGAACTGAGATATTATGCTTTGAAGCTCGTTCAGGAAAGAGACGTTACAAGCTGTTGGGGGCCTATATACTGTCCCAAGCACAATCCGTTTATCATTTTTCGTTAGTTCTATAAATAAAGTCGCAATATGTTCACGATTCATAGTTGCACTTAAAATGACTTTCGAAGATATATGTTTAGATATGTACGTACTGATGCCACCACCACGTTTGTTACTACGGAGTGAATGATGGCTATAATAGTTTTGAATTTGAATCAGGTCTTTAGATGAGTCGTCTAGCCAACTTTCGGTGAAACTGAGAACATCAAAATTGCTGTTCAGCTCAGTGATAGTACAAGATATTTCATCTATTTTCGGGTAAATGGATCTACAGTTCCAACATAATAGAGAAAAATCGTTACAGGTCTTCCTCATCGATTCATTGAATTTTTTAATATTTAGGTATTTACAGTTTCCAGTTTCATTTAGGTTTGGGTGCAGTCTATTCAAATGATTGAGATCTGGATCAATATTGTCGAATACGTCAACATGGTCAGTCATTAGAATTAAGAGACAGTAAGTAAAATGTGACGTAAAAATAAAAATGATAAAAACTACAGGATCAAGGTAAAAATAAGGACATTCCTACTTATAATTAAATTAAAAAAAAAGAGAAACTAAAAACACACAGAGATTATTAGTCTAAATTGTCTGAAACCTAGTATGATTTCATAAGGAGAGCGCAAATTCAGTCCATGAGCAGGAACATTAGGGATCATAAATGGCAAATAATGTAGTTACAAGGCTGTCGTACCAGTGGTTTCCGCATGTAACACTTATAAGATGTAGCAAGGACGAAATGGATTTAAAAACGATGTGACAGTGAAGTTATTTATGGAATTTAAAAATCTTGACTATCTAAATTGTTTCCAGATTTAGAAACATATACACGAGTCAAGTCTGAGCAGTAAGTTCGGTATGAGCATTCGATAAAAAGGAGAAAAGAAAGAAATTGAAAAACAATTTAGTAAGCAGCAAAACAAGGCTGCAAGGTCGACGTGGATGCCTTGAAGAGGTAAACGTAATTCAATTAAAAATCAAGAAGAAAACATGTGGACAGATATCAAAATAATATTAAACTCAATACGTCAGTCTAAAAAAAATACTAATCACGAATAATTTCCTCTGAGGATTTGCCGACATGTTGCAACAAGTACTTGTCTAGTTCTTCAGGTGTATTGATTTAAAGTCAATTGTACTTAGCAATTTTGAAAACGGGTGCAATAACTGGACCATGTCTTTATTTAGGTTTCATACAGTAAATACAATATGGGGAGAGTGACCGCAGGTCGGTCAGCAGCATTATGAAAATTCCCTCAGTGGGTCCGTTCACAGGAAGCATGTTAGGAGTCATAACCACGAAGTTTTGGTCACAACCGTGAAGTTTTGTGTTAGGGATTACACACACACACAAAGTTCTCGGTCAGGGGTCACGCCCACGAAGCTTTAGGTCAGGGTCACAACCATGAAGGGGTTGTTGAGCATTGAAGCTCACCTAAGAAGTCGGAAGCCTCGTAGACGACCCTGCCGGCGTAGTGGTGGATGCCGAAGGCTCTCTGGAAGTCCCCCTTGGGCTCGAAGAGTCTGGAGCAGCTCTTGTGCTGCACTTTGGACTTCTGGATGTAGCTCTCAGGCGTGCCGCGTACTGAACACTCCACGTCCAGCATGCTCAGCAGGCCCGTGCGCTGAGGCAAAACATAAAAGTTTGCTCATCTTTGATCAAAATGCTATTTTTCTAATCCATACTTACATGAGTGGCAGTTAAGAGTCCTTCCATTTTAAATCAGTGCCTGTATGAGTGACAATTTCATGCTCAGCAGACCCGTGCGCTGTGGCAAGAAATTTAGCTCAGCTTTCTTCACAATATCCATCTTTTTCTGAGCAATACTTACATGAGTGGCAGTTACGAGTCCTTCCTTTTCAAATCAATACTTACATGAGTGACAGTTTCGAGCCTTTCTTTCCAAATCAATCCCAGCATCAGCTACAGTTTCGATAGAAATATCCTTTGCTTATCAGTACCTTCATGAGCTAGACGCTACCTTAGGTCCCACTGAGGTATATGAATCTAATCTTGAGAGTAATGCAACAACATTGAGCGAGCGTATAGTTTGGATACTCGAGGATCTAAGCTGACCTTACCAAATTCGCTAGCTTCAATCACGCACAAGCGTCCGTTTCCTATGATCCCTAGAGAGCTGCGGTCTGCTGCTATTAACAAATGATCCCTAGAGAGCTGCGGTCTGCTGCTATTAACAAATAACATAAATTCGAGGAGGTACCTGGGAGCACATCAGGTCCAATGAACAGACACAAGCAGCGCACACCAGGGAGGACATGAGGTCACACAACACCCACCAGGGAGGACATGAGGTCACACAACACCCACCAGGGAGGACATGAGGTCACACAGCACCCACCAGGGAGGATATGAGGTCACACAACACCGACCAGGGAGGACATGAGGTCACACAACACCCACCAGGGAGGACATGTGGTCACGCAACACCCACCAGGGAGGACATGAGGTCACACAACACCCAGCAGGGAGGACATGATGTCACACAACACCCACCAGGGAGGATATGAGGTCACACAACACCCACCAAGGAGGACATGAGGTCACACAACACCCACCAGGGAGGATATGAGGTCAATACACGGGACGTTGTCGACGTAGTCCACCTCCACGACGGAGCTGATGCCTTCCTCCCTGCAGGACTCCACGGAGCTCTTGAAGATGTGCGTGTTGTAGAAGTGTTGCATCGTCTCCGCGCACAGGTTGATGCATAGGTGCTCCAGGTGCGCCGGCTGCGCAACACACATACCGTGTACGTTACCGACGTGTACGTTAACAGTAACGCAACACAAACCCTTTACGTTACCAACACAAATACACCGAAAGGAATATTTGTCTTTCTAAGTGTCTCATGGCGTTTCAGGTGTCTCATAGGTAGCCAGAACATCTCAAAGAGAGAGCAGATGTCTCATCGGAAGTGCGACCTTTCGATGAGCGCTAAGCGTCTCAAAGTGCTGCCTATGTTTTATTGGCAATGATAATGTAGTGGCTTAGTCATCCCTCAACTCTGACTTTAGTGATTCAAATGTTCAGTAAACGTAAGATCTACCAATTTAATTTCTGTCATTAACGTTTCGAATTCTGCTTAAAATTTGACCCTTACAGACTGAAGTAGAAGCTGATGTAAGACGGCTACCGCACTCAGCCGAATGGAACGAAATGGCGCAGGTAGTATCAGCAGGTCTTACAACTGGTGACCACAGTAGCTTCTGCCGCTGCTCGCCAGCAGGTTCACCTACATCTGCAGTCCCTAGCAGCATCTGCCGCTGCTCTCCAGAACATTCGAGAATGTTTCTATTTTACAAAATTTTTTACAGTGAAACTGCAGGCTATGGGAGCGTTAACCATGCAAGGTATTGCAATGCTACGCCCTAATATCCGTAGAGTTTTCTGTGAGCCACCAGCTATAAATGCATCAAACTGAAGCCCAAGTGTCTCATCGATGAGACTGTGGTGATCCCAGCGGCAAGCCGCGGACCCCCACAAGACCTGAGAAAAGCTGCCTCCAGACTACAACCGCATCCGTTCCAGAGCACCTCCGGACCCGAAGCGCCTAGTCAACCAAACACGGGACCTGAGAGAAGCCGCCTCGCGACTATGAGAAAAGGTGCCCGTAACCTACAACGGCTTCCTGCCTCCAGCACCACAGGCCCACAAACTCGCGACCAATCAGGACTCACGCCCGGACTCGGGGCTTGCACTCGAGGCCTACATAAGGCGACCCCAACAAGGCTCGCACTCACTCAAGCCCTCGTCCTCGTTCAAGTCACATCTCCAGCACCAGCCTCGCGTTCCTGCATCTAGCTTCCGAGATCGACTTTGTCTCTCGCGTACCTGCACCAAGCTCCGGAGACCGGCCCTGCCTATCGACGCCCCAAGGTGTTGCAAGGTCTTAAATCTAGTAGCGTCTTGACGCTTCAAGGTGTTTCAAAGCCTAAAAAAAGTCACGTTGCAACGCCCCGCGCCGGCGTCGTCGGCCAAGCCGCTCTACGACATCTCTCGCCCGCTCCGGCCGGCTAGCCTCGCCGTAGCTACTTATCAGCTACGACGGGGAACCGCGTGGCAGCCGGGCCCGACCCAGCTGACTAGCCTCGTCTCGGCGCCCCGCTAGCACCAGCTGACCTGTTCGTAACAGTCACACGACGTAGCACCAATCATCACGTCTCGCCGCTGCGTTCATAAGTAGCGTCCTCGCAGACGTTACCCGCTATTGATACTTGTTTCATTCATTACGTAAATTCTCGCATAGTATTTCAATCATCCCGTATTAGTGCTATTCTCGCATAGGATTGTGTTTCAATCATTACGTAATTTATGTCATTTTCGAATAGGATGGTATTTCAATCATCACGTATTAGTACTATTCTCGCATAGGATTGTGTTCCAATCATTACGTCATTCCCGAATAGGATTGTGCTTCAATCATCACGTATTTGTGCTATTCTCGCATAGGATTGTGTTTTAATCATTACGTCATTCCCGAATAGGATTGTGCTTCAATCATCACGTATTTGTGCTATTCTCGCGTAGGATTGTGTTTCAATCATTACGTCATTCCCGAACAAGATTGTGCTTCAATCATCACGTATTTGTGCTATTCTCGCATAGGATTGTGTTTCAATCATTACGTCATTCCCGAATAGGATTGTGCTTCAATCATCACGTATTTGTGCTATTCTCGCATAGGATTGTGTTTCAATCATTACGTCATTCCCGAATAGGATTGTGCTTCAATCATCACGTATTTGTGCTATTCTCGCGTAGGATTGTGTTTCAATCATTACGTCATTCCCGAATAAGATTGTGCTTCAATCATCACGTATTTGTGCTATTCTCGCATAGGATTGTGTTTCAATCATTACGTTATTCCCGAATAGGATTGTGCTTCAATCATCACGTATTTGTGCTATTCTCGCATAGGATTGTGTTTCAATTTATGTCATTCTCGAATAGGATTGTACTCCAATCACCACATATTTGTGCTATTCTCACATAGGATTGTGTTTCAATCATTACGTACTTCTCGAATAGTATTGTATTTCAACCATCACGTATTAGTGCTGTGTTCCAATCATTGCGTGATTTACGAGCAACGAACAGTGCTCATAGTAGTCACCGAGGGCCCAGTGTAATGGTCCGTGTTCCGTGTACCTGACAGTCACCAATATAATTACCGTGTTACCTCCGTGTTGTCCATATCCTGCCGAATACGGTTGTACCTCAGGCACTCGCTTCGGGCTATCCTATCACGAAAAAGATAGCTCAAAGTCTGCCCGAAGCGTGTGGCAGCCTGGGGGAGAACACCACACTGGTTGACCCCAGAGGTATTCGGCAGGCAATAGGAGGCATGGCTGGGAAAGATATCCGGTTGCCCGCATTCAGCGCAGATGTGAAAGGATGGTTACTGCATTGCGACGTGTTCCTCGCACAAGTACCAAACCTGGACGACGGCGCAAAGTTCGGAGCGTTACTAGGAGGACTCCCAACACACATCGTATCCGAGATCCAAGAAATACTCCTGAACCCACCGGCAAACGACAAATACGACGCATTAAAAGCCGCATTAACGCACCGTTTCGTGCGACACGACGAGGAAGCAAACTACGACACCATCGTCAAAACTACCATGGGAGACAATACGCCATCAGAATTGCTCCTCGAAATGAAACGACTGAACAGCTGCAGGCAAGCACCCCTACCACGTCCGTCATCCGTTCCATGCACCTCGCAAAGCTACCAATCACAGCACAACCGCTGATCGAGGCACTAGGCAGGGGAAAAACGGACGAAGAATACAGAGTAATCGCAGATCAGATCATAGCAAGGCAAACCGCTTGCCAAACTGCCATGAGTGAACCCATCGCCGTAACTGCCATCAAACAACCACCATCTCTTACCGTCTCAAGAGCGGAATTTGACAAAGCCCTACAGGAAATAGCAGAACTCAAGAAAATGCTGGCAAACGCTTTACGCCCACAGGAAAACAAGAAGCTAGCAGAAGATTGGCGAAACCAAACCCCAGGACCTAGGTACGGAAACAGAAGCAATACAACAATCAAGCAGGACCAAGCAATCTGCTATTACCACCAAACTTTCGGTAACCGAGCAAGAAACTGTACCCAACCTTGCAAGTTTCGCGGGAAACGACGACCGCGGAGAATGGTAAACGCCCCAGTCTCCGCACAGACAAAAAAAAGGCGAGCTAATGTACGTCACAGACACCGCCAACGTACGATACCTCATCGACACCGGTTCAGCCGTCAGCCTAGTACCAGCTAAAAAGAAACACACGCTCAAACCCCCGTCCTACGACTTACTCGCCGCCAACAACACCCCCATAGCTTCTTACGGGACGACTGAGCGCATCATCCTGCTCAACCCCCTATGGGCCGTAAGTTGGAACTTCATAGAAGCGGACGTGGGACAACCGATCATTGGCATGGATTTCCTCGCCGCACACCAGCTAAGCGTCGACACCGCAAACGCAAGCCTATACGCCCAAACTTCCGGAACCAAAGTACCCTGCAAACGTGTCGTTTCAAGAAGCCAACGAGTGCACAGGATCGAACACCAAACCGCCCCGGAATTCAACACATTGTACGAGGAATACCCCGGAATACTACCGACCTCCCAACACATCCGGCACACACAAAAGAAAATCGACGTAGAACACCACATCGAAACAACCGGACCCCCAGTATATGCACGACCAAGGAGACTGTCTCCGGAAAAATTGGAAGCGGCGCGACAAGAATTCAAGGAAATGCTGGAACATGGCATCATCAGGCCGTCGAAGAGCGCCTGGGCATCACCCATGCACATGGTACCAAAGGCAGCCGAACCCGGGGCATGGAGAATCTGCGGAGACTACAGACGACTGAACGCAAGCACCAAACCTGACCGTTACCCAATACCACACTGTCAAGACTTCCATTACAAACTGCATAACAAAACAATCTTCTCCAAAATCGACCTCGTCAAAGCCTATCACCAAATACCCGTCAAAAACGAGGACATCCAGAAAACGGCCATCACCACACCATTTGGACTGTACGAATACACCGTGATGTCATTCGGGCTGCGGAACGCAGCCCAAACGTTCCAACGATACATCGACGCGGTAACAAGAGACATGGACTTCGTAACGACATACATCGACGACATACTGATAGCGTCCGCAAACGCAGAGGAGCACCAAAAACACCTCCGACAACTCTTCCAACGGCTACAAGGAGAAGGACTGCGCGTGCACCCCGCCAAGTGCATTTTCGGAGTGCCCGAGCTAGACTATCTCGGACACAGAGTGTCAGCCGGCGGAATCTCACCACTCCCTCAGAAAATAGAGGAAATATGCAGTTTTCCCCAACCAGCAACAGTAAAAAAGCTACGACAATTCCTAGGAATAGTCAACTATTACCACCGATTCCTCCCAGCCGCAGCAGAAAAGATGCAAGCTCTGACCGGATTGACAAAAGGATACTCCAAAAACTCAAAGAAAATTATCAACTGGACAACAGAACTAGACGCAGCGTTCACTAGCCTAAAACGCGAGATCTCGCAACTCACCTTGCTAGCGCACCCCGCTCCAGAAGGCAAAAGCACCTTAATCACAGACGCATCAGGAACCGCAGTCGGCGCCGTACTACAACAAAAAGTCGGGCAAGAACAGCGCCCCGTAGCATTTTTCTCCAAAAAACTAGACGACACCCAACGTAAATACAGCACCTACGACCGCGAACTAATGGCGATATTCCTCGCAGTGAAACACTTCGAGCATTTTTTGGAAGGCCGAAGCTTCGAAATCAGGACAGACCATAAACCGCTCTGTTTTGCCCTGCAAAAAGCCACGGAAGGCAACAGCCCCCGGGTAGCAAGACAGCTCTCCTACCTCTCACAGTTCGACTGCGAAATCAAGCACATCAGCGGCGACAACAACACGGTCGCAGACGCGCTATCACGTCTGGTGTCAACAATAATACCTAAAGGACCCGCGATCAACTACGACAAAATAATGACCGAACAAAACAGAGACGCAGAATTAGAAGAACTGCTGCACCCAGCATCAAAGAACGCGCTCAAACTACGCCCCATAATCAGACAGACCGGTAAACCACCCCTCTGGTGCGACGTGTCAACAGGCCTACGGAGGCCATACATCCCGGAATGCTGCAGAAAGAACGTATTTCAGCATTTCCACGGGGCGAGTCATCCCGGCATACAAGCAACAAGGGACCTCTTGAGGCAGCGAGTAATCTGGCCCGGACTCAACAAAGACGTCGGCAAGTGGACAAGCGAGTGCATTCCATGCCAGACAAGCAAAATAATTAGGCACACCAAATGCCCGCCCGGGAAGATGCCGGTACCCAAGGAACGGTTCCAGACGATACACATCGATATCGTCGGACCACTACCCGTGTCACAAAACAAACGGTACCTGCTGACGTGCATTGACCGCTTCACCAGATGGTGCACCGCTACCCCAATGGCCGATTGTACGGCAGAAACAACAGCACGGGTATTTCTAAAAGACTGGGTAGCATCATTCGGCGCTCCAACAACAATCATCACGGACCAAGGCGTCCAGTTCGAGTCTAACTTATGGAAAAACTTGCTGACGGCGCTGGGCGCTGAGAGACAGCGAACGACAGCGTACCACCCGCAGAGCAACGGACTGGTGGAGAGGATGCACAGAAGATTGAAGGAGGCGTTAAAAGCTACGGTCACTGACGCAGACTGGGCAGACGCACTACCCCTCATACTGCTTAACATCCGAGCCACGCCACACACGGACACAAACATCTCCCCCGCCGAAATGGTATACGGACAAACATTGCGCCTCGCGGGAGAGCTACCCGAGAAAGAAAAAGGAGACCGGCCCGCCAGAGAATTTCTACAATGCCTAAAAAAACGAGTGACAAACCTGCAGCCAATACTGCCACGACAACAGGGACCCCAAAAAGCCAATGTCCCGAGCGCTCTATACAAGGCGACCAACGTCTTCGTGAAACACGGGGGGCACAGAAGACCCTTACAGAAACCCTACGCAGGTCTCTTTCCCGTGCTCCAAAGGACACCAAACTACATCACCGTAGATATACAAGGAAAAAAAGCTAACATCGCGACGGAAAGGGTCAAAGCAGCGTACCTACCCACCATCGAGGATAAACCTCAACAACAGGCTAAGGCACGGAGAGCAACAAACTACGAAGTATACGAGGGAGTTCCGTTCCCTGGAACAGGCACAGCAAGCCCTAAAACAGCAAAACAGGCAGTATTCACTAAATACGGCAGAGAAAGCAGACCACCAGTGAGGTACTAAGTGTTTAAAAAAAAAAAAAAAAAAAAAACAGGAGAGGGACACCTGTGGTGATCCCAGCGGCAAACCGCGGACCCCCACAAGACCTGAGAAAAGCTGCCTCCAGACTACAACCGCATCCGTTCCAGAGCACCTCCGGACCCGAAGCGCCTAGTCAACCAAACACGGGACCTGAGAGAAGCCGCCTCGCGACTATGAGAAAAGGTGCCCGTAACCTACAACGGCTTCCTGCCTCCAGCACCACAGGCCCACAAACTCGCGACCAATCAGGACTCACGCCCGGACTCGGGGCTTGCACTCGAGGCCTACATAAGGCGACCCCAACAAGGCTCGCACTCACTCAAGCCCTCGTCCTCGTTCAAGTCACATCTCCAGCACCAGCCTCGCGTTCCTGCATCTAGCTTCCGAGATCGACTTTGTCTCTCGCGTACCTGCACCAAGCTCCGGAGACCGGCCCTGCCTATCGACGCCCCAAGGTGTTGCAAGGTCTTAAATCTAGTAGCGTCTTGACGCTTCAAGGTGTTTCAAAGCCTAAAAAAAAGTCACGTTGCAACGCCCCGCGCCGGCGTCGTCGGCCAAGCCGCTCTACGACATCTCTCGCCCGCTCCGGCCGGTTAGCCTCGCCGTAGCTACTTATCAGCTACGACGGGGAACCGCGTGGCGGCCGGGCCCGACCCAGCTGACTAGCCTCGTCTCGGCGCCCCGCTAGCACCAGCTGACCTGTTCGTAACAGTCACACGACGTAGCACCAATCATCACGTCTCGCCGCTGCGTTCGTAAGTAGCGTCCTCGCGGACGTTACCCGCTATTGATGCTTGTTTCATTCATTACGTAAATTCTCGCATAGTATTTCAATCATCACGTATTAGTGCTATTCTCGCATAGGATTGTGTTTCAATCATTACGTAATTTATGTCATTTTCGAATAGGATGGTATTTCAATCATCACGTATTAGTACTATTCTCGCATAGGATTGTGTTCCAATCATTACGTCATTCCCGAATAGGATTGTGCTTCAATCATCACGTATTTGTGCTATTCTCGCATAGGATTGTGTTTCAATCATTACGTCATTCCCGAATAGGATTGTGCTTCAATCATCACGTATTTGTGCTATTCTCGCGTAGGATTGTGTTTCAATCATTACGGCATTCCCGAACAAGATTGTGCTTCAATCATCACGTATTTGTGCTATTCTCGCATAGGATTGTGTTTCAATCATTACGTCATTCCCGAATAGGATTGTGCTTCAATCATCACGTATTTGTGCTATTCTCGCATAGGATTGTGTTTCAATCATTACGTCATTCCCGAATAGGATTGTGCTTCAATCATCACGTATTTGTGCTATTCTCGCGTAGGATTGTGTTTCAATCATTACGTCATTCCCGAATAAGATTGTGCTTCAATCATCACGTATTTGTGCTATTCTCGCATAGGATTGTGTTTCAATCATTACGTCATTCCCGAATAGGATTGTGCTTCAATCATCACGTATTTGTGCTATTCTCGCATAGGATTGTGTTTCAATTTATGTCATTCTCGAATAGGATTGTACTCCAATCACCACATATTTGTGCTATTCTCACATAGGATTGTGTTTCAATCATTACGTACTTCTCGAATAGTATTGTATTTCAACCATCACGTATAAGTGCTGTGTTCCAATCATTACGTGATTTACGAGTAACGAACAGTGCTCATAGTAGTCACCGAGGGCCCAGTGTAATGGTCCGTGTTCCGTGTACCTGACAGTCACCAATATAATTACCGTGTTACCCCCGTGTTGTCCATATCCTGCCGAATACGGTTGTACCTCAGGCACTCGCTTCGGGCTATCCTATCACGAAAAAGATAGCTCACTGCCCGAAGCGTGTTGCAGCCTGGGGGAGAACACCACAAGACACTGAAGCATTTTAATGAGACACTGGAGCATCTCTAAATCGGGTCCGGAGACACTGGTATGCAGCTTAATCTTGCGTGTCTCATTGATGATGCAACTGCATGTCTTAGTTTTGGGACAAACATCAGATGTACCTGGGTTTTTCAAAATGGGGCTATTATTTCTTTCAGTGTAATTTGCACGTTGCCAACACACAAACCATGTACGTTAACAATAACGTAACACCATCGATGTACGTTAACGGTAACGCAACACATACAAATGATTACCTTGCGGTTTTAACAGCCAAAAATAGTAACCTTGAGGGCCTCGAAGCCAAACATGCGGACCATTACCGGCATGTTCATGAGCTCAATTACCTTGGGGTCCTCGAAGCCGAACATGTCGAGGATGCCGATAAAGCCGTCGGTGGCGTGCTTGACGGCGCTGTTGAGGACACTCATGCTCTTGGAGGCCTTCGAGCCGCCCGTACCGACGGTGGAGGCGTGCTGCGACGCCGCGTCGCCGTTCTGGTGCACGCTCTCGTTGCTGCAAGCAACGTCATATGTTCGTTTTACTTTAGTTCTTATTTTTATTCTAAGAGAAAGGTTCTTGACGAATCGCCCTATTGGAAGTATGATGTGAGAGTTATGTGTTGTGGGTGTGGTGAGGGGTGCTGTGCTCAGTGGTGGTGTGATGAGGGGTGCTGTGCTCAGTGGTGGTGTGGTGAGGGGTGCTGTGCTCAGTGGTGGTGGGGTGAGGTGTGCTGTGCTCAGTGGTGGTGTGGTGAGGAGTGCTGTGCTCAGTGGTGGTGTGGTGAGGAGTGCTGTGCTCAGTGGTGGTGTGGTGAGGAGTGCTGTGATCAGTGGTGGTGTGGTGAGAGGTGCTGTGCTCAGTGGTGGTGTGGTGAGGACTCCAAACATGCAGGGATATGACACATGTATTGTGACTCACATAAGTGTGACATAATACATAGACTGATAATGTATATTGCAGACACACTTTTGTGTGTCGGTTTTGTGACACCTTAACACCATGAAGTGTCTCGGTTTTGTGACAGAATTTTTCTCAGTGTGCGAAGGCTGAGTTAGAGAAAAGGCCTGAATAGTGATGATGATGATGACGATGATGATGATGAGAAGAATAGATAAGTTAGTTTAGGTGTCTCTAACCACACCAAAGGCGGTCCAAAGTGAAGAAAAAGGAAGGTTTTATTTAGTACGGAGTTAAGGGAACGGGAAGTCTGCACCCAAGGTGTGGTCCCACACAAGATTCCCTGCCCTTAGAAACAATAAATTAAAAAGTAAGTGTGATGAAATAAGATGAAAGTTAGAGAAGAAACTAGTAGGGGCTGAACAACAGGACAGCAGTGAACCGAAAAAAAAGATGGTCTGACACAAAACAAAAACCTATTTAATTCTAACAAAAGGAAGACATTTCAGCTAGGCACCTCACATTTTCCCCCTAGGAGACCAATAAGGCCGCTTACCTGTCAGAGGAGAGGGTGCCAGACGTAGAGCCGAGCCTCTTGAGCGAGTTAGCCCGCCGCACGATGGTCGCGACCGTGCGGCAGTACAGAGCTTTGGCCAGAGCGTCTCTCGTCAAATTGCTCTGAGACGAGCAATACAATTGCGTAAGTACGTGGAATTGCGTGAAATAAAATTGCTCAATTGGAATGCTTATGGAAGCTTCCCATAATAAAGGGGTGAGTCCGAAAACAAATGCATCAGAAAACTTCATACACGACGATACTTAGATAAACAATCTTTCAAGTCCTCAGCTATATACATATTCATACATTCAATACACAGCTACACACAGCACAGTGCCTTGCTCACAACACATAGCCTAGGCCCGCAACGCCCACACACTCCAGATCTACACATACATTCACACAACACAATGCCAAATACTCGGCACACAGAGCACTCACAACTACATCACAAAACACACAGAGTATTCAAAACACAAAATCTTACGACCCACAACACCAAATCTACGCGTACCCGATGTACACAACAGTACACAGCACACTTCACACAGCAAGGAATTCACACAAGTACTGGCACAACACGCTACACACAGGGCACACGCCTCACCACATCAGCACCACACCACACCACATTCACCACACCTACCATATTGGCATCACACACACACCCACCATGTTGGCATCACACAAGGACTTGACGAGGTGCCCACGGGTGCTGTGGGTGCGGGTCACCAGGCCGCGGTACAACGCCACCGACGACACGCCCAGCAGACTCGCCACGCTCTGGGGGTGTTTTCGGAGTTATTGGGGGGGGGGGGAGGTTTTTTAGTGGGGCGTTATTAGGGAATAGGGGTGTCACGATACTATGCTGGTTAAGCACGTAACGAAGAGGAATTTAAACCCCCAATAGTCAGAGAATAAGAGAAAGTAAAGATATGAAATACAGAGTAAGAGAGTTGGACAGAAAGGTAGGAAATTAAAACAGCGCGTTTTACATGGTGTGCACTTCCTAGTCATCTTGCATGTGAAAAAGGACAAAACTTGAAAGATTAAAATGGGTTTTATTTGATAAACACGTAGATCAAAAATACGAGCACAGAAAAATATCTCAATGCAATGATTATAAGATCACGAGTGCAACAAATAAAAGGTACGCATGACCTCACCAACATAAAATACACCACGACATGGCATTCTAAAGAATGTAATGCTCACCGAGAATATCAACTATCAATGCTCAAGCGCTAACAACAATTTACGAATGTACAAAATTTAAGGCAATCCCTAAGCAACATAAAAGCACAAAACAATGAGAACAATACATAACGTTGAATCTTGACTCACAACAAGGTATCCAAAAAAATGAACACCTCGCATTATATCGAATTCACACAAGACACACATTTCACTACACAGCGCGTCAATTTTGAATGCACTGTTCAATGTGCCACCTTGATTTACAATATTACACTTTAAAGCACTGTTTCAAAGTTCTCTATACCACAAAATTTTAACTCTTCTGTGATGCGTTGCAGGTGCCACCTAAATTTCGTTCCCGTCAAGTCTTGAAGGGTGCCCGCTATCAGGCTCCTTCGCTGCGGCCACTCCATCGCATGCGTAGGCCGGTGCTGAAAATCGTAGATGCTGCGCCCAGAGTGCTCGTAGCTTGCGCTCCTTTCACCCATTGCCAGAACAGCTCAACCACTGTGGAACTCGCGGTTTATGGCTCTGTTGAAGACTTGGCAGCTGTGTGAGCTTAATTGGCATGCTGTATTTTCTTGCTAGCTTGAAGTCGACGTAGAAACTGACATTTTACGTTCTCTCAGGCGAACGATTGACACATTTTTTCACGTGCCGGTTGTCACCTCGAAGTTGTTGCGTTTCGAGTGGAATTTTGTTGTCGGTGGTACTTCAGTGTCTGCTGGGGTCCGTTGCTAACTTCTTGAAAATTCGATGTAGTCACATAGGCGCTGTACCGGGTGCACTTTTCTTGATGTTTTCTTCTCGAGTTGCTGTTCCACCGGGGATCGCGGCGGCAGCCGGATCCCCGGTCCGTTCACCAAAAAGAGCCAGTCTCTCGTCGTGTCACCAAGCGAAAAAAATCCTCTCTATTATTGTCGTGAATTCTTTATATCCGCGTCGCTTCATTCATTCTCGAAAAATCCAGATCCTTCGCCGTTTTTTGGGACAGCATCTCAGTTCTTATTGGTGGGATACTTGCTTATTTCGGCGTCTAGAAGTGCCATTGGCTGTTTCTTTGCGTCCACACTCCACTCGTTGCTTCCATCGGTTCGTATCGTGGGCAGTTTCGAGTTCACGTTCTTCCCGCGTCACGACTGGTTGTTTCGACCGGAGCCACGCCTATTGGAAGCACTGTGCTCAGCCGCGAATACATTCACGGCCTGCGTATGTGTGTTGTGTGTGCGTCTTGTGTTGTGTGTGTGTGTTGTGTTGCCTGTATGTGTTTGTGTTTTGTGGATGCCTGAGCAAGCAGTCTGGTCCAATTGTCGAGACTTAGCAAGTTTGGATAAAGAGCCGACCGCAGGGCGACTTTGATGAATGTCATCCTGTTACAAGCTCTTGAGAACGCTGCCCAAACTGCCGAACCTTTACGACACCCAATAAACAACGCATTCCAATGCCCCAGCCCCACAAGTGTATTTCCCAAAGTGAAGTATTTCCCCGAAGTGAAGAATTTCCCCGTCAATAATTTCCCAAAGTGAATTATTTCTCGACAATAATACACAACACATTCCAATGCCCCAGCCCCATAAGTGTATTTCCCAAAGTGAAGTATTTCCCCGAAGTGAAATGTTTCCCCGTCAATAATTTCCCAAAGTGAAGTATTTCTCGACAGGGGTATTATCTGCCTCGGTACACAACTGCCAAATTCACTGCACTGAGCAGCGTGAAGGAATGTTGACGCAAACCATACGCCCGGTCCTTACCAAATCATTGCTGCGAAACCAAACACAGCATCGAACGTTATCGAAGGAGAAGTTCCACAGACCTGGCCATGCGTTAGCACAACACACGAGCACGCTGCCTACCCTCATGGTCCCTGAGGAAGAGGCTGCTGAGGCTCGACGAGAACGATCACGCTCGACTACGGGCGAACAATATAATAAGTTTATTGTTTTAATGACTTGTTATTTGCATCAAATTGTCTAAATAGAACGCTAGACGCCGATAAACATAATTAGTGTATAAATATGAAGAAGTATAGACTTTGTATCAGGTAAATTAACATGATTACGACTAGGACAGGCTCTTTGCATTCTGTACCATGACCTATCATTGAGTTTCGGTCACCAGCGGTAACGTTCCCTCGATACCATCACCGATATAAAGCCTTGGTGACGGCAGAGAACATTCATCTGGAGGCCTCACGTTGAAAAGATCTCCGGTAGATGCAAACATCTCACTTAGAAATATTTTGGATTCAGTCGACATCCTGAGCCGATCATCACGTGTGGTTGAACGATTTTTTGTAACTGTGTTGTCAAACCACGTCCGACTTGTTAAATTAACGTAAATACTGAGACCCTGTAATACTATCGTCGTCGCTGAATTTCTTTGAGAGTTGAGTACTGCAATATTTTCTCGTTCTTTGATTGCGTGTCTCTGTCCTCTCATTTCATCAAAGTGTTCGTCTTCGTTCAACAATAAAAAGATTGGCCACACCTGAGTATTTACCCTTTGGACTCGCTGAACAACTATTGAATGAAAGTAAAGAGATCATGATTGGAAAAGAGCGTCGTTAGAAAATGAACGATGAAAAACGATTCACGAACACGAGAACACAACAGGAGGAGGGGGTTTAATGACGGGTGATATGGGGGGGGGACATTGTTGGACAGCTGGTGCCGTTAGTTAAGCCTGACTTCACTTCAGAAATGTTTATTTACTTTTTGTTATTACCGCGTGTTATATTCCTTAATATTTATTCCCTTTGTGTTTTAATATTTTGGATTATTTTCTCTGATATTTACTCACGTTGTTTTTAATATCGCAAATTATTTTCCTGCTATTTGGTTACGTTATTTAAAAATGTCGCGTGCTCACTAATGTCTGCTCATGCGGTTTCCTGACCTGTTCTCGCCATGCATTATGTCCCACAAAAACCCGAACCGAGTATTTATTTTCCCGGATCAATAATACCATCATAATCAGTAATACCTTTTCTATTGGTTAATTAATTTTGCTAGAAATTAAATGCTTATGTTATCCTTATGACGGTACTACTGATACGGGAAAAAAAATACTCGGTTCGGGTATTTGTGAGACATGCCGTATATATTAACGTCTGCTGACAATAGACCCAAATATTTCATCAAAATGTTACCAACATTGCGAGACACAAACTTAACGTTTCGACATTATTCGTTAACAGCTCGTTACACTGTAAACTGATGTTAAGAAGTAATGCGCACTACCATGTGAAGTTATCATTTACTTGTGATAAGAGATATTATACCGCTGATATTTAATGTCAAGGGCTAACATCCGCTAGCATTTCTCATTGACATTTACCATTATTTATCACTCACCCTCCATAAAATCGTTCGCACTACATCCTCACATTATGTGAGGATGTGTTGACACCAATATGAACACATGAAGAGCAATTTTGTGTTTTTTTTTGTATTTTGCATTCAATGCATGTATCTTTTTGTTTTTACAGGTTATGACTGATGATGAGCTGACGATTGAAACGTTTCGTTAAAATTATTTTAAAGTTTTTCTATGCTACTAGCTTCATTGTTAAACTGCTTAGCAGAAAATATATTCCTAACATCCTCACGTAATTTTTTGGCCAACATGCCAACATTGCAATAGATTCGCGGCCAACTAGCACGCATCACCGCAGCCATAATTGCGTATACGCTTGTAGTGACTACTCTATACTTTCGTCCCCCCTCAACTCCTTATGTTTATTTACAATCATTTCTAGCTTAGTTACGGCAAACGTCCCATCTCGTCATTCAAGTGTTCAGTAACTGTGAAATGTACCAATGTAACTTAGGCCATTAAATAACTCCGTACTCGCTCGGAGCTGCGCCTCCAGTTGCCGTAAGACCGCTGCCGCACTGGCCCTGATGGCCCCACACGCCGCAGGCAGCACCCCAGGCATTACGCGCTCAAGCGCCGGACCGTACAACTGACATTGCTCACCCAAAAACGGCTTATCTTTTCTAAGTAAGCTTGATAAAAAGTTACTGAATGAAATAGTAGGAGATGCTACTGTTCCCATGAATCACTTTCACATGATATTCTGAGGTAAAGCTCAGTCTTCTAAACAGATTTGATAATTTCATCACAAAAGTTTGAAATATCTTAGGAAAATATGGAATTTCCTCGAAGACTGCGAAGTTCCCTCAAGGAAGTTCTTTCTAGAGAGTCTGGAAGGCTACAAAGCATCAAGTCCTTCACTGCAGCATCACTAGGCCCACCCGTGCCCACCCCCGTGGCCCACCACAATACTAACCCTGTGGCCCACCAGTGCCCACCCCCGTGGCCCACCACAATACCAGCCCCGTGGCCCACCGATGCCCACCTTGAGCTCGTGCCCACCACAACACCCACCCCGTGGCCCACCGGTGCCCACCTTGAGCTCATGGCTGCCCCCCTGGATGTCGACCTCGACGCCCTGCCCCTCGACGAAGGTGACGTTGCCGAGCAGCAGCACGGCCGCCAGCACGCGCACCACGTCCAGGAACGGGATGCCCAACACGCTCAGGCACGTCTTCCACGCCTCGAACCTGCGGGTGTGGTGGTGTGGTGGTGGGGCATGGTGGGTACTTTGGTGGTGGGGCATGGCGGGTATTTTGGTGGGGTGGTGAATATTTTGGAGGTGGGGCATGGCGGGTGTTTTGGTGGTGGGGCATAGTGGGTATTTTGGTGGGGTGGTGGGTATTGTGGAGGTGGGGCATGGCGGGTATTTTGGTGGGGTGGTGGATATTGTGGAGGTGGGGCATGGCGGGTATTTTGGTGGGGTGGTGAATATTGTGGAGGTGGGGCATGGCGGGTGTTTTGGTGGTGGGGCATAGTGGGTATTTTGGTGGGGTGGTGGGTATTGTGGAGGTGGGGCATGGCGGGTATTTTGGTGGGGTGGTGGAAATTGTGGAGGTGGGGCATGGCAGGTATTTTGGTGGGGTGGTGGATATTGTGGAGGTGGGGCATGGCAGGTATTTTGGTGGGGTGGTGGATATTGTGGAGATGGGGCATGGCATGTATTTTGGTGGGGTGGTGGATATTGTGGAGGTGGGGCATGGCGGGTGTTTTGGTGGTGGGGCATAGTGGGTATTTTGGTGGGGTGGTGGGTATTGTGGAGGTGGTGGGGCATAGCGGGTACTTTGGTGGTGGGGCATAGTGGGTATTTTGATGGGGTGGTGGGTATTGTGGAGGTGGTGGGGCATGGTGGGTACTTTGGTGGTGGGGCATAGTGGGTATTTTGATGGGGTGGTGGGTATTGTGGAGGAGGGAGGGAGGGCTTGGTGGGTATAACATCACAAACATAGTGGGTATGGTATGATATCACAAACACAGTGGGTAGGGCATAACACCACAAACACAGAAGGCAGGGTATTACATCAGGTCACTCTCATCAAACGGTCGGTACGGTATAACACAACACGGTGTGACACATCACACAATTCCCATCGAACGGACGGTAAGGCCAGGTATAACACCACAAATGCCTCTCACACCCTCCAAAGGGACCCACCCTATGACGATATCACAAACATAGCAGGCATGGTTTGACACCAGACGGTACGACATATCACAACACCAAGGTATGTCTGGTATAACACAACACGACACATCACAACACCAAGGCACGTCTGGTATAACACACACGACACATCACAACACCAAGGTACGTCTGGTATAACACCACACGACACATCACAACACCAAGGTACGTCTGGTATAACACCACACGACACATCACACCACCAAGGCACATCTGGTATAACACCACACGACACGTCACACCACCAAGGCACATCTGGTATAACACCACACGACACACCACACCACCAAGGTACGTCTGGTCTAACACCACACGACACATCACACCACCAAGACATACCTCCGTGCGTCCTGCGCGTCGTTGAGCCTCGTGTCGCCCCCGCTGAGGTAACGCAGGGTGTGCACGCTGTGGCCCTCCAGGTGCAGTCTCTCTGGGGGCACAGCAGCGTCTCTTGGAGGCCAGTGGGGGGTCCTAGTGTCCTACGCTGGGTCCTGACATCCTACGGTGGGTCCTAGTGTCCTACGGTGGGTCATAGTTTCCTACAGCAAGGTACTAACATCCTACGGTGGGTCCTAGTGTCCTACGGTGGGTCATAGTATCATACAGCGGGTGCTAACATCCTACGGTGGGTCATAGTATCCTACTGTGGGTCATAGTATCCTACAGCAAGGTACTAACATCCTACAGTGGGTCCTAATATCCTACAGTGAGATCCAAACATTGCGCTGAATACAAGATATTTTATTCTGTCTCAGTCGGAAGCAGGCAGGAGGTTAAATTGGGTGTATCTAACATGAATTAGATGTGCCTAATGGATATCAGGCACATTAATTTTGGCTCTGCATGAGTTTATGAGCAAGCAACAGACGATGGACAGGATTTTATGACGAGGTAATTAAGAAAGCAGCTGCACTCCTACTTCTCAGCTTCGAACCAGCGGCGGAGGCTTTCATTAAAATAAACGAGAGCCAGGATCGCCGATCATAAAATTAGTGGTGAACGAACCACAGCTCGTCGTGTTCGACCCGTGAGATTAGGCACAGCTCCGGGCAAAGCCTGAGTGACCGCTCAAGTTGCCTCATCCCTTATTCGCCCCCTCCCCTTTGTTGCATCCCCCTTGTAGGAGTCGCTTGTGATGACATTAAGCGGGAACTTAAGTTCTGGTCGTGGGACAGAGCGGACAAGGCGAGAGAGTGCAGAGTCACTTAGGATCGAGAGTTGGGACAGACCGGACAGGGTGAGGGAGTAGGGAATCACTCAGGATCCCGCAGAGAAGAAAGATTCGAGAGGGGGGCAGGCAGACTCACGTAATGGACGCGGTCAGTTCTCAAGTATTTAAGGGAGACGATAGATCCCAAACGGAGCGAGACTGCAGTTATTAGGGCTTGATTTTCTGGATAGTTGTCGAGGGCTAAGATTCGAGGGGTCGAGTTTCAACGTTGTTATCGGTCTTGGACTGTAAATAACGGGTTGCTAAAGTCGCTGTCCTTTCGTTGAGAAACTTCTGAGTTGTAAATCAGGTGCCATGCACTCGCGTGCTCGTTCCCCTTCTCCGTACGGGCCTCTCACACCAGTAAATCATTGTGTCTTTTTTTTGTGCGTCTTATTACAATCAACTCGCACGAACCACAACAGAAGCCCGCGCCTAGAAACACGTGCTCGGCCAGCGCTAACAAAGATGTTGTTTGCTGGAGGAAGTAAGGGTTTGCTGGAGGAAGTAAGGGTTTGCTGGAGGAAGTAGGGGTTTGCTGGAGGAAGTAGGGGTTTGCTGGAGGAAGTAGGGGTTTGCTGGAGGAAGTAGGGGTTTGCTGGAGGAAGTAGGGGTTTGCTGGAGGAAGTAGGGGTTTGCTGGAAGAAGTAGGGGTTTGCTGGAGGAAGTAGGGGTTTGCTGGAGGAAGTAGGGGTTTGCTGGAGGAAGTAGGGGTTTGCTGGAGGAAGTAGGGGTTTGCTGGAGGAAGTAGGGGTTTGCTGGAGGAAGTAGGGGTTGGCTGGAGGAAGTAGGGGTTGGACGTGAAGGCTAACGAATACGCAGCCACTCCAACCGTAATTTATAGCACCTTCTATATTCATATTTTTAAAAAGCAAGGATCCAAGTTTCTGGTGGCAGCGACCCATTTTTTTATTAGCTTTATAATATTTACATTAACTAAAGAACATAAAATACTCACGATAGTGAGGTCCTAACATCCTACAGTGAAGGAATGCAAGGAGTTCTAACATACTTCCGTGAAATAAACCGTGAGTTCCAAAATCTTCTAATGACCCATGCCCAGTTGTTGCCTTACCAAAGATCAACCTTGCAACCTTACTCAGAACTCATGCTCTTCGGCCCTATCCATACTCTCGTGTCTCTATACCCTCCGGATCTCAACCCCCTCCGTGCCCCACATTCTCCAGACCACAACACCCTCGGTGCCCCCACACTCTCCAGACCACAACACCCTCGGTGCCCCCCTACTCTCCAGACCTCAACACCCACGGTGCCTCCACACCCTCCAGACCTCAACACCCTCGGTGCCCACACACCCTCTAGACCTCAACACCCTCGGTGCCCCCACACCCTCCAGACCTCAACACCCTCGGTGCCCCCACACCCTCCAGACCTCAACACCCTCGGTGCCCCCACACCCTCCAGACCTCAACACCCTCGGTGCCCCCACACCCTCTAGACCTCAACACCCTCGGTGCCCCCACACCCTCCAGACCTCAACACACTCGGTGCCCCCACACCCTCCAGACCTCAACACCCTTGGTGCCACCACACCCTCCAGACCTCAACACTCTCGGTGCCCCCACATCCTCCAGACCTCAACACAGCAGCCGCCTTACCTCGCTCCTCCTGCGTGAGGCCGGCTAGCATCTGGTAGAAGATGTGGTAGTTCTTCTCCTGCGGCAGCGGCCGCACGACGCGCGTCTGGTCGAGGAAGTAGCAGTGGATTTTGGTGCGGTAGAGCGCGCCGTCCGTCACCTGCACCTCGATGAAGTGGCCCTGGGCGCACACAATGTTGGAGAATGTAGCTTACTACGGCCTTGTTACGTGAGGGGTTTTTGGGGGTCAAGTGAGGAAAGTGAAGTGAAGGGAGGCCTGTTTACTAGAGGAGTTATGAAGTGATTCAAGTACTACTGGACTCTGATGAAGCTAAAAAGTACAAAATAAGGGTGAAGATTCAGAATAATATATAGAGTCATACAAGAAAAGTTATAAAGCAATTCAAATACTAGCATATGACTGTAATGTATGCTCAAAAGATAAACCCCACGATACATTTATAAATCGATATTTTATTTTATGTATCGAGGTATACACCAGTTATTTTCTAAATTGAGTTATACACCAGGAATTATTTTACAAATCGAGTAATCAACTAATCATCTAACAAATCGAGTTCTACACTAGCTATTTAACAAATCGGGTTATACACCAGTTTTTTCACAAACCAAGTAATACATTAACTCTGTACCAAATCGAGTTTCACACTAGCTACTTTATGTATCGAGTTATAGACTAGGAATTATTTTAGAAATCAAGTCACTAGACATACCAGGTATTTTATAAATCAAGTTATACACCAGCTATTCAATAAAGCGACTTAAACACCAGTTATATAACAAAGGACGCTCACAATCCTGCTGGACTCGGAGTTGGAGTCTGTCTTAGCGAGTCCGAGGGAGCGGAGGACGGTGAAGGCGGCCGAGAGATGCTTGAAGGCGTCCGTCTCCGGCCCGCCGCCCGCCACGTCGAACAGCTGACGCAGCAGCAGCATCGATGTGTACGTCTTGCCCGACCCTGACGCGCCTGTCGTGTGCGTCGGGGGCGTTAGACGTAGCCTCAATACACACTCAATGAAGCGTTTTGTTGAGCCCGAGTTTGTGAAGTGCAGGTAAATGCAGAGCAAATGACGACTTCTACTTCAGCATGATTGTTGTA
Organism: Morinoia aosen; assembly: GCA_030386875.1. Classification (NCBI taxonomy): domain Eukaryota; kingdom Metazoa; phylum Arthropoda; class Malacostraca; order Amphipoda; family Talitridae; genus Morinoia; species Morinoia aosen. The sequence continues at coordinate 34,104,427 of CM059578.1, read as the reverse complement.
ATGAGTTGAGAGTCTCGCTAAAATTTGTGCCAAAGAAGAACGTGAAAGTACAAGCTTGGCAGACGCTATGACTGCAAAACAAAAAAACTGAGTAGAATATCATGAAACGAGGGCAGTTTTTGTACTAGGACAAAGAATGGTAACCTTGATGGGTTTTTGGGGAACACAACACACGTGCAACATCGCAGAACCACCTCCACCACCGTCACCACTGAACACAGCTACCACTTACACCCAACACACCACCACCACTAAACGCCACCATCCCTGTACATCACCACGACCACCGCACAACCTGCACAACACAATCAAAGACTAAAACTAATTTTGCCGACACTAAACATTGCCATCACTACATCATTATGCACAACCACCACCCTCTACCTCCACCACACATCACTACTATTACCTTCCTCCACCACCAACCAGTCGCCATTCAACACCCACCATTACGCCCCATCACCACCAACCAGCCACCAATCATTACCCCACCACCCCTCAACACCCACCACTACTCCTCACCACCCTCACACCCACCACTACCCTCATCACCCCTCACCACCCTCACACCCACCACTACCCTCACCACCTCTCACCACCCTCACATCCACCACTATCCTCACCACCCTAACAACACCCTCACACCCACCACTACCATCACCACCCATCACCACCCTCACACCCCCCCCCCCCAGCACCCCTCATTACCTTACCCCCCCCACCCACCCCCCTCATGACCACCAGCCACCACCCCTCACCACCCTAACAACACCCCACACACCACCACCTCACCACCCACCACCCACCCGAGAGGATGACCGCCTGCGGGTAGCCGGTCTCGCTCTGCTGCCTGACGGCCTCGTGGACGACCCTCAGAAGGTGCGGCGCGTGAGGGGCGCCCCTCGTCGACGCGAGGGTCAGGGAGTTGCCCACCGCCGTGTACGGATTCAGGGACACCAGCGTCGGGCCAACGTTTGTCTGCAGGGGGGCGTTAGGGGGGCGTTAGGGGGGCGTTAGGGTATTGTGATTCTTCACTCTGCGCGTCCAAGAAGATTTTTTGTGCTATAAAAAGGAAATACGTCAATCATCATACTTGAGAAGATATTCCATCTTTGCCGCGAATTACCAACGGAACAACGCGCCAAACATCGAGGAGAGTTCGAGACCAATCTCATCGTCTTGTACGTGTTACTTCGAGGTCTCCCAACGAGCGAGAGGAGCTGCCGTCTACCGCTATTACATGCAACTTTAATATGTATTTCTTCTATTTTCTAGGAGTATGTTTCTTGTAGTTTATAGCGTATTTCATAATAGGAACTCATAGGGATGTTATTGATTCAGTTAGGCATGTTTCTACGTATGTTAGAATGACTGTTATTCGATCGATCGACGTACGGTCAGGTGTTTGGGTGTGGTTGTGAACTCGGGGTGCAAGCGACAGGCTGGGGTGAGAGCAGGCAGTCAGGCTCCGGGTACGATAGGAGCAACATCGTGTCGTTAAAATCTTCGGCCGCACCTTCGGGTATTGGTGCCAGTGCCGTAAACTCACGTAATAACTAAATACGACAAAGCCAATAAGTATTCGCTGAACATTAGATCTGTGAAGTGATCTGTGAGGGCCATTTATCCCGAACGGTTTCATGTGTTAACCAACGAACTGTCTGTCGTTATGACGCTGTCAAATCCAAGACACCATGACACGCCATTTTCTCTTCTGGGCCACGATGACGTAATGAAACCTGACATCATAACTACCGGTCATGGCACATCTCCACCTGACATCTAAGTTGAGTTGATCTTCAGTCTATCTGTCACTTGTTAAACCTTTCCTTATCAGTGTCTTAGACCGTAACGCCGATTATCATTATGTTCTGATAAAGCAAGTGAAGTTTATGTAGTGAATTCTCTAGCTAATATTTGTGTCGCGCACCTAACTGATTCTTAGGAAGTAAATTTACCATGTAGCTTACAATTGTGTATCATTTTTCTGCGTTATGGAAATAAGAGACGAGGCATTCAAGGCATGTAACGTTACCTAAATCGATTTAACAAATTATTTCATGTAAATAAGTCCCATACATGTGGATGGTGGCAGCAGTTATAGATTATTGATTAATTTGAGTCAAGGCGAGGACATCAATGTCACGTCTTATTTAACAAAAATATATTAAAGTGATGTAATCAAACGTCACGACAAGAGAAAGAAATGAATTTCATCTAAAATATACCTCCGCAACGACGAAATGATGTGACATCGGTGGTAAAAGAATCCCGACCACAACAAGGGGGCGTTAGGGGGGCGTTAGGGGTGACGTAATTACTGACGGGTCACGTTAGCAGGTGACGTAATTATTGACGGGTGACGTTAGTGCCGGTGTGACGTAGCATAATGTACCCACATGTCCGTGTCTCTGTCATGTTCTTCCCGTCGTCGTTTGAATACATGATTTATATCTCTTAACTGCTGCCGATATTTATTCGTGATGTTTATTTTTCGTGACATTCGTTATTATTCTATTCGTCACTTTCTTTTATTTTTCTAGTCTTTATAAATCACGGTAGCTGCCACCAGTCCGATACTCGGATAAACAATATTTATATTTATAAGACATGTTAATTTTAAGATCTTAGGTAAGCGTTAGGTCTAAGAGCGGAAGGCTATTCATATGTGCTTAGCCGTATTTCATGGCTTCGAACATTAATCATTCTTTTCTAGATCCTCTTTATCGTCATCATCATCGTCATCATCTCTTCCTAATTACGGAGGAAATTGAATACACGAAAGATTATGACATTTTCCTATTGATCAAATAAAAGAAATCAAGTTAAATTGTTAATCGATTACATATCGTATTCGCACGCCGCTGAATCCTACATACTCAGAAGTTCTGAAGGGGGGAATATACAAACACATGGTGGATAAGGAAGGACACTTATCTGAAATCCGCCGGCTTTTGTTGACAGGCCGGGCTCTCGCAACCAGGTCGCCATTTTGGAATGTCAGGATCGACCGTTACGGTTGGTTGTATCCAACAGAAGCTATGTAGTTGTAAGTTATTCACAAATTTTATTTGTGAATGAAGAATGAAGGCACGAAGGTTTTCATTAGCATCCAAAAGGATATGGATGAGAAGTAACAATTCTTTTATGAGAGGCAAGCCCCAGTCCAACTGGACTGAGGTGTTTAACGTTTACGCTGGTCACGTCTAGGTCTTGTGCCCTCTCGTGCGTAACTGCCTCCGAGTCTACGACCCTCCAAGGGAACCGCCTCGGTTGACGCTATCGCTGCTTCTCGAGGTGCTAACTAGTAATAACGGTATCGCAAGATCGACATATGAACATAAGATATTTCTTAAAACAATTCAAATATATTGACATTTACTTCTGCTAATATATTTATACTAATATTCCCCATAAAACACTATTAATATTATGAAAACATTATGCTAAATTACTCGTACAAGTTCCTGGCATTTTCTGTTGGCATCCCGTTCCATCGAGGTTCTGACGACGTCCCTTCTAGAAGGTATAGATGACGAGATGCTTCCTCGTAGACTCAAGCTTATATGGTTCTTTTCGAATTTTTATTGAACAAAAGCGTTGGCCAATCGCTTCGTCAAATTCTTAACGTCGCTCCTCTTACAGTTATACTTTGAAGTATAGCATCTCTTTATAACATCTCTTAAAGTTATTGCTGACATTGTAGCCCCACTGATATCAAATATTATTAACCAGTCTCTCTTACTAGGCACTTTCCCGAACTCCCTCAAAGTTGCTAGAGTAACCCCTATCTTTAAAAGTGGTGAAAAAACCAGTGTAAACAATTATCGACCTATCTCCATTCTACCAATTATTAGCAAAGTATTCGAAAAGATTGTGTATAAAAAAGTGTACTCTTATTTTGAACAAAAATCATTTCTTTACGATAAACAATACGGTTTTCGCTCTAAAAAATCAACAACACAGGCTATATTAAATCATTTACAATTCCTCTATTCTAATATAGATGAAGGAAAGCCTGTCTTCTCTGTATTTCTTGACTTCCGAAAAGCATTTGATTGTGTGGACCATAAAATACTATTATCGAAACTACACTGTTATGGCATTCGAGGGATTGCCCATGATTGGTTCAGATCATACCTAACAAATCGGAAGCAATACGTTGTCATTGACGACGCAAAATCGGACCCACAGACAATTAGCCATGGAGTTCCACAAGGATCTGTTCTCGGGCCTCTCTTGTTTCTGATTTTTATCAATGATATTGTAAAATCTACATCATTCTTCAAATTCATACTTTTTGCCGATGACAGTACGCTTTCTGCGGTCCTTCCGAACCAAAATCCTGCTATGATTGTGGAGAGTATAAATACTGAACTTCACAAGGTTTCATCGTGGCTCAAAGCTAATAAAATAAGCCTAAATATCGATAAAACAAATTATATTACTTTCTCATACAAGAAAGATGTATCTCTCCCATGCATTAAAATTGGCGAAGGTGAAATCGAAGAAACCAACTCATGTAAGTTTCTGGGCATCATAATAGATAAACATCTGACCTTCAAAGAGCACATCACTCATATTAGTTCTAAATTATCAAAATCCATCGGAATCCTAAATAAAGTTAAAAATTTTCTGCCTGAAACAGCTTTACAAATGCTCTACCGAACGCTCATTTCTCCATACTTGCAATACGGAATAGAAGCATGGCACGGAACTGATAAAAATAAAACCAACAAAATTTTTACTCTGCAGAAAAGGGCTGTCAGAGCGGTAAAGAACCTAGAATATAATGCTCACACAAATGATTCTTTCAAAAATTTACAAATACTTAAACTTTCGGATCTCTACAAAATCTCCATTTGTAATTTCATTTACAAAACATTAAGAAATGATGGCGACAATAGCCTAAGACAATTATTGACTGCGCAAACTGGTCATCACGACCATTTAACCCGGAATAGAAGTAAATTCATGCTTCCTTATTATTCAAAGGCCAGGTCGCAACACAGTATTCTCTTCGTTGGAACCAAAACTTGGAACTCTATACCTGCAGAGATCCGTGAATGTAATTCGTACACAGTATTCAAAAGACATCTTGAGTCTCACTTCCTATCAGAATACTAGTCGTGTAAGATCACCGTGTCGAAATCTTGCCTCCTACATGTAACTAATGATAATGTCATAATGTAACTTGCCTTGTGTACCATAACCAATCTTCTCTCTGCTCTTGAATCGTTTTATCGAACATACTGTTAAATATAGCCGACTTGACCTATATTGTAAAATACAGCATAAAATATCGAGTTAATTATCTCAATGATCAGTCTAATGCGAAACTAGGTTAAGTGAACTAGGTTAAACTTTTGTACACCCTAGAATAACGTGATGGTAGGATGCCCTAGAAGTCGCTGAACTTATTCGGGCCCACAGGTAGCTATACTCAAATTTGACCATTGTACTAGACTTAAGTAAAATTCTACCTCTGTATCACCTGTGGTAAATAAATTGTTTAAAATTGTTTTAAATTGTTTAAATAAGTTGACCAGTGCACACAGCCCGTCAAAAATAACGGAATTCGATATTTTCCTTGCACAAATCCTTCAGCTGTGGATGCCCAACAAATATATCCATCCCAACAGTACCCGCCATTAAAATATTCCTGTACTTGTGCATTGGTGAAACTCGTATCACAGATACGGTCATTGAGCGTCCTTGTGAGCGTCACAGACACACGCACCAACCAATTTAATGTGTTCAGTGAGAGTCTCATTGTAATAAAACACGAGAAATCACATACAAAAAATATTTAATTCATTTATAAATTTATAGAGACACATAGCGTTTTGTTATATTGTATTGATGCCAATTTAACGAAACGGAACGTTCCGACATGTCTGCTTATGAACATGTCTACGTTATGGAACGCTATTGCATGTCTCCGCTATGGAACGAATGTTACTGTGCTGTGCAAGAAGAACATTTAGAAGAGAAGTAGGTGAACGCGTTCTACATACAATGAGATCGTTGCGGCGTTGGCTCCAATCACCGATTAGAGCTGCCATTCTTGCTCGAAGATAGAAGCGTCACAGGCCATCACATTTAGCGTTATGTGTTTCATATTCTGCTACTTATTTCTTAGAGAACTCGGCAGCCACCATCATAACCTCAGTCATATCATAATCCTATCATAATATTCTGCTACTTATTTCTTAGAGAACACGGCAGCCCCCATCATAACCTCAGTCATATCATAATTCTACCATAATATTCTGCTACTTATTTCTTAGAGAACACGGCAGCCACCATCATAACCTCAGTCATATCATAATCCTATCATAATATTCTGCTACTTATTTTTTAGAGAACACGGCAGCCACCATCATAACCTCAGTCATATCATAATCCTATCATAATATTCTGCTACTTATTTCTTAGAGAACACGGCAGCCACCATCATAACCTCAGTCATATCATAATCCTATCATAATATTCTGCTACTTATTTCTTAGAGAACACGGCAGCCACCATCATAACCTCAGTCATATCATAATCCTATCATAATATTCTGCTACTTATTTCTTAGAGAACACGGCAGCCACCATCATAACCTCAGTCATATCATAATCCTATCATAATATTCTGCTACTTATTTCTTAGAGAACACGGCAGCCACCATCATAACCTCAGTCATATCATAATCCTATCATAATATTCTGCTACTTATTTCTTAGAGAACACGGCAGCCACCATAATAACCTCAGTCATATCATAATCCTATCATAATATTCTGCTACTTATTTCTTAGAGAACACGGCAGCCACCATCATAACCTCAGTCATATCATAATCCTATCATAATATTCTGCTACTTATTTCTTAGAGAACACGGCAGCCACCATCATAACCTCAGTCATATCATAATCCTATCATAATATTCTGCTACTTATTTCTTAGAGAACACGGCAGCCACCATAATAACCTCAGTCATATCATAATCCTATCATAATATTCTGCTACTTATTTCTTAGAGAACACGGCAGCCACCATCATAACCTCAGTCATATCATAATCCTATCATAATATTCTGCTACTTATTTCTTAGAGAACACGGCAGCCACCATAATAACCTCAGTCATATCATAATCCTATCATAATATTTTGCTACTTATTTCTTGGAGAACACGGCAGCCACCATCATAACCTCAGTCATATTATAATCCTATCATAATATTCTGCTACTTATTTCTTAGAGTACACGGCAGCCACCATCATAACTTCAGTCATATCATAATCCTATCATAATATTCTGCTACTTATTTCTTAGAGAACATGGCAGCCACCATCATAACCTCAGTCATATCATAATCCTATCATAATATTCTGCTACTTATTTCTTAGGGAACACGGCAGCCACCATCATAACCTCAGTCATATCATAATCCTATCATAATATTCTGCTACTTATTTCTTAGAGAACACGGCAGCCACCATCATAACCTCAGTCATATCATAATCCTATCATAATATTCTGCTACTTATTTCTTAGAGAACACGGCAGCCACCATCATAACCTCAGTCATATCATAATCCTATCATAATATTCTGCTACTTATTTCTTAGAGAACATGGCAGCCACCATCATAACCTCAGTCATATCATTATCCTATCATAATATTCTGCTACTTATTTCTTAGAGAACACGGCAGCCACCATCATAACCTCAGTCATATCATAATCCTATCATAATATTCTGCTACTTATTTCTTAGAGAACACGGCAGCCACCATCATAACCTCAGTCATATCATAATCCTATCATAACATTCTGCTACTTATTTCTTAGAGAACACGGCAGCCACCATCATAACCTCAGTCATATCATAATCCTATCATAATATTCTGCTACTTATTTCTTAGAGAACACGGCAGCCACCATCATAACCTCAGTCATATCATAATCCTATCATAATATTCTGCTACTTATTTCTTAGAGAACACGGCAGCCACCATCATAACCTCAGTCATATCATAATCCTATCATAATATTCTGCTACTTATTTCTTAGAGAACACGGCAGCCACCATCATAACCTCAGTCATATCATAATCCTATCATAATATTCTGCTACTTATTTCTTAGAGAACACGGCAGCCACCATCATAACCTCAGTCATATCATAATCCTATCATAATATTCTGCTACTTATTTCTTAGAGAACACGGCAGCCACCATCATAACCTCAGTCATATCATAATCCTATCATAATATTCTGCTACTTATTTCTTAGAGAACACGGCAGCCACCATCATAACCTCAGTCATATCATAATCCTATCATAATATTCTGCTACTTATTTCTTAGAGAACACGGCAGCCACCATCATAACCTCAGTCATATCATAATCCTATCATAATTTCCGTCACGAACACGTTTGGTCGCTGTTTTAATTGTGCACATCATTGCACATTCACTGTGCTTCACATTCACGTTTCCTCCGGTATGTCATCTGTACACCGAACTTTCGCAATAGCTGCTTTGCAAACAATTTTACTCTATGTTTCTTATTTTTCTCTATTTATTGTCCCAACACGTATTTCCCCTACGTCTTGTTTGCTTCTCGTGTTTTTAATCTCAATTGTTTTTTTCATGAATTTAGATTTTCATCAGTCTATTGGTCTCCATATCTATTTATGATAGTCATGACTGGCGTATTTTTAATGTAATTTGATTTCCAGGTTACTGACCTCAACAGGCACAAAGTCACGCGCCTGATCTACACATCTTCTCCGGCCCAGATCAGCTCACAATTTTCAACGTGTACTGCTAATTTAAGACGGTACTTCAGCTTGCTGCAGTAGAGTCTTTCGTATCTTTTGTTTTTTCGTTTTAATTCATTGCAAAAAACTTCAAAGGCATTCTCCAGTAGTATTTAAAGTACATACATATCCATATAAAACTTGACAAGTTCGCGCTAAAGGGAGGAAAAAAGAAGAAAAAACACAAGAAAAAAGGAGGCATTTGGAAGGAGTGTGGGTATGAGAGGAAACAAAAGGGGTGAGGGGGTAAGGGTTGGGGGATGAAGGGGTAAGGGTAGGGGGTGAGGGGGTAAGGGTAGGGGGTGAGGGGGTAAGGGTAGGGGGTGAGGGGGCGAGAGGATGAGGAGGGGAGACAGGTTGCACAGAAGAGGTTGACCTCCACCACCCCGCGTAACCTGCACCTCTGCTCAGCGAGATAAGCCGGGCAGGGCGGGCGAAAATAATTTTCTTTGTTTTTATTATTTGATAACAAGTGCACACGCCCGTCATAAATGACGGGATTCAATACCTTTCTTGAACAAATTGCCCAGACGTGGATGACAAACAAACATATCCATCCCAATAACATTCGAGATCAAAATATTCTTGTACTTGTGCACCGGTGGAACTCGTATCACAGATACGGTTATTATAACTATCCTAATGAGCGTAACAATTGTGTTTGTGCTCCATTGGAGAGTGACTAATTTCTTGAAGAAATGTTTCATTAGGAATTGATTAACTCAACACTTCCATATCCAATTAAGTAGGAAGTGATTAATTTCCCTCTTGAGTATTCAATAGAAATTCATTTTTTTTCTCTGAAATAATCCCCAGAAGTTTATTAATTTTCACGCAGCAATTCAATTTTCAATATCGAAACTCAATTTCAATAAATCAAAAATAGAATAGAACTGAATACAGTATAGAAATTCCAAAATTCAATAATTTCCAGAAATGATACATTGGACTTCATAAAAGAAATTTAAGAATTTAACTATAGAAATTGAACATTCAATAATGAAAATTCAATAACTTCCAGCTTGAATCTCAACTAAAGAATTCATTAATTTCTTGTTGCACAATCAAAGGCTGAATTTGTTGCCGCCATTTAACAGGAGTCGTTGAGGTAATGACTATTGTAATGCACATGTACACAGCATGTACACAAGCACATAAACACAGTCTCTATGCGTACACAAGCACACATATACAGGATCTACGCGTACACAAGCACATATACACATGCATCTAGCTCCTCAGATGAATTCAATAAACGGAAAAGACAGGTCTAAGAGGCTATGAAGGGCAATTTAACTCTTTAAGTATTCTTTTCACTGACTCACTCCCTCTACAGAAGCCGAAAGCAACAACACGATTGATAAAAATCCATTATCATTATTATTATATTATAGTACTAAATTTAAGTGTTGTTTGCATATTTGGTGCGCGTGTCTGTGACGCTCACCAGGACGCGCTCAATGACCGTATCTGTGATACGAGTTTCACCAGTGCACAAGTACAAGAATATTTTGATGGCGGGTACTGTTGGGATGGATATATTTGTTGGGCATCCACAGCTGGAGGATTTGTGCAAGGTAAATAGTGAATTCCGTCATTTTTGGAGGGCCGTGTACACTAGTGAAGGGCCATGTGCAATGTGACGGGCCGTGTGCAATGTGACGGGCCGTGTACACTAGTGAAGGGCCGTGTGCAATGTGACGGGCCGTGTACCCTAGTGACGGGCCGTGTGCAATGTGACGGGCCGTGTACACTAGTGACGGGCCGTGTGCAATGTGACGGGCCGTGTACACTAGTGACGGGCCGTGTGCAATGTGACGGGCCGTGTACACTAGTGACGGGCCGTGTACACTAGTGACGGGCCGTGTGCAATATGACGGACCGTGTATACTAGTGATGGGCCGTGTGCAATGTGACGGGCCGTGTACACTAGTGTTCTAAACGAAGAGGAGGCGGCAGCAGAAGCACCAGCCTGCGATCCCGAGAGCGGGGCCCCCCAACACGCCGGTACCATCTGCTGTACCATCTTCGTCTCTTCACAAATAAATCAGTGAGAAATTTACTGCACTTGGCTGAGGTGAGACGCAACTATTTTGGAATGGGTCATGGTCGCGTCCAGAGTCACTCGTGCGATGGATTGAGTTTTGGAAGCATTCCATGAACTGTTCAAGGCTTTCCCTTCTCGGCGCAAACTTTGCTAAACAGTCAGTGTGTGAGTGTTTCCTTTTGTGCTGGATTGTTTGTTTCCTTTTGTGTTGGATTGTTTGTTTCCTTTTGTGTTGGATTGTTTGTTTCCTTTTGTGTTGGATTATTTGTTTCCTTTTGTGTTGGATTGTTTGTTTCCTTTTGTGTTGGATTATTTGTTTCCTTTTGTGTTGGATTGTTTGTTTCCTTTTGTGTTGGATTATTTGTTTCCTTTTGTGTTGGATTGTTTGTTTCCTTTTGTGTTGGATTATTTGTTTCCTTTTGTGTTAGATTATTTGTTTCCTTTTGTGTTAGACAATTTATCTACGTATCTGTTTAGGTTTGGCTGTAACGTCCGTAACGTAGCACTGAAAGCGAGGATTTCTTTTCATTTCGTTTGAAGGATGTTGTTGTTGTGACAAAATCACTCCTTTTTTGATGCAAATAAAATAACGAAACTTTCGCTGCACGCACAGCCATGTCCGCGCTGTCAAATATAACTAAAACAATGTCAATGGCCAAATTCCCGCATCTTCACTATAATCTATGTAGCTCAGCGAGAAAAGGATGCATCGCGGCAAATTTTCTCAAACGGTGAAAATTATTCACATAAAAATATCAAATTTTTCAATTTTCAGTTCTATCCAACATGCCGAAGTATAGAATTATTCAAACGGTCCTAAATATAGACACAGAAAAGTTTTTTTTCCTGTACGGAATTCTTGGAAACAGGCATATTTTTGCATTTTCAAATATCACAGCATGTATTGAAAATTCATGGGCAAAATTATCTGAAAAAATTATTTTTGATCATTCAATATTCCCACATAGAGCAGAGGAAATAGCTCACAACGCGAGAACGGAGGAGCAGTTTGTGAAGCGTTTAGCAATAATTACCGGCACCTTGAATGGAAATGCTAATGCCTAACTATCTTCCACATATTTGAGGGGAGAGAAGCACGGCGCGCAGCAGTCGCAGTCACATCCAAGGGTTGCGAGGGTTAACAATACTCCTAATTGCGCCATTGAGCGCTGATTGGACGGCCGCTTGGCGGTTGTCCTTAGCCAGGTTACGCAACAGCCAATAGGCGTTCGGCAGAGTTGGTTTCGTGTGTTTGCGAACTTTTCCGCAACGCGCGGCCTTGGCCCGAGGAGAGGAATTCTTTCACCGTCCTCGCCGGGGATAAAATTACAGGGGCAAAAATCGCTGGGGTAAAAATGGTCGGAAAGCTCGGCTCGAGAGAGTCAGTAACCGCGTGTTTGAAGAACAATTACTCAGTGGAATTGGATCATTTTAATTGCAGGAAATTAGAAAAACAGCTAATGGGTACAAGTGTGAATACAAAGTAGACATTTGCGCGTCTGTTAAACATCCGATGCAAATGACCTCAGCTTCTCTGTTCAGCTCAGAGAACGATGAAGATCTGTTGAAGCCTGTAAGTTTACATTGGGATAGGTTGGGTCAGAATGGGATTAGCTATTATAACAGATTGGTATATAACAGTTCACATTGTTTTTTAATGACCATATTGACCGCAATATTTTTTCAGAAAATTTGACCAGCTTCATGTTGTTTTTTGAGCGTGTAATTTCAATAGGTCCTGCTGGGTGCGATCACCATACTTATTTTGCATGACACGCACACGACACCCAACACCCAATTTACAGTTAGCAGGACTGTAATATTATATTTGGCCATTAAATAGCTAACATTAAATAGCTAACAGGATTCTGGCGTATTTTGCAATAATCAAGCCCCAAACTCCCGATGAACCGATATCGAGACGCGGTACAGTGACGCGCGGCGTAACCATATACTAATTAAACGAACAAAGAAGCTCAACAAACCGCTCACAGCTCAGTCTGCTGCGTATGTTCAAAAAACCGATACAAGTAATTAATTAATCCACACTAGCTGCACTTGTAGACTGTTAATTCATTTCTTCCAAAAAGACGAGATTGAGAGAAGGACTGACGTACTCCAGGTCACGTTTTCCAACGCCGCCATTTGTGACGCGCTGAGTGCGGGTCGCTCAATTGGAACCGACGGGAAGTGCGGTGTGGGATGCGCAATATCTCAAAATGTCCCTGAATATCACAAAAAACTCGGAACAACTGAGTACAAACATAAAATACTACACAAACTAACACAAAAACATAAACACAGAATAGCACAAACCAATAACACGCAATATAACAATTAACGAAAATCCAAAATAACTCAAAACACAAACTCAGAACAGTGCGAATATACAAAGTTCTGGATAACACAAAAAATCACACAATATCACCGAAACACAACCAACACAAAAAAAATACAAACAAAAAATAGCTCACACAATAGCACAAAAATAGCTCACACAATAGCACAAAAATAGCTCACACAATAGCACAAAAATAGCTCACACAATAGCACAAAAATAGCTCACACAATAGCACAAAAATAGCTCACACAATAGCACAAAAACACAAAATAGGAATAGCATAAAAACGACCAGAGAAAGCTTGTCCCAACACACTCTGCAGAGAAGCAACACACTCTGCAGAGAAGCAACACACTCTGCAGAGAAGCAACACACTCTGCAGAGAAGCAACACACTCTGCAGAGAAGCAACACACTCTGCAGAGAAGCAACACACTCTGCAGAGAAGCAACACACTCTGCAGAGAAGCAACACACTCTGCAGAGAAGCAACACACTCTGCAGAGAAGCAACACACTCTGCAGAGAAGCAACACACTCTGCAAAGAAGCAACACACTCTGCAGAGAAGCAACACACTCTGCAGAGAAGCAACACACTCTGCAAAGAAGCAACACACTCTGCAGAGAAGCAACACACTCTGCAGAGAAGCAACACACTCTGCAGAGAAGCAACACACTCTGCAGAGAAGCAACACACTCTGCAAAGAAGCAACACACTCTGCAGAGAAGCAACACACTCTGCAGAGAAGCAACACACTCTGCAGAGAAGCAACACACTCTGCAGAGAAGCAGCACACTCTGCAAAGAAGCAACACACTCTGCAGAGAAGCAACACACTCTGCAGAGAAGCAACACACTCTGCAGAGAAGCAACACACTCTGCAAAGAAGCAACACACTCTGCAGAGAAGCAACACACTCTGCAAAGAAGCAACACACTCTGCAGAGAAGCAACACACTCTGCAGAGAAGCAACACACTCTGCAGAGAAGCAGCACACTCTGCAAAGAAGCAACACACTCTGCAGAGAAGCAACACACTCTGCAGAGAAGCAGCACACTCTGCAGAGAAGCAACACACTCTGCAGAGAAGCAACACACTCTGCAGAGAAGCCACACACTCTGCAGAGAAGCAACACACTCTGCAGAGAAGCAACACACTCTGCAGAGAAGCAACACACTCTGCAGAGAAGCAGCACACTCTGCAGAGAAGCAACACACTCTGCAGAGAAGCAACACACTCTGCAGAGAAGCATCAAAGCCTCGCACTCAAAGGTCGCTTCCGGGGCCTGCAGCACGCCGGTCTCTGGCTCTGGGCTTCCTTACTTAGCGTTAGGTATCGTCGTGCATCCTTACTTAGCGTTAGGTATCATCGTGCATACTTACTTAGCGTTAGGTATCGTCGTGCATCCTTACTTAGCGTTCGTTATCGTCGTGCATCCTTACTTAGCGTTCGTTATCGTCGTGCATCCTTACTTAGTGTTAGGTATCGTCGTGCATCCTTACTTAGCGTTAGGTATCGTCGTGCATCCTTACTTAGCGTTCGTTATCGCCGTGCATCCTTACTTAGCGTTCGTTATCGTCGTGCATCCTTACTAAGTGTTAGGTATCGTCGTGCATCCTTACTTAGCGTTAGGTATCGTCGTGCATCCTTACTTAGCGTTCGTTATCGTCGTGCATCCTTACTTAGCGTTCGTTATCGTCGTGCATCCTTACTTAGTGTTAGGTATCGTCGCGCATCCTTACTTAGCGTTAGGCATCGTCGTGCATCTTCAATTAGCGTTCGTTATCGTCGTGCATCGTTGATTATCGTTAGTTACCGCCAAATTATTGCCGTCCACATGAGGGCAAAGATCTCACGCAATCAGCCACGCTCACTCGACCCAAACCTCCAGTCCACTGACTGTCCTCCAGGGATTGTACAATATCGACCATTTCCTACACCTCCTCGCAATCTCCACACCAATCCAAACAACAAGTGTAGATAATTTTATTGCACTGCGAACCAAACCGTCAGAATTCAACAACAGCTCACCCTGCCTCGCTTCAAGCTCTAGTGCGACCGGATTTGGAAGATACTCTGGCCAATGAAATGACCTGTGAGCTTATTTTAAGGCCATGTAAATGACCTCGAATGGGTCATTTCAAGGTTTTTCTATTAGTTTAAGATTATTTTAACGATCTTATTTTAAGCTCCAACAGAAACATTTGTTTCAGCAGTCACTTTCTTTGTAATAAATTTGAAGAAGCTGGATCGCAGTCCCTTCTTTGCCGCAGATCGGCAAAGTTACTTAGTTCCAGTGCAGCTGAGTACCTAAGGGAGCTGCCTGCAACAGCCGCTGTACATGTGCACCACAGCACCACATGTACTACCATGACAGCACGGTTCCCACGACTGTTACGCCGTACATCAACGCCTTTGTTAGAGGTCATGATACGGCCAAATGTCGCCAGGAGTTGTTGCGTTCCAAAATGCACATCACAGGAAATCGATTTCACAGGCAGGAGTGGTTGCACTCAGCAGAGACGAGTTCCAAATAGGTTTTCATGAAAAAAAGACCTTCAAACAGCAAATTTCGGTAAAAATACTTATTTCCGCTCACAAGTAAAGACATGAAAACTACCGATATACCTCAGCAACTGAACCCCACACTGAGAAGCAAGAAGAATCAGCAACAACAAATGCAATATCCAAGACGGTAAACAAAACAAAAGGTGAGTCGCTAACATTTCCAAACCAGAACGCTTCCATTCGAGAGTTTCTGAGAACCGCCGCGTTTTGCATGCGCTGGCGGGAGCACAATTTCCCAGCGCATTGCTCGAGGCCGCAAGCTCCCAGGCCTTCCTTTTAAAACAATGCCTCGTTTTCGGGGCTCTTTGTGAATTTTTCACTGCTCACGATTTGAAAGCGCGGTTTGGCAGTCAGAGTGACGTATATGTTTCCGTTAGGGCACCGATACGGGCTTTGTTTCGCGCAGAGAATGCGCCTAACCTGCTCCTGTGCTGTGCTGCGGGCTGCCCAAATGTGTATACGGGTAGCGAATGCCCAAATGTGTGTCATTATCTCCCCTACCCAAATGTGTGTTCAGGTATCGACTGCCAAAATGTGTGTACAGGTTACACCTGGCCAAATGTGTGTACAGGTAACGCCTGTTGAAATATGCACTGACGCGACCACGTCTAAAAATTCTTCACGAATTGTTCAACAAAACTCCTCGGTTCATTTTGACATGGTGGCGCAGTTTTTATGCAGTTCTTAGCAAATGATTCTTACCTCCTCCTGGCAAGCCTTGTGCGGTGCTGCTCGAACATATTTACGAGAGTCAAGGTGTTCAGAATGTTGCCGCACGGTACCCCTGGCACGGTACCGGTCTTACTGGCACGGTAGTTGAGGGAGTAGCAACACCACACAAGTAACACACACACAACAAAATATCCTGCACAGCACGCACACAAAACAAATCTCCACGCGCAACACACACGCAACACCCAAGCAGCACTACATGCGCAACAAAGCACTACCGTCACAACATGCACCACAAGCGCAACATGCACCACAGGCGTAACACGCACCACAGGCGCAACACGCACCACAGGCGCAACACGCACCACAGGCGCAACACACAACCCCACAGGCGCAACACACAACACCACAGGCGCAACACACAACACCACAGGCGCAACACACAACACCACAGGCGCAACACGCACCACAGGCGCAACACACAACACCACAGGCGCAACACACAACACCACAGGCGCAACACGCACCACTAGCGCAACACACAACACAGGCGCAACACGCACCACAGGCGCAACACACAACACCACAGGCGCAACACGCACCACAGGCGCAACACACAACACCACAGGCGCAACACACAACATCACAGGCACAACACGCACCACAGGCGCAACACACACCGCAGGCGCAACACGCACCACAGGCATAACACGCACCACAGGCGCAACACGCACCACAGGCGCAACACGCACCACAGGCGCAACACGCACAACAGGCGCAACACGCACCACAGGCGCAACACACAACGCAGTCGCAACACGCATCAGAAGCGCAACACACAACGCAGTCGCAACACGCATCAGAAGCGCAACACACAACACCACAGGTGGAACACGCACCACAGTCGCAACACACAACAGTACAAGTGCAACATACAACACCACAGGCGCAACACACAACACAGGCGCAACACACAGCACAGGCGCAACACACACCACAGGCGCAACACACAATACCACAGGCGCAACACACAACACCACAGGCGCAACACACAACACAGGCGCAACACGCACTACAGGCGCAACACACAACGCCACAGGCGCAACACGCACCACAGGCGCAACACACAACACAGGCGCAACACACAACACCACAGGCGCAACACACAACACCACAGGCGCAACACACAACACCACATGCGCAACACACAACACAGGCGCAACACACAACACCACAGGCGCAACACACAACACAGGCGCAACACGCACCACAGTCGCAACACGCACCACAGGCGCAACACACAACACCACAGGTGCAACACACAACACAGGCGCAACACACAACACCACCACAGGCGCAACACACAACACAGGCGCAACACACAACACAGGCGCAACACACAACACCACAGGCGCAACACACAACACCACAGGCGCAACACACAACACCACAGGCGCAACACACAACACCACAGGCGCAACACACAACAACACAGGCGCAACACACAACAACACAGGCGCAATACACAACACCACAGGCGCAATACTCACGAAGTAGCTGCCGGCGCAGAACCTGGCGGCGAGAGCCCTGAGGACGGCGTCCTCCGTCAGTGGCCCCGTCAGGTGAATGAGGTCCTCCACGTCCTGCCGAGCCCCTCCCCCCGCCCCCCGCTGCATGCTCGCCCCCGCCGCCCCCCCGCCGCTGCTCTCTGCACACACAGGGTAAGCATCACTGTACTGTGCACTGTCATCAGGAGGTGGGCACCGCGCTATTATTATTGTTATCAGGAGGTGGGCACCGCGCTATTATTATTGTTATCAGGAGATGGGCACAGCAGTATTATTATTGTTATCAGGAGATGGGCACAGCAGTATTATTATTGTTATCAGGAGATTGGCACAGCAGTATTATTATTATCAGGAGATGGGCACAGCAGTATTATTATTGTTATCAGGAAATGGGCACAGCAGTATTATTATTGTTATCAGGAGATGGGCACAGCAGTATTATTATTGTTATCAGGAGGTGGGCACAGCAGTATTATTATTGTTATCAGGAGATGGCCACAGCAGTATTATTATTGTTATCAGGAAGTGGGCACAGCAGTATTATTATTGTTATCAGGAGATGGGCACAGCAGTATTATTATTGTTATCAGGAGGTGGGCACAGCAGTATTATTATTGTTATCAGGAGATGGGCACAGCAGTATTATTATTGTTATCAGGAGGTGGGCACAGCAGTATTATTATTGTTATCAGGAGATGGGCACAGCAGTATTATTATTGTTATCAGGAGATGGGCACAGCAGTATTATTATCGTTATCAGGAAATGGGCACAGCAGTATTATTATTGTTATCAGGAGATGGGCACAGCAGTATTATTATTGTTATCAGGAAGTGGGCACAGCAGTATTATTATTGTTATCAGGAGATGGGCACAGCAGTATTATTATTGTTATCAGGAGATGGGCACAGCAGTATTATTATTGTTATCAGGAGATGTGCACAGCAGTATTATTATCGTTATCAGGAAATGGGCACAGCAGTATATTATTATTATCAGGAGATGGGCACAGCAGTATTATTATTGTTATCAGGAAGTGGGCACAGCAGTATTATTATTGTTATCAGGAGATGGGCACAGCAGTATTATTATTGTTATCAGGAGGTGGGCACAGCAGTATTATTATTGTTATCAGGAGATGGGCACAGCAGTATTATTATCGTTATCAGGAAATGGGCACAGCAGTATTATTATTGTTATCAGGAGGTGGGCACAGCAGTATTATTATTGTTATCAGGAGGTGGGCACAGCAGTATTATTATTGTTATCAGGAGATGGGCACAGCAGTATTATTATTGTTATCAGGAGATGGGCACAGCAGTATTATTATCGTTATCAGGAAATGGGCACAGCAGTATTATTATTGTTATCAGGAGATGGGCACAGCAGTATAATTATTGTTATCAGGAGGTGGGCACAGCAGTATTATTATTGTTATCAGGAGATGGGCACAGCAGTATTATTATTGTTATCAGGAGATGGGCACAGCAGTATTATTATTGTTATCAGGAGATGGGCACAGCAGTTTTATTATCGTTATCAGGAAATGGGCACAGCAGTATATTATTGTTATCAGGAGATGGGCACAGCAGTATTATTATTGTTATCAGGAAGTGGGCACAGCAGTATTATTATTGTTATCAGGAGATGGGCACAGCAGTATTATTATTGTTATCAGGAGGTGGGCACAGCAGTATTATTATTGTTATCAGGAGATGGGCACAGCAGTATTATTATCGTTATCAGGAAATGGGCACAGCAGTATTATTATTGTTATCAGGAGGTTGGCACAGCAGTATTATTATTGTTATCAGGAGGTGGGCACAGCAGTATTATTATTGTTATCAGGAGGTGGGCACAGCAGTATTATTATTGTTATCAGGAGGTGGGCACAGCAGTATTGTTATTATTCTCACCAGGAGGTGGGCACAGCAGTATTATTATTGTTATCAGGAGGTGGGCACAGCAGTATTGTTATTATTCTCACCAGGAGGTGGGCATGGAACGAAAGTGCCATGAAAGTACCAAATATTTATTGCAGTATTATTATTGTTATCAGGAGGTGGGCACAGCAGTATTATTATTGTTATCAGGAGGTGGGCACAGCAGTATTATTATTGTTATCAGGAGGTGGGCACAGCAGTATTATTATTGTTATCAGGAGGTGGGCACAGCAGTATTATTATTGTTATCAGGAGGTGGGCACAGCAGTATTATTATTGTTATCAGGAGGCGGGCACAGCAGTATTATTATTGTTATCAGGAGGTGGGCACAGCAGTATTATTATTGTTATCAGGAGGTGAGCACAGCAGTATTATTATTGTTATCAGGAGGTGGGCACAGCAGTATTATTATTGTTATCAGGAGGTGGGCACAGCAGTATTATTATTGTTATCAGGAGGTGGGCACAGCAGTATTATTATTGTTATCAGGAGGTGGGCACAGCAGTATTATTATTGTTATCAGGAGGTGGGCATGGAACGAAAGTGCCATGAAAGTACCAAATATTTATTGCAGTATTATTATTGTTATCAGGAGTTGAGTACTATTTATTGTTATCATGAGTTGGGTACCATGTTAGTACTGTTATTGTCATCAAGAGGGGAGTACAATGGTAGCACATATTGACGATTACCGTGAGTTGTGTGTGTAGCGCACGCCGCTCCTCTACACGCACACACACACACACAAAGGCACCTAAGTACTATTGACTATTATCACCAGTAGACACCATGTTACTACCGTTACCATGAGCTGGGTGACTACACACAAAGGCACCTAAGTACTATTGACTATTATCACCAGTTGACACCATGTTACTACCGTTACCATGAGCTGGGTGACATACGCCGCTTCTCTGCACAAACACGAGGTAGTCACCTCATTACAGCTCACTACCACCACGAGTTGGGCAATACACGCCGCTCTCTGAACCCCTACAATAAGCCCCGCAATACCACATATGTACTGCTACGATGCGTTCAGGAATGGGGCAGCAAAGCCTCGAGCTCTGACACCAAATGAAAATATTTTCGTAATTCATTCAACTATTTCCTTACAGTTTCTAACATCGCCAGGAGTGTACCATTGCGAGGAGTTAGAGTCAATCAATAACACAGTTGAGGTTTTCGGTCACCGTGGCCGAGTGGTTGAGAGCGCGCCCTTCACAGGAAGGGTCGGCAGTTCGAATCCCGGCAGTGCCACCCGGTTTTTCTCCCCGTTGGAAAAAGGGAGAACTCAGCCACAATTTCCCACTCTACCCAGGTGTCGGAAATGGGTACCGGCTTGACCGGGGGTTACCGTCATTGCGGCCTGGTGTTAGTTATGAGGCATTCTAAAAATCAATGCACAAGACGATATGTATCAGGCTTGATGGGAATAAAGCATCCTTTCGTGGCTAATTGTCTACCTGCACAGTCCTGCCTGCTGGTCTACCTGCTGGTCTACCTGCCTGTCTACCAGGAGGGGGAGGGGAGATACGAAGAAGGGGTCACTATGCGATGGTTTAGATCAGGTTTGCGGCTCCCGTGGAAGTTTACCTCACGAGAGCAGCATGGCTGCATGCGGGGGCGGGGGTGTTTAAATTATCGGCGCATTTAATGACGGCACCGTCGTACAAATGCTCTGCATGTAATATATAGAGTATGCACATTTCCAATAGGACGATTCGTCGAGAATCTCACTCGAAGAATAGAAAAAGAACCAGAGTAAAAACGAACATTACATATGTTGCAATCGTTTCGGAATTAAAATTCCATACATAATATATTTGTAAGATATATATATGTTTGATTAAAAAATAAGCCATATTGAGCAGATACTAGTTTTTTATTCAGTTTTTCCATTTTCTAAAATCACAAATGGTCTCGCGTTCTAAAAGATCAAGAAGATTTCAAATAGTCTGATTTAAAACTAGGGGTTTTGACGTGTTTCGTCGTACGTCCGCCATCATGTATGTTTAATATATATTTCATATTAAATTAGCAAGTGTTCATATTTCGAATATTGAAATAGAAAGTTATGGACTTTGCAAAACAAAAATAGCCCGCACACCGCGAGCAGCAACAGCGACAACCACAAATTACGTTCATTTATTTGAAAACATTTCTAACATAACTTCCAAAATCACGGCGGTGAAGGAACACGGGAGATATCGAAGTCATTCTTTGTGATCTAGCGCGAGTACCTTAAATTTCCCATCCCTACACATCAACGAAATCTTAAGATATGAGCTACTATAAAGTCTTGAGATATGAACTTTTATTAAGTCCTAAGATATGAGCTACAATAAAGTCCTAAGATATGAGCTACAATAAAGTCTTGAGATATGAACTTTTATAAAGTCCTAAGATATGAGCTACAATAAAGTCTTAAGATATGAACTTTTATAAAGTCCTAAGATATGAGCTACTATAAAGTCTTGAGATATGAACTTTTATAAAGTCCTAAGATATGAGCTACAATAAAGTCTTGAGATATGAACTTTTATAAAGTCCTAAGATATGAGCTACTATAAAGTCTTGAGATATGAACTTTTATAAAGTCCTAAGATATGAGCTACTATAAAGTCTTGAGATATGAACTTTTATAAAGTCCTAAGATATGAGCTACAATAAAGTCTTGAGATATGAACTTTTATAAAGTCCTAAGATATGAGCTACAATAAAGTCTTAAGATATGAACTTTTATAAAGTCCTAAGATATGAGCTACAATAAAGTCTTGAGATATGAACTTTTATAAAGTCCTAAGATATGAGCTACTATAAAGTCTTGAGATATGAACTTTTATAAAGTCCTAAGATATGAGCTACAATAAAGTCTTGAGATATGAACTTTTATAAAGTCCTAAGATATGAGCTACAATAAAGTCTTGAGATATGAACTTTTATAAAGTCCTAAGATATGAGCTACTATAAAGTCTTGAGATATGAACTTTTATAAAGTCCTAAGATATGAGCTACAATAAAGTCTTGAGATATGAACTTTTATAAAGTCCTAAGATATGAGCTACAATAAAGTCTTGAGATATGAACTTTTATAAAGTCCTAAGATATGAGCTACAATAAAGTCTTGAGGTATGAACTTTTATAAAGTCCTAAGATATGAGCTACAATAAAGTCTTGAGATATGAACTTTTATAAAGTCCTAAGATATGAGCTACAATAAAGTCTTGAGATATGAACTTTTATAAAGTCCTAAGATATGAGCTAAAATAAAGTCTTAAGATATGAACTACTATAAAGTCTTGAGATATGAACTTTTATAAAGTCCTAAGATATGAGCTACAATAAAGTCTTGAGATATGAACTTTATAAAGTCCTAAGATATGAGCTACAATAAAGTCTTGAGATATGAACTTTTATAAAGTCCTAAGATATGAGCTACAATAAAGTCTTAAGATATGATTTTTTATAAAATCCTAAGATATGAGCTACTATGAAGTCTTGAGATATGAACTTTTATAAAGTCCTAAGATATGAGCTACAATAACGTCTTAAGATATGAACTACTATAAAGTCTTAAAAAATGACTTATTATAAAGTCTTAAAATAAGACCTATTGTAATGTCTATAGATATGAACTATCATCTATAGATATGAACTATGTTTCGAGATACCAACAGTTTCTCTAGCATAGGTTTTCACTATTTCAATATTGTCATTTCAGATTGTTTTAGCCAATGATGGATCTAGGTTATTAACGTTTTCACTGTCATTTCAGATTGTTTAGCTGAAGATGGGTCTAGGCCCGAAACGTTCTAATTTTGACATACAGTTTTTTGAAAATGATATGTCGCCTGTTTTTTGCCCTTTCGTTTTTGTTAAAATTGCGTTGCACGCAGAACTTACCGATAACTATGATAAAGTCTTAAGCCATGAGCTATTAATGTTAGTTATCTTCCAATAGTTACGACGATATCCCAGTCAACGGTGGGTACAACGGGACTTATTTTATCGATTAAAATTACATAATTTTGCCTGGAAAAAAAAATTTCACAGCCGAAATAGGACCACTTGCAGTATTGTTATCGAAATTGAACTACGTGTCGCCTGTAAAACCGTGACAAGTCACCATAACGGACGAAATGATCGATTGTAAAGAGAGCCAGACGCGGCAGCGCGCAGACAGGCAACGCTGGCGCGGTTGGGTGAACCAGTTCAGTTTTATCGTGTTCCCACGACGCGCCGCGTCACCGCAGGTTGTGCTGCTACGTCGGATGGCTTGTGAATGTTCAGCTGTGCTCTAGAATATTATTTCTCTTTCTATTAATATTACGTCTCTCATCCGGAGGTACGTTGCTTTGAAGAAATAAATGTATGAATAATAATAATAATATAATTATATTATATTATATTATATTATATTATATTATATTATATTATATTATATTATATAATATTATATTATATTATATAATATTATATTACATTATATTATATTATATTGTATTGTGTTATATTATATTATATTACATGATGCAATGACAATATAATGACTAATGCTAGGAACTGGAGTGGCTGCCCCACAAGCAGGCCAGACTGCAGGCGCATGGGAGGGTGCAGATGTCCCACGCCTTTCATAAACAATCAGAAAGCGGTAACGAATATATCTAAAAGAACGATACTGAGACACTCAGAAGTTCCAAAAACCCATTTCGCTAAAACATGTTAAATTTATGATCACACAACATTCAATCCAGGGAAATAAACTGTGCCCGGCTCTTTTCATGCATGCATTCAACATGAAAATGCCAATTTCGCGTCAACAACAGCTGAGAATGAAGGCAGTGACAGACACAGGACCAGTTTCGCGAGCGTATTCCAAAAGATGTGAACAATTTTACCTGCATCCAAAAGACGGGCATAAATTTGGTGCTGCTGTAGCGTGAGGTCCGCCGCCATACATCGCCTACCCAGGTGCAGTTTGAGATGCACGAATGGAGTGTTTATCGCTAAATTAAATGTATGGAAATAAGTAATATCCACTGGTAACCTAACTTAACCTCACGCTATGGTGTCAGGTAGAGGTAGATCTCATGCCATAGAGAGGAAGACCCCACACTATAGTACCAGCTAGAGGTAGACCTCACGCTACAGCAGCACGACCAACGATACCTGAGGGATAAGCGAGAACGGGCGGCGGTGTGCGGGCACCGGAGCTGCGGTCGCCGCAGTCGCAGGGCCGCGCGATGATGCCGAGGCGAGCAACACCCGCGCCCGCATCTGATGCGCCATCGAGACCTAATTTGTCTAGAGGACGGTTCCAACTGCAGCAGTTAGGGCCCTCCAAATGGCCGCCTGAGCACACCACTGCTGAGCACGCAGACAAAACGCAACATCCGGGACTTTCTTCGTGGAGGTGGCCTAAGGCGCTAATCCTCACCAGAGGCGCGCGGCCAACTTCGCTTGAAGATGTGCAGCCAGACGTCGGCCGGAAATGAAGCTTTCTGGTATCATTGCGGAGCGCAGGTTTTTGGCACAGACGGTCCGACTCTAAATGGTCTTGAAGAGGTGAGGTAATTGCGTCTGCTGGAGGGTGCGAGCTTTGGTCGTTAAATGCGGAGGAAGGTTCTTCCAGCACGCACGGCAGCGTACCTCTGGAGTGAACATGACTAGATCGCCCCACCGCATTGTCTGCACTGCGACGCAAGTCGCTGTTTGTGCGGGCACTTAACTTAGAGTTTGCACAAGGGAATGTCGAGTCGCATTTCTCTTCTGGAGAACATCGACTTGAGTCTCTGAAAAAACCTGACGAAGCACTTTGACGATCAAAATCTCCATCAGTTTCAGAATATTCTTCCGCAGGGACCGGCACTAGTTCTGAACCAGAAATAAGGTAAGTAGGTTTGGACGACAAAGAACCTCGTTTAGATCGTCGACCTCTTGGACTGCGATAGTTATCAAATTTTGCAGTTTTGCGACCCTTGTTGAATTCGTCTTCGACGATGCTTGGAGCCGATTCCTGCCCAATATCTTCGGACGCGTTTGTATTGTTTTGGTTCTTGGAGTCTTCCAAGGTTGAATAGCCTGACGTAAAACTGCCAGAGTTTTGAGAGATGTCAAGGTCGGATGCCTCTCCGGTAGAAAATCCATTCACACTCGGCTTATTCGGCCCCTCTTCCGCCTCGTCTGCATCATGTCCACAAACCTCAACAAATTGCGGGTATGAGAAACTCCTGTCAGCAAAGATCGACTCGTCAGTATCGTGACTAATCGCAAATTTTTCAAACGTCGATGCACCTGAAACACTTTTATCGGTGCAATCTACTGTTTGAGAGTCATCATTCGTGGAATCGAGAGGCTCGATCTTGATTTCGTCGATACATTTTGGCTTAAAACCTGACTTTGTTTTGACTTTGGTTATTCTTGGAGTGATTTGAGGCTTGGAAGCCGTGTCAGGAGCACTGCTCGACGGAGAGGAAGTTAGATTCAAACACTGCCGCACCTTTGCAGGGGACGATAAACCGGCGCTTGACGTTGCCGCACAAGGGAAAGATTTGTTCTCGTGACACTCAGCCTGTATGTTCACTGTTGTAACGCCACGCCGTTTGCAAGAGCTCGATGTACCAGCCGCAGAAGTTGACGGCATTTGTGATGAAAAATTGGACTTGAAAAGTACAGGTAGCCTCGGTGAATTGTGGACGCGGTCTTCCCTATCTAAACACCCGACTCTCTCCTCACCAGAGACATGAGAAGATGCTCGGCCGCTAGAAAGACTGTCATTTGATGGGTTCACCAGCAGTCGCGAAGTGATGGTTGTCATTGAAGGCTCCAGCTCTATAGAGACGATGTTTATGGAATTTGCTACCGCATTTTTCCTGCGCGTGCTGGGCGACGGAGTATCGGCGACACCGTTAGGCTTTTCACTAGACGCTGAAGATTTGTCGCGTGGTTTTTGGTGTCGGTTCACAGGTCCCTCGCCTGCCGCAAATATCCTCCGGCATCGCTCAAAGTGGCTCTTGAAGTCAGCTTCGTTCTGCTCTTCTTCAAGGCTTCCTTCGCCGCCTCCTGTTTCTTTTCTGCCGGCACTTTCATCTTTCTCTACCAAGATCGTCGTTGAAGAAATGCTACGGAAATCCGCTCGAGGGCTGCTCTTCAGGTCATTTATGTTGTCATTGGCTCGGCTGGGCACGCAGTCCGAGTCTCCTTGAGCGATATTTACAGTGACGTGTTCACTGTTGCTGCCGCTCGTGCTCGTCATATGTACGGACGTGAGGGCATGTCATGCTGAGGGTAACATGTCATGCTGAGGGTAACACGTCATGCTGAGGGTAACATGTCATGCTGTGGGTAGCATGTCATGCTGCGTCACAGCATGTCACATAACTTCGAGAAATTATGTCACTACACTTCCAATTCCATAAAATGCTTCACTCATAATTGAAGTTTTTACAATGAGAAGCCATTTGTGCCCTATTACTAGCTCAAAAATATCCAAAGGTTCACAAGGTTCACAGAAGAGCACAATACAACAACAAAAATTTCCAGCGGGCAATAAACATTGTTCTCAAATACACACTCTAGAAAATGCTGACGGAACACAAAAAGTTCCTTCAATTTCGTTATTTCCGCATTTTTTCCTCCAACGATAATTTTCTGTGGAAAGAAGAAGTTTTGCTTAAGAACGGGAGACGTAAAAAAACAGGGAAGGAAGGAAGGCTAGAAACAACACACGAACGAGTTTAACGCTGTTTTGGGCGTAAATAAATTTCACTTCACAAAACTAGGAGAACGTAGAGACATAAAGTAGAAATGTCAAAGTACAAGTGTAAATATGCACGGGTTTTTGGGCAGGGTTAAATTTAGTTTAGTTTCATTTTTAGTTTCTCAGCGCGCACTTAGTTTGAGCTCGGAGCGTCGGGTCAGTTACATCGCGCGGTGACGTTCACACTGAATGCGTTCTCAAATTTTCCTTCGTTTTCGTTTTACTTTCTGTGTATCAAAGGAACAAATGAAGTTAGTTCTATAGATCCTATGGCCCACAAATTAGGGACCTCTTCTCTCTACTTTTTTTGTCTTAAAATGACATGACTTTAAATTTGGCAGAGCAGCACAGCGGTAAGTGGGACTTGCTGTCGTCCAACTTAAGTTGCACGTTTTGTCCCATCTAAACTAAGGCTACAAGCTTGTTCCCACTCAGATCTAAAGTTGGAGTTACGTACGGCACATACTCACCGAAATTTCATGAATAACACCCCACTCAACGCACACCACGCAACATACCCATCACACAACACACACCCCATCCCACAACACACACCACACTACGCAACACACGACACATACCCCACCACACACCACACAACACACACCCCAACACACCCCACCACACAACATATACACCCCACCCCACAACATACACACCCCACCCCACAACACACACCCCACTCAACAAACACCACGCAACACACCCACCACACTACACACACCCCATCACACAACACACACACACCACACTACGCAACACACGACACATACCCCACCACACACTGCACAACACATACCCCAACACACCCCACCACACAACATTCACACCCCACCCCACAACACACACCCCACACAACACAACACCCGGCCTCCACCAAAAGGCGGCCCCGAGACGCTCCATACATCAGCGGAGAACATACCATCAAGGCTCATCCTTCACAGCATCCAACTCAGCCTCCTGACCTCCCTTGCTCTCATCAGGTGTTGCTTTTATATTTCATCTTGCTGCTTTTATATATGATATCTCCCACGTGTCGCTAGGTCTCTCCTGGCGCACCGACCAGCTTCACTCCGGCCTAACTTCCGTCCGGCATTGCTCTCACCCTCAGCATCACGGGTAGAAATGCCTATGGGCTCGACAAAAAACAAACAAAACATGAGGCCTCAAATACATGAGGTATATACCTCAAATACATGGGTCAGTGTATTTCAGGTCAGTGTGTAAACTTCAGCTACATACCTCAACATCAGGGATAGAAATACTTAAGCGCTCGAGAAAAAGACTAGAGACTTTGATATATGTATATTTTTAATATGCTTCCATTCCCGGATGCGGGCACGCGATGAGCTCCTAATGCGAGACGGTGCTGGAAGTGAGTAGAGAAGGCGCTCTTCTGCCGCCAGAGGGTGGATACAACACTGAGTCAACATAGCTGTGAATATAACAGTAGAGAAGGCGCTCTTCTGCCGCCAGAGGGTGGATACAAAACTGAGTCAACATAGCTGTGAATATAGCAGAAGAGAAGGCGCTCTTCTGCCGCCAGAGGGTGGATACAACACTGAATCAACATAGCTGTGAATATAGCAGTAGAGAAGGCGCTCTTCTGCCGCCATAGGGTGGATACAACACTGAGTCAACATAGCTGTGAATATAGCAGTAGAGAAGGCGCTCTTCTGCCGCCAGAGGGTGGATACAACACTGAGTCAACATAGCTGTGAATATAGCAGTAGAGAAGGCGCTCTTCTGCCGCCAGAGGGTGGATACAACACTGAATCAACATAGCTGTGAATATAGCAGTAGAGAAGGCGCTCTTCTACCGCCAGAGGGTGGATACAACACTGAGTCAACATAGCTGTGAATATAGCAGTAGAGAAGGCGCTCTTCTGCCGCCAGAGGGTGGATACAACACTGAGTCAACATAGCTGTGAATATAGCAGTAGAGAAGGCGCTCTTCTGCCGCCAGAGGGTGGATACAACACTGAGTCAACATAGCTGTGAATATAGCAGTAGAGAAGGCGCTCTTCTGCCGCCAGAGGGTGGATACAACACTGAGTCAACATAGCTGTGAATATAGCAGTAGAGAAGGCGCTCTTCTGCCGCCAGAGGGTGGATACAACACTGAGTCAACATAGCTGTGAATATAACAGTTGAGAAGGCGCTCTTCTGCCGCCAGAGGGTGGATACAACACTGAGTCAACATAGCTGTGAATATAGCAGTAGAGAAGGCGCTCTTCTGCCGCCAGAGGGTGGATACAACACTGAATCAACATAGCTGTGAATATAACAGTAGAGAAGGCGCTCTTCTGCCGCCAGAGGGTGGATACAACACTGAGTCAACATAGCTGTGAATATAGCAGCAGAGAAGGCGCTCTTCTGCCGCCAGAGGGTGGATACAACACTGAGTCAACATAGCTGTGAATATAAGCGTAGAGAAGGCGCTCTTCTGCCGCCAGAGGGTGGATACAACACTGAGTCAACATAGCTGTGAATATAGCAGTAGAGAAGGCGCTCTTCTGCCGCCAGAGGGTGGATACAACACTGAGTTAACATAGCTGTGAATATAGCAGTAGAGAAGGCGCTCTTCTGGTGCCAGAGGGTGGATACAACACTGAGTTAACATAGCTGTGGATATAGCAGTAGAGAAGGCGCTCTTCTGCCGCCAGAGGGTGGATTCAACACTGAGTCAACATAGCTGTGAATATAGCAGTAGAGAAGGCGCTCTTCTGCCGCCAGAGGGTGGATACAACACTGAGTCAACATAGCTGTGAATATAGCAGTAGAGAAGGCGCTCTTCTGCCGCCAGAGGGTGGATACAACACTGAGTTAACATGGCTGTGAATATAGCAGTAGAGAAGGCGCTCTTCTGCCGCCAGAGGGTGGATACAACACTGAGTTAACATAGCTGTGAATATAGCAGTAGAGAAGGCGCTCTTCTGCCGCCAGAGGGTGGATACAACACTGAGTCAACATAGCTTTGAATATAACAGTGATGCTCATCAATTGAATTTCCATCAAGTTCTGAGAGTGTATCTGCGCTATCATTTTACTCCCACGAAAGAAAAATTCTTAACAATTTCTACCCGACCGAATCCAGTAATTGGCCCGTGAATGCAATCCCAAGTTGGTTTGCCATTTGATCACAACAAAAAAGAAGCGTGGGACTACTGTAGAATGAGACGCAAATTGTCACAATACCCAAGAGGGTGCGAATGTTTGAACAAATCAATTACAGTTTAAGAGCTCCAAGTTTTCCGCATCGACGTGTACAGTTCCGTAGCGTTGCTGATGTTCTTAAAGAACCGCAGTGCACCAGTTTTGAAAAAAATTTTAAGGATACTTTTCAGGAATTAAAGCGCACCGGTTCTGTAACATTAATAAAGTCTGTAACAAATTACAGCGCACCGGTTCTGTAACATTATTAAAGTCTGTAACAAATTACAGCTCACCGGTTTTGCCCCATTAATGACGTTCTCAAGGAACAATAGCGCTCCGTATGAGCTTATGACCACTTTACACCGCACAGAACTATTGTAAAGTACCGTACGTTAACGTTCACATCGCACAGAACTATTGTAAAGTACCGTACGCTAACGCCCACCACGCCGCACATGGAACGTACTGTGTACGCAGTGAAGGGCTGCTGCACACATGTACACTTGTATATTGTACAGATCGGTGCAGGGAGCAGAGTAGTGAAGGCTTTGAGGGTTCGTCAAGCTATAATTACGAAGGCTTCGGTTTTATAGAAAAAACGCAACCGTACTTTCGATTTGGTGAAAAAAGCGCCCCAAAAATGGGCAGAAGTGAGACAAAACTGCGCTAAACAAAGATGGCGGGCGGCGAGCGGGCAGCGCTGGTCAGTGCGCAGCTGCGGTCACACGCGGGCGGGCGGCGAGCGGGCAGCGCTGGTCAGTGCGCAGCTGCGGTCACACGCGGGCGGGCGGCGAGCGGGCAGAGCTGGTCAGTGCGCAGCTGCGGTCACACACGGGCGGGCGGCGAGCGGGCAGAGCTGGTCAGTGCACAGCTGCGGTCACACGCGGGCGGGCAGCGCTGGTCAGTGCGCAGCTGTGGTCACACGCGGGCGGGCGGCGAGCGGGCAGAGCTGGTCAGTGCGCAGCTGCGGTCACACACGGGCGGGCGGCGAGCGGGCAGAGCTGGTCAGTGCACAGCTGCGGTCACACGCGGGCGGGCGGCGAGCGGGCAGCGCTGGTCAGTGCGCAGCTGTGGTCACACGCGGGCGGGCGGCGAGCGGGCAGAGCTGGTCAGTGCGCAGCTGCGGTCACACACGGGCGGGCGGCGAGCGGGCAGAGCTGGTCAGTGCACAGCTGCGGTCACACGCGGGCGGGCGGCGAGCGGGCAGCGCTGGTCAGTGCGCAGCTGTGGTCACACGCGGGCGGGCGGCGAGCGGGCAGAGCTGGTCAGTGCGCAGCTGTGGTCACACGCGGGCGGGCGGCGAGCGGGCAGAGCTGGTCAGTGCGCAGCTGCGGTCACACGCGGGCGGGCGGCGAGCGGGCAGAGCTGGTCAGTGCACAGCTGCGGTCACACGCGGGCGGGCGGCGAGCGGTCAGCGCTGGTCAGTGCGCAGCTGTGGTCACACGCGGGCGGGCGGCGAGCGGGCAGAGCTGGTCAGTGCGCAGCTGTGGTCACACGCGGGCGGGCGGCGAGCGGGCAGAGCTGGTCAGTGCGCAGCTGCGGTCACACGCGGGCGGGCGGCGAGCGGGCAGAGCTGGTCAGTGCACAGCTGCGGTCACACGCGGGCGGGCGGCGAGCGGGCAGCGCTGGTCAGTGCGCAGCTGTGGTCACACGCGGGCGTGCGGCGAGCGGGCAGAGCTGGTCAGTGCGCAGCTGCGGTCACACGCGGGCGGGCGGCGAGCGGGCAGAGCTGGTCAGTGCGCAGCTGCGGTCACACGCGGGCGGGCGGCGAGCGGGCAGAGCTGGTCAGTGCACAGCTGCGGTCACACGCGGGCGGGCGGCGAGCGGGCAGCGCTGGTCAGTGCGCAGCTGCGGTCACACGCGGGCGGGCGGCGAGCGGGCAGAGCTGGTCAGTGCGCAGCTGTGGTCACACGCGGGCGGGCGGCGAGCGGGCAGCGCTGGTCAGTGCGCAGCTGCGGTCACACGCGGGCGGGCGGCGAGCGGGCAGAGCTGGTCAGTGCGCAGCTGCGGTCACACGCGGGCGGGCGGCGAGCGGGCAGAGCTGGTCAGTGCGCAGCTGTGGTCACACGCGGGCGGGCGGCGAGCGGGCAGCGCTGGTCAGTGCACAGCTGCGGTCACACGCGCTCGAGAATAAAAAGAGCTTACAAAATTGGAGTCGTTAACGAATGAAAAGAATATAAGAATAAAATCGACAGAGAATAAGAAACATTAAGAATTAGAGTCAATGAAGAATAAGAAAGAGAAAAGAAATTAGGATTGATAAAGCATGAGAAAAAAATTAAAAATTAAAACTAATTACGAAATAGAAAAGGTATAGTAATTAGAGTCGAGAAAAGAATAAGAAAGAGATAAGATATTTGATGTGAGAGAGAATATCCAGCGAGCGAAGTCAGTACGCAATCCTAACTGCCAGGGTGGCCTATACATCTATACAGCATGTCCCACAATATACAGTATGTCCCACAATATATAGCATGTCCCACAGTATACAGTATGTCCCACAATATACAGTATGTCCCACAATATACAGCATGTCCCACAATATTCAGCATGTCCCACAATATACAGTATGTCCCACAATATACAGTATGTCCCACAATATACAGTATGTCCCACAATATACAGTATGTCCCACAATATACAGCATGTCCCACAATATACAGTATGTCCCACAATATACAGTATGTCCCACAATATACAGTATGTCCCACAATATACAGTATGTCCCACAATATACAGTATGTCCCACAATATACAGTATGTCCCACAATATACAGCATGTCCCACAATATTCAGCATGTCCCACAATATACAGTATGTCCCACAATATACAGCATGTCCCACAATATACAGCATGTCCCACAATATACAGTATGTCCCACAATATACAGTATGTCCCACAATATACAGTATGTCCCACAATATACAGTATGTCCCACAATATACAGTATGTCCCACAATATACAGTATGTCCCACAATATACAGTATGTCCCACAATATACAGTATGTCTCACAATATACAGTATGTCCCACAATATACAGCATGTCCCACAATATTCAGCATGTCCCACAATATACAGTATGTCCCACAATATACAGCATGTCCCACAATATACAGCATGTCCCACAATATACAGTATGTCCCACAATATACAGTATGTCCCACAATATACAGTATGTCCCACAATATACAGTATGTCCCACAATATACAGTATGTCCCACAATATACAGTATGTACCACAACATACAGTATGTCCCACAATATACAGTATGTCCCACAATATACAGTATGTCCCACAATATACAGAATGTCCCACAATATACAGTATGTCCCACAATATACAGTATGTCCCACAATATACAGTATGTCCCACAATATACAGTATGTCCCACAATATACAGTATGTCCCACAATATACAGCATGTCCCACAATATTCAGCATGTCCCACAATATACAGTATGTCCCACAATATACAGCATGTCCCACAATATACAGTATGTCCCACAATATACAGCATGTCCCACAATATACAACATGTCCCACAATATACAGTATGCCCCACAATATACAGTATGTCCCACAATATACAGCATGTCCCACAATATACAGCATGTCCCACAATATACAGTATGTTCCACAATATACAGCATGTCCCACAATATACAGTATGTCCCACAATATACAGTATGTCCCACAATATACAGTATGTCCCACAATATACAGTATGTCCCACAATGTACAGTATGTCCCACAATATACAGCATGTCCCACAATATACAGCATGTCCCACAATATACAGTATGTCCCACAATATACAGTATGTCCCACAATATACAGTATGTCCCACAATATACAGTATGTCCCACAATATACAGTATGTCCCACAATATACAGTATGTACCACAATATACAGTATGTCCCACAATATACAGAATGTCCCACAATATACAGTATGTCCCACAATATACAGTATGTCCCACAATATACAGTATGTCCCACAATATACAGTATGTCCCACAATATACAGTATGTCCCACAATATACAGCATGTCCCACAATATTCAGCATGTCCCACAATATACAGTATGTCCCACAATATACAGCATGTCCCACAATATACAGTATGTCCCACAATATACAGCATGTCCCACAATATACAACATGTCCCACAATATACAGTATGTCCCACAATATACAGTATGTCCCACAATATACAGCATGTCCCACAATATACAGCATGCCCCACAATATACAGTATGTCCCACAATATACAGTATGTCCCACAATATACAGTGTATCCCACAATATACAGTATGTCCCACAATATACAGTATGTCCCACAATATACAGCATGTCCCACAATATACAGCATGTCCTAAAATATACAGCATGTCCCACAATATACAGTATGTCCCACAATATACAGTATGTCCCACAATATACAGTATGTCCCACAATATACATTATGTCCCACAATATACAGTATGTCCCACAATATACAGTATGTCCCACAAAAACCCGAACCGAGTATTTATTTTCCTGTATCAGTAATACCATCATAAAAATACCATAAGCATTTATTTTCAAGCAGAATTATGACGGTATTAGTGATACGAGTATTCTTAAGATGATATTACTGATACGGGTATTCTTACGATGGTATCACTGATACGGGTATTCTTACGATGTTATCACTGATACGGGTATTCTTATGATGGTATTACTGATACGGGCATTCTTACGGTGGTATCACTGATACGGGTATAAATGCTTGGTTCAGGATTTTGTAGGACATACTGTAAAGTGTGTGCGACGAAGTATAGAGTATACCGGTGCGCGCTCCGACTGCTTCATTGTGCTTACAGCGGCGCTGTCTCGTTCATGCATTGTCATGTGATTAATACCATACTCAAACACCATGAATATCTAACCCAAACATCAGTAAGCATCGTACAGCTTCACTTGGGATCGTAGTGACCCTGTAAGCACTTGGGATCATCAGTTTGTATCATGGAGTGTCAGCTGGCATCACCAAACATCAGTTGGTATCATGGAGATTTAGTTGGCATCGTGGAGTGTGAGTTGGCAGCATCAAACATCAGTTGGCATCATGGAGTGTCAGTTGGCATCACCAAACATCAGTAGGCATCATGGAGTGTCAGTTGGCATCACCAAACATCAGTTGGCATCACCAAACATCAGTTGGCAGCATCAAACATCAGTTGGCAGCATCAAACATCAGTAGGCATCATGGAGTGTCAGTTGGCATCACCAAACATCAGTTGGCATCACCAAACATCAGTTGGCATCACCAAACATCAGTTGGCAGCATCAAACATCAGTTGGCATCATGGAGTGTCAGTTGGCATCACCAAACATCAGTAGGCATCATGGAGTGTCAGTTGGCATCACCAAACATCAGTTGGCATCACCAAACATCAGTTGGCATCACCAAACATCAGTTGGCATCATGGAGTGTCAGTTGGCATCACCAAACATCAGTTGGCATCACCAAACATCAGTTGGCATCACCAAACATCAGTTGGCATCATGGAGGTAAAATCAGCATCGGTCTCGGTCGCATTGCAAACAGCAGATTCACACCGATAAATTGCCTACAGTTTGTGCACATGTAGTTGCATGAAGTGAGTGGCGGGACCTCCGAGTCAGATGGCCGCATTTACGGCACAATAATTAACCTCCTGCAAACTCACACGAGTCGTCACGGCGCAACAGAAATACACCGCGTAGCTTCAATATTATTTCACCCAAAAACTATAGGCAGAATAATTTATGCCTATGCATCAATAATATTCGTTTGAGCTTCAATTTCACAAAAGAATTCTTTGGAATTCTGCTACTGTGAAAGGTAATTTGATTGTTGACTAAACCTCAAAATTGCAGTGCGTATCAAACACTCAGATTATTCAAGGCAGGTGGTGCAGGTGGTGCAGATAGACAACACAAGGCAGGTGGTGCAGGTGGACAACACGGCCACAAGGCAGGTGGTTCAGGTGCACAACACGGCCACAGGTGAACAACACGGCCACAAGGCAGGTGGTGCAGGTACACAACACGGCCACAAGGCAGGTGGTGCAGGTGGACAATACGGCCACAGGTGCACAACACGGCCACAAGGCAGGTGGTGCAGGTGCACAACACGGCCACAAGGCAGGTGATGCAGGTGGGCAACACGGCCACAGGTGCACAACACGGCCACAAGGCAGGTGGTGCAGGTGTACAACACGGCCACAAGGCAGGCGGTGCAGGTGCACAACACGGCCACAAGGCAGGTGGTGCAGGTGCACAACACGGCCACAAGGCAGGTGGTGCAGGTGCACAAAACGGCCACAAGGCAGGTGGTGCAGGTGGACAACACGGCCACAAGGTAGGTGGTGCAGGTGGACAACACGGCCACAGGTGCACAACACGGCCACAAAGCAGGTGGTGCAGGTGCACAACACGGCCACAAGGCAGGCGGTGCAGGTGCACAACACGGCCACAAAGCAGGTGGTGCAGGTGCACAACACGGCCACAAGGCAGGTGGTGCAGGTGCACAACACGGCCACAAGGCAGGCGGTGCAGGTGCACAACACGGCCACAAGGCAGGCGGTGCAGGTGCACAACACGGCCACAAGGCAGGTGGTGCAGGTGCACAACACGGCCACAAGGCAGGCGGTGCAGGTGCACAACACGGCCACAAGGCAGGTGGTGCAGGTGGACAACACGGCCACAGGTACACAACACGGCCACAAAGCAGGTGGCGCAGGTGGACAACACGGCCACAAAGCAGGTGGTGCAGGTGCACAACACGGCCACAACGCAGGTGGTGCAGGTGGACAACACGGCCACAAGGCAGGTGGTGCAGGTGCACAACACGGCCACAAGGTAGGTGGTGCAGGTGCACAACACAGCCACAAGGCAGGTGGTGCAGGTGCACAACACGGCCACAAAGCAGGTGGTGCAGGTGGACAACACGGCCACAAAGCAGGTGGTGCAGGTGGACAACACGGCCACAGGTACACAACACGGCCACAAAGCAGGTGGCGCAGGTGGACAACACGGCCACAAGGTAGGTGGTGCAGGTGCACAATACAGCCACAAGGCAGGTGGTGCAGGTGCACAACACGGCCACAAAGCAGGTGGTGCAGGTGGACAACACGGCCACAAGGCAGGTGGTGCAGGTGGACAACACGGCCACAAGGCAGGTGGTGCAGGTGGCAACATTGCCCAAGCAACACCGGCGCGGCTCTCCATAATAACACACATAACAAAAGAAAAAAACTGCCCGGCAAAATACAGAAGCTGGATCCCAGCGCCCGTTCGCATTCCAGAGCGGGGCCCCAGCACCTCCCCCCTCCCCTCTATGCTCCCCT
This sequence comes from Morinoia aosen, assembly GCA_030386875.1. Classification (NCBI taxonomy): domain Eukaryota; kingdom Metazoa; phylum Arthropoda; class Malacostraca; order Amphipoda; family Talitridae; genus Morinoia; species Morinoia aosen. The sequence goes on along the minus strand of CM059578.1, from coordinate 34,066,176 downwards.
CCCCCCTTTTTGCGCCCCGGGACCTCATATAAGTTCAGTTAGCATAATGGCGCCTACGACCTCCGGGATACTGGAATGCAAGGAGTGAAATTGTTTAAAATAACACGCGTCACATCACTGAAAGCGAGCAGAGACCAAATCCAACCAGCGAGGCTGCTCCAACGACCAAATCCAACCAACAAGGCTGCTCCAACGACCAAATCCAACCAACAAGGCTGCTCCAACGACCAAGTCCAACCAACAAGGCTGCTCCAACGATCAAATCCAACCAGCGAGGCTGCTCCAACGACCAAATCCAACCAACAAGGCTGGTCCAACGATCAAATCCAACCAACAAGGCTGCTCCAACGACCAAGTCCAACCAACAAGGCTGCTCCAACGATCAAATTCAACCAACGAGGTTTTTAAAAGCACCAAATCCAACCAACGAGGCTGCTCCAACGACCAAATTCAACAAACAAGGCTGCTCCAACGACCAAATCCAACCAACAAGGTAGCTTCCCTCGATCGCTTTGAAAGAATATCGCGATAACAAACTGATACCGATGCCCACAATGCAGTGCGCCACAAATGACATGCTGGTGTCAATTACATAATCTTACACGTTGAGGTCAGAGAAACATGCGAGTCGAGAGAAACAATGAGCTAAGCAATTCCCGACTAACCAAACACTTGCGAACTAACGTGGCGGATGTACCCGCAAATGATATACTTTCACTCATAAATAATATAACATTCTACAATCGAAATAATGACAATAACATTTAACTATCGAAACCACACTGTTATGGGGTTAGAGGAGTTGCACATGATTGGTTCAAATCATACCTAACAAATCGGAAGCAATATGTTGGCATTGACGATGCATGCACAATTCGAACTACTGACAATCAGCCATGGAGTACCACAATTTAAGGGTCGGTCCTTGGGCCTCTCCTCTTTTTGATCATCATCAACGATATATTTAAATGTACTTCATTTTTCAAATTCATACTTTTTACCGACGACAGCACGCTCTGTGCGGTTCTTCCAATTGAAAATCCAATTTTAACTGCGGAGAGCGTAAATAATGAGCTGCAAAAGGTTTCAATGGGGCTTAAAGCTAATAAAATATGCCTCAATGTCAATAATTAAGTCAAAACACATTATATTCTCATACAAGAGAAATGTGTCTCTTCCACGTATCAAAAGTGGTTACGGTGAAATTGAAGGAACCAAGTCCTTTAAGTTTCTAGGCATTATATTAGATAAACATCTGACAATCAAAGAGCATACTGGACATATCATAAATAAATTATCAAAATCCGTTGGAATCCTTCATTAAGTATAAACTTAACTGGCCGAAGGAGCTTTAAAAATGCTTTATCGAACGATCATTTTACCATATCTATAATACGGACTAGGAGCTTGGCACAAAAATGATATAAATAAAACCAATCAGCTCTTTAGACTACAAAAAAGAGCCATTCGAGCAGTAATGAAATTAAAATTTAATGCTCACACAAATGGTTCATTCAAAGGTTTAAAAATACTCAAGCTTTTGGATCCCTACTAGCTGCCCATATGTAATTTGGATCCCTACAAGCTGCCCATATGTAATTTGGATCCCTACTAGCTGCCCATATGTAATTTTGATCCCTACAAGCTGCCCATATGTAATTTGGATCCCTACAAGCTGCCCATATGTAATTTGGATCCCTACTAGCTGCCCATATGTAATTTCATGAGTAAAACAATTTGGTTGGTGGCGACAGAGAACTCAAACAATTATTGACTGCACAAATTGGCCATCATGCATGATCATTTAACCCGAAATGGAAGAAACTTCACACTTCCTTATTATTCAAAATCTCGGTCACAACACTGTATCCACTTCATTGGAACTAAGAATTGAAATGCGATCCCTGCTGATACCCGAGGGAAAAGTACTTGAAAAGCTTTCAGAACGAATTTTGAATCCCTCTTCTTATCGAACTATTAATTATACAAGGTAATCAAGTCAAGTTTTTTTCTGCTATATGACTTATCCTGATAAGATAATTTGCCATGATTAATGACACAGATTTTAAGTATGCCACTAATCGTTTTCTAGAATATAATGTTCCCATCTAGCCCAAATTAACTATCTTCGTGAAAATTGAGCATAAAATCATTAAAGAACCAATTCATTGACCAGTCTAGTAGGTCCCTGTAGGTTGACTGAATTAGGTTAAGCATAACTGTGCGCCTTAGAATAGCGTTGGTGGTAGAATGCCATAGAAGTCGCTCAACTTATTCCGGCCCACAGGTAGCTGCGCTCAAATGTGTCCATTGTACTGGACTTGAGATACAATCTATTGCTGTCTCACTTGTGGTAAATAAATTGTTAAAATTGTTTGTGTAAATAAATTTATCGTCCATGTATGCAGTTAGAAACGAATTACCCGTCCGTGTCACGAGTTACCCTACATCTGTACAAATTACCCTAGTCATGATACGAATTGCCCTACATTTCCATAAATTACGCTATTCATGCACGAGCTACCCTACATTTGCACAAGTTAACCTATTTATAAAATGAGTAATCCCACGTTTGCTCAGCATGTGAGTAACGCCTCCGCTGGACTCCCATGTAAAACGATATCGTGATATCAGTCTGGATGCATTAACGATAAACGATAAATTATCCCGAGTATCCATAACAACACCGCAGCATGACGGTGGACTTTATTTAGCAATTAGACTTTATTTCTCACGGCCCTGGCAAGCAAACCATCAGCGAGCCTTCTCGCCGTATCCTGTATACGGGCAGATGGTGCAGGTGGTGCAGGTAGTGCAGGTGGACAACACGGCCACAAGGAAGGTGGACAACACGGCCATTGCAAGGCAGGTGGTGCAGGGGGTGCAGGTGGACAACACGGCCACAAGGCAGGTGGTGCAGGTAGTGCAGGTGGACAACAAGGCCACAAGGCAGGTAGTGCAGGTGGTGCAGGTGGACAACACGGCCACAAGGCAGGTGGTGCAGGTGGTTCAGGTGGACAACACGGTCACAAGGCAGGTGGTGCAGGTGGACAACACGGCCATCAAGGCAGGTGGTGCAGGTGGTGCAGGTGGACAACACGGCCATCAAGGCAGGTGGTGCAGATGGTGCAGGTGGACAACACGGCCATCAAGGCAGGTGGTGCAGGTGGTGCAGGTGGACAACACGGCCATCAAGGCAGGTGGTGCAGGTGGTGCAGGTGGACAACACGGTCATCAAGGCAGGTGGGGCAGGTGGTGCAGGTGGACAACACGGTCATCAAGGCAGGTGGGGCAGGTAGGCAACATGGCCATTGTCGTGGGGCAAATTGCGAGCTGAGGCCGCATGCAAACATTAGTCTGCTCAAGAAATTGCTCGGGTTGTTATTAAGAAACGTACGTCTTTCTGATTAAGAAACGTGGGTCCTCTGAGTAGTACAGCACTCGTACTCAAGAGTTTAGCCATCACTGCTGTAACTAATGGTCACTGTTCAGTAAGAGTCAATTTGAAGTTCTCACATCAGGAACTTTGGCTAGAACTAGCTAAGAATTATGTACCTTGCGAATAAACATATAATGAAGATTTTTCATCGATTGTATCCGAGAAATATTCAAGTTTCATCCTCGAACATATGTGCTCCACATGCTCCATCATTCCAGCCAGTGAGACGGCGCTTAAACTTATTCATCATCAGCGCGTAAAACAATATTATTCAACATTACCCATCAAATAAAGAAGTGAAACTATTCTCAAATGGCATCTTCAGAGTCCCCCCAAACTTGCTTCTCCCTCGCCCTTCCTCGTGCGCCTGGAGGTGAAACGCGAATTCAAATGAAACAAAAACTGCGGCTACTGTTGGACAGCGAGGGGCGGAGCCTCGGTCGTAGGGCACTACCGCGCGGGGGCGGAGCTTACCTGCGCTGCGGGTGCCCAGTACAACATCCAGAAATTAATTTAACCCTTTAATTAACGCGCCAGAGGACTATACGGTCCTATTTCGAATGTAACCTTAATATATTGTATTTATAGCTAAATTTGTTCCCTAATGGGTGCTTTGAAGTTCACTGGCGAGTGGCAGTTTCTTTCTCATTTTGGAATCGGAGACAACTGGATGGCAGCGCCAGTCTAGTGACGGTGGTTGTGATGACGGCAGTATGACGACAAAATGCTGACGTTAAAGGGTTAAATGGCTAATAAATAATGAGATCAGCCATCTCGTCAATGCATGGACCCACACTCTGAGTAGTGATCAAGTCACGTTCAAAATTAAGCAACAATTTGAGCGAGAAAAAACATTTTAAACTTCAAAAAAAGTCAATTGCAGATGGAGCTCAATTAAAATTCCAGATATAATCGAATGGAATCGATAGCATCGAAAATATCCTTAGTAGAGATCATTTAGGTAAAGCAATACATGTGGAATAAGGGACAGACTCCGTTATGACAATGATGGATGCAACAGCGCCACGAGGGGGCGGGGCTCAGAGCTACGCCTGACTACCTCAAAAACGCGCCGGAGATTGGCGGCTCGGGAGCTGTTGCAAAACGCTTTAACTTTGCATCGAATTTGCGTAAGTGAAAAGTATGCAACGAAAAATTATGGAAAAATAATGTTAAGTGACACACATATTTTAATTTAGCTTCGTTTACCTACTTCACATTCCGCGTCACGGAATGACGAAATCCTGAATACATATGTATCATCGGAATTAAACATCAGCTGCGTGGACGAACAAAATGAGCTCTAAACGAAAAAAGCTGAAAACAAAGCAGGTGATGAAGCACCAGCTGAAAAGTGGCTCGAGTTAGCAGCGACGGAGGATCAGCAGCAACATCGCGTGCGCAGTGTTGCTGGGGTCCGATAAAGTATATCTATAAATAACTCATCATCCGCTGGGGTACGTTTGTGTCGCAGAAAATGGCAATAATGGATGTCGGCCTACGATACCGAGTGAAAATTGGAAGGTTAATAATAGCAACTGTGGAGGGAGTGGAAATAGCACTGACTCTTTGCAGACACTGCATGTTTTGCATTGCTGGAGACTTCATATTTGGTGGCCGCATAGCTTTCACAGACAAGCATTCTGCAATTTACATAGGCGTTCGCACCGTATAAAATGGATTACAAAATTACAACAGCTGTGGTGACAGAAAACAACTCCCGCCCGAACCAGCCTTGGAGTTCGCAAAGATGCAAATGCGAACACTACGAACACTTGCGAACACTTCAAATGCGAACACTACGCGGTATATTTATATCTCGCTCATTAATTGGGAAGAACAACGTCACAAGTCGAAAAAATTCTTGATATTTCAGGAAAGTGATTTTAACTTTACAAGCTGCTTTACGGAATTATGATGTTTTGATCGGAAAAAGGAATCCTTCCTCTCGGTCAATTTTGAAGGTACGGTTAAGACGGTTTTACCACAGTACGTGGAACGAAATGGTGAATTTAACAACATGGATGTCAATTTTTTAAGATTTTGAGTAATGACGTTGTCCTTCCCAACGAGTGATGTACATACATTATATAGTAGGGCTGCGCTCGAGCAGCGTACGAGCGCTACAGCGCAGGTAGGACGAGTAGTTGAAGACGTGCGGAAACACGGGTAGTAGAAGTATGGGCAATTGAGGCACCATTGAAATACGAACAATACAAAGGAATAAAAAAGCGCAAAATTGTAAAGTACGAGGAGCACGAAGAGTACAAGAAGTATGAGGGGTGTGATCGAATGACACGAGAGTAAATGAAATACGAGGGGTACGAGAGATGAATGAAGAAAGTACAATGGGTACGAGGTATGCACGAAAGGTACAATGAGATGCACGAAGTGTACAATGGGTACGAAGGGCACAATGGGCACAAAGGGCACACACAACACGGTGCCCAGGCCCGTGCAGTAGCGACAGCACATATGAGTCTCTCCTAGAAAGCCCCAAGAGAAGAGAGAGCGCCGCACAAAATACGGATCCTTCAGTCTGACGAGCCAATAAATCCTTTCGCAAGGACCGCACAAAAAGTTTGAACACTACCCCGAGAGAGCCAAGGTTGCTCCGTAATTAAGCCGGGACTTGGCAACGTAAGTTGTGCACTACCGCATCGCGGGATCGCGTAATGAATGAAACAAGAACACCATTTTTGAGTCCCGTGAGATGATGCGCTGTTGTGTAGTACGCATTGTGAGCGCACGTGTGTGTGTGTGAGTGAGAGAATACGAGTGTGGGAATGCATGTGTCTGTGTAACTGCATGTACATGTGCCTGAATCGAAAACAATCAAGAAGCCATTAAGGACCGAAGAAAACGAGGGTTTCCTAAATGTTGGAATAACTTTTTAACTCATTTGAACCATTTCTATTCGTACTGTTTGCACTATTTTTTACCGCCTACTATTTTGTTTGTACGTGGCCACCATTGCTGACTCCATTTCCGGCTTCCCATCACGTGTGTATATTGTGGCTCTCAGATCACGAAGACGCCGCGGTAAAGGGAGACGTGAATACGGTTGTAGGATGCGCGTAGGAGTGCGTGAATACGGTTGTAGGATTCGCGTAGGAGTGCGTGAATACGATTGTAGGATGCGCGTAGGAGTGCGTGAATACGGTTGTAGGATGCGCGTAGGAGTGCGTGAATACGGTTGTAGGATTCGCGTAGGAGTGCGTGAATACGATTGTAGGATGCGCGTAGGAGTGCGTGAATACGATTGTAGGATGCGCGTAGGAGTGCGTGAATACGGTTGTAGGATGCGCGTAGGAGTGCGTGAATACGGTTGTAGGATTCGCGTAGGAGTGCGTGAATACGGTTGTAGGATGCGCGTAGGAGTGCGTGAATACGGTTGTAGGATTCGCGTAGGAGTGCGTGAATACGGTTGTAGGATGCGCGTAGGAGTGCGTGAATACGGTTGTAGGATGCGCGTAGGAGTGCGTGAATACGGTTGTAGGATTCGCGTAAGAGTGCGTGAATACGATTGTAGGATGCGCGTAGGAGTGCGTGAATACGATTGTAGGATGCGCGTAGGAGTGCGTGAATACGATTGTAGGATGCGCGTAGGAGTGCGTGAATACGGTTGTAGGATGTGCGTAGGAGTGCGTGAATACGATTGTAGGATGCGCGTAGGAGTGCGTGAATACGATTGTAGGATGCGCGTAGGAGTGCGTGAATACGGTTGTAGGATGCGCGTAGGAGTGCGTGAATACGGTTGTAGGATTCGCGTAGGAGTGCGTGAATACGGTTGTAGGATTCGCGTAGGAATGCGTGAATACGGTTGTAGGATTCGCGTAGGAGTGCGTGAATACGGTTGTAGGATTCGCGTAGGAATGCGTGAATACGGTTGTAGGATTCGCGTAGGAGTGCGTGAATACGGTTGTAGGATGCGCGTAGAAGTGCGTGAATACGGTTGTAGGATGCGCGTAGGAGTGCGTGAATACGGTTGTAGGATGCGCGTAGGAGTGCGTGAATACGGTTGTAGGATTCGCGTAGGAGTGCGTGAATACGGTTGTAGGATTCGCGTAGGAATGCGTGAATACGGTTGTAGGATTCGCGTAGGAGTGCGTGAATACGGTTGTAGGATTCGCGTAGGAATGCGTGAATACGGTTGTAGGATTCGCGTAGGAGTGCGTGAATACGGTTGTAGGATGCGCGTAGGAGTGCGTGAATACGGTTGTAGGATGCGCGTAGGAGTGCGTGAATACGGTTGTAGGATGCGCGTAGGAGTGCGTGAATACGGTTGTAGGATTCGCGTAGGAATGCGTGAATACGGTTGTAGGATTCGCGTAGGAGTGCGTGAATACGGTTGTAGGATTCGCGTAGGAATGCGTGAATACGGTTGTAGGATTCGCGTAGGAGTACGTGAATACGGTTGTAGGATTCGCGTAGGAGTGCGTGAATACGGTTGTAGGATTCGCGTAGGAGTGCGTGAATACGGTTGTAGGATGCGCGTAGGAGTGCGTGAATACGGTTGTAGGATGCGCGTAGGAGTGCGTGAATACGGTTGTAGGATGCGCGTAGGAGTGCGTGAATACGGTTGTAGGATGCGCGTAGGAGTGCGTGAATACGGTTGTAGGATGCGCGTAGGAGTGCGTGAATACGGTTGTAGGATGCGCGTAGGAGTGCGTGAATACGGTTGTAGGATGTGCGTAGGAGTGCGTGAATACGATTGTAGGATGCGCGTAGGAGTGCGTGAATACGGTTGTAGGATGTGCGTAGGAGTGCGTGAATACGGTTGAAGGATGTGCGTAGGAGTGCGTGAATACGGTTGTAGGATGCGCGTAGGAGTGCGTGAATACGGTTGTAGGATGCGCGTAGGAGTGCGTGAATACGGTTGTAGGATGTGCGTAGGAGTGCGTGAATACGGTTGTAGGATGTGCGTAGGAGTGCGTGAATACGGTTGTAGGATGTGCGTAGGAGTGCATGAATACGGTTGTAGGATGCGCGTATGAGTGCGTGAATACGGTTGTAGGATGTGCGTAGGAGTGCGTGAATACGATTGTAGGATGCGCGTAGGAGTGCGTGAATACGATTGTAGGATGCGCGTAGGAGTGCGTGAATACGGTTGTAGGATGCGCGTAGGAGTGCGTGAATACGGTTGTAGGATGTGCGTAGGAGTGCGTGAATACGGTTGTAGGATGCGCGTAGGAGTGCGTGAATACGGTTGTAGGATGCGCGTAGGAGTGCGTGAATACGGTTGTAGGATGCGCGTAGGAGTGCGTGAATACGGTTGTAGGATGTGCGTAGGAGTGCGTGAATACGGTTGTAGGATGCGCGTAGGAGTGCGTGAATACGGTTGTAGGATGTGCGTAGGAGTGCGTGAATACGGTTGTAGGATGTGCGTAGGAGTGCGTGAATACGGTTGTAGGATGTGCGTAGGAGTGCGTGAATACGGTTGTAGGATGTGCGTAGGAGTGCGTGAATACGGTTGTAGGATGCGCGTAGGAGTGCGTGAATACGGTTGTAGGATGTGCGTAGGAGTGCGTGAATACGGTTGTAGGATGCGCGTAGGAGTGCGTGAATACGGTTGTAGGATGTGCGTAGGAGTGCGTGAATACGGTTGTAGGATGCGCGTAGGAGTGCGTGAATACGGTTGTAGGATGCACGTAGGAGTGCGTGAATACGGTTGTAGGATGCGCGTAGGAGTGCGTGAATACGGTTGTAGGATGCGCGTAGGAGTGCGTGAATACGGTTGTAGGATGCGCGTAGGGGTGCGTGAATACGGCTGTAGGATGTGCGTAGGAGTGCGTCAATACGGTTGTAGGATGCGCGTAGGAGTGCGTGAATACGGTTGTAGGATGCGCGTAGGAGTGCGTGAATACGGTTGTAGGATGCGCGTAGGAGTGCGTCAATACGGTTGTGGGATGCGCGTAGGAGTGCGTGAAAACGGTTGTAGGACGCGCGTAGGAGTGCGTGAATACGGCTGTAGGATGCGCGTAGGAGTGCGTGAATACGGTTGTAGGATGCGCGTAGGAGTGCGTGAATACGGCTGTAGGATGCGCGTAGGAGTGCGTGAATACGGTTGTGGGATACGGAAACAAAATGCGGCAAAGAGCTACATGTAATGCGAAGGGGAGCCGACCAGAACGCTACGAGCCTCACAGCGCCCCCAAACCTCTCCACTTCATTCAGATTGTCAATAAGAAGCATAGAAATTTGCTTCCTATCTAGCTGTCTTAGTAGGAAGCAATTGAAAATGGCCGCTTTCATAGAAACAAATGTTTCTTACACTTTATTCATTCACTTAATAGATGAATATAGAACTATCGATCACAAAATTAATGGAATCTAATGAAAATAGGGTGATATATTTGAAGACAGTGTTACTTCCTGAAAATAATTAAACCCTGCTGAAATATTTTCATTTTTAATTAAGGAGATCGTCCCATGCCCTTGCCAGGCCCCTGTCGGTCCGGTAAGCAGCTTTTTTTGTTTTGTTGTTTGAAAAGGACCCTTAGGTGGTGGACTATTCGGTCCTAAAATTTTATGGTGCAACGGACAATAGATCCCCTCCCCCCCAGGAGGGGGGGGGGGGGGGAAGAGGGGACAAAAATTTTGATTTTTTTACCCCATTTCAACCCCATATAAAAAGAAAACAAAACAGGAAATGAAAAGTTTGAAAATTTATTCTTGTTAGAAATGTTTCAAGAATTCTAAGACTCTTTATTTTCGTTCTAGCATAAAAACTCAATGAGGAGTTACGGTTTGAAATATCCATAAAAATGAACTAAAAAACCAATATGTTCAATTTTTTTCAAAAACTAAAGCATGAATCAAAAAAATGAATAAAAGTAATTGTGTTTCTTTTCAAAAGTTACATATTATAATCAAATTTCATTAGACTCAGACTGAAAAAAATCATAATATAAAATAAACAAAAAAATTGTTTTTCTTTTGTTGTAAATCACAATTCATAGAGTGAATATGAAGTTGTGTATGGAAATTATCGAAATAAAAATGCAATCAATTACATAAATTGTCCATTACATTACACCTCAACAAAAAATTTTGTTATGGCTCATACCCAAAACAAATAACTTTCAACATTCAAACCGTATCTACTCTTTGAGTTTTGATACTTGAACAAAACCAAAGACAGTTTTAGAATCCTTGAAGCATTTCTAACAAAATTAAATATTTTTTTTCAAATTTGAGAATAAAAAAAGTTATACAACTCCAAACCCCAAAAATAATTTTTTGTGATGTAATCATAAAATACCACCTATCACAAATTTTTTTTCAAAATGTGAAAATTTTACTATTTGATTTTGTTAGAAATGTTTTTAGGAGTCTAAAACTGTCTCTGGTTTTGTTCTAGAATGAAAACTCAATGAGGAGATACGTCTTGATATATAAATAAAAATGTACCAATAAAACTAATTTTTCGTAAAAAAACTAAGGCTTAAATCGAAAAAGTGACACGAGTAAAAAATGTTTACTTTCAAAAAACACATAAACTGGCCAATTTTCAGACGAAACGCACGAAAAAAGTTGAAAAATTGGGACGACCTCCTTAATGTTCGGTTTTTATATTTATTTAAAATTTTGTATCATTTTCGCTCAACGATTCAAAAAATATCGTCCGTCTGAGTTTCTCTTCATTCGTTACATATAAATTGAAGGGAACTGAAAGTTCAAAACATATATTCTTTAACTGAAATTTTCCCTTCAAACTAGCGAAGAAATAGCGCGCTCTTCCTCTTGGACAGGCGCGACAGCCACAAACTGTGACGGCTGCTGGAATGCGAGGCGGGAGGGAAACTCCAGAAGTGATTGCAGCGCTGCTTTGGAATACCTGCAGAGGCAGGAAATTTTGTGCTGATCTGAGATACGCGCAGCAGGGGTTATTTTGCAGGCATCTCCGGGACAGTAGTAAATTTTCTAAGTATCTGGGATCCTTGAGACTGAAGTAAATTTCCTAGGTGTATAGGATACATAAGACAGCGATAAATTCAGTAGGTATCTGAGATACGTGAGACAGCGGAAATAAATAGATGGAACACGGTAAATTTCGTCGTTATATTTAACCATTCCGTTCATCAGAGGCTCGTGGCTAGAAATTGATTCTTTTCTCCATAAAGTGACTCTACATATAATGAAAGCTAACACGTCTGATACAGAGCAACACAAAAACTGGCTTTAATATAAAGTATCTGTTTTATGAGACAGATATGAACCAACCACTTAAGTATCAGTGAATGGGAAAAGTTAAAAGAAGACCGAACGAGAATGGAGAGTTTTCCGTCATTTAGTCTTCGAAATTTTACACTCTTCGCCACATTTGAGCACGTTACATTAATTGTAGATCAGGTGAGTTAGCACAAGAGGGTTAACTCAGCGATTTTTATTTGTCCACCGATTGTTCTGAAATTTGCCCAGTGTATGTACTTTAAAAAACACGTTTTGCACCAGTAACTTTTTTCGATTTTGGCCTCAGGTTTTCAGAAAATGAGAATTGTTTTAATTTTTTGCTAATTACCTCGAACATTTCAAAAGAATAGAAGTCAATGACCACAGTGAGCATGCAACAATTCAATGCCAACAAGTTGGTCTCTAGCCAAAGAACGCACATGGGACTCTAAGTATGAGGATCACGGGACGCGTTATGCGAAATACGCTCTGAGGGACCGGCCCTCACCGCAGCGCGTGTCCTTATGTATAGACCACATCGCCGCAATCTCTGGCCTCTGGCCGCCGCCACGAGGGTAGGGTCGCACCTGTGAGACATAGGCGCTCCTTGTCTGATACTCAACGTCCGTGTGTGTTGAGGTGAGGGGAGAATGTGGGCGAGGTGAGCATGTAACAGCACACACGTGGTATTACAGCTGGCATGTACTCGTGGTATAGCAGTAGTTATTTGGTATAACAGATAGTATGTAGTCTAACAACTGGTATGTGGTACAGCAGCTGAGAAAAAAACAGTTGAAGCTATTTTTAGAAACCTATTTCAGGCTCCAAAAGCCAAATTTCCAGCCAATTTTCGCGGTCGTGGCGGCACAGCTCGCAGCGTGAGTGTAAAGAGGACTTAGGACGTCAGCTGAGCGTACGACGACGTAAGCTGTTCGTAAGTCTGCCGTTCTGTTGGCAGAACTGGCGCACGGTCCCCTCGTGATGCTGAAGTGGCTTCTTCGCTCCTCTGCCCTCCTCTTACTGAGCGCAAACCGCTAGCTTTGTGTTAAAACGCGTTATGACAGCTTCGCGTTATATCAACGCGTTATGACGCTAGCTTCGCGTTGTAACAACGCGTTACAAACGCTAGCTTCGCGTTGTAACAACGCGTTATGAACGCTAGTTTTGCGTTATAAAAACGCGTTATGAACACTAGTTTAGCGTTGTAACAACGCGTTACAAACGCTAGCTTCGCGTTATTCCAACCCAGAAAGAGTGCAAACTATCACGCGCCAATTTAAGGGGACATCCTAGCGATTTATAAAAATTTATCTAATTTGTCTGGAATTTGACTACTCTATGTATTTATTGAAAATAAACACATTTTACTCGTGTAAATTTTTCGATTTAGGCCTTAGTTTTTTGATCAATTTTGAATATTAGCTTTTTAGTTCATTTTTACGAATATTTCAAAAGAATAGAACTCAATGAGTTTTTAAGCTACGACAAATTCAAAGACAGTTTTGAAATCCTCGTAACATTTCTCACAGACTAATGGATCTGAATTTTCTATTTTATTTTTATTTCGTTTGATATGCGATTTTTTATCACTAACTAAATTATACCAATTTTTTTGTTTTGAACTGTGATAAAAAAATGGATGCATAAATTGGGAAACAGAATCCATTTGTTAGTTAGATATGTTACATGGATTCTAAAACTGTCTTTGTTTTTTTCCTAGCATAAAAACTCACTGACTTCTATTCTTTTGAATGTTGACAATGAGGGGCTATGAGTAATAGCCATAAACAAAATTTTTTGATGAAGTGTAATATAATGGACAGTTTTTGTACTTGAATGCTGTTTCCATGTTTTTTTATATTCTCCATGCATAATTTTATATTTACACTGTCAATTCTGAATAACATGTATAACTTATATTAAAAAATACATTTTTCTGATTTCTTGAAGAATGATAAATTATTTATTTGTGGACTGATTCTTCTGAAATAACCCATTGTATGAAATTTTTAAAAAGAAACACATTTTGTTCCATTCATTTTTGGATTTAGGCCTTAGAAAATGGGAAATATTTGTTTTTTATGTCATTTTATATTGTATTTCAAATGAATGCAAGTCAACGAGTTTTCGTGCTGCAACAAAACCAAAGACAGTTCTGGAATCCTTGAAACAGTACTAACATACTAAACGAGTCAGATTTTGAATTTTATTTTTTGTTTTCTTTTTATATGATGTCAAAAATTCATGATTTTCGGTCCCCTTACACCCCCCCCCCCGGGGGGGAGGATCTAGTGCCCGTAGCCCCATAAAATTTTAGGGCACAATAGCCGAGCACCTAAGAATTATTTTTCAACAAAGAAACAAAACTGAGCCATTGGGCCCGAAAGCCCCTCGGATGTCCCCTTAACAGATCACATTTCAAAACACAAGTCATTTCAATTGCATCCAGAAGCAACTCACGATTGCCCACACGCGCGTCTTATACAGCTTTAGGAGTATAAAAAAGCAAAAAGCGACACACGAACATTTTCTACGCCATGTTATCTTTTTACCACACAGTTAGGCTTTTATTAGAGTCATTTCGTTTACAGCTTCGCATTAACGCACAACTGGAGCACACAATGTCAACTTTACAAACTCAATTCACCGCTTTTATTTACGCTCGAATATACAACTGAAAAATTTCCGAGCTCGCACATTTTTCTCTCGTGTAAACATGATTGCAGGAAAAAATCGGAACGGAGCGAGAATCCGAGAGCGCGCAACACCGACCACCTCCGCCCGCCACCGCCGCAGAAACACTGAAGTGGGCAACCATTTCGCGGTGGAATGCTGCGGTGTGCAGTGCAGGGCTGCTGTGCTGCCGTGCCAACAGAGGGCCGTGTGCACTGCACACACACCACACCTGCACACACACCACACCTGCACCACCGCTGCACACACACCACACCTGCACCACCGCTGCACACACACCACACCTGCACCACCGCTGCACACACACCACACCTGCACCACCGCTGCACACACACCACACCTGCACCACCGCTGCACACACACCACACCTGCACCACCGCTGCACACACACCACACCTGCACCACCGCTGCACACACACCACACCTGCACCACCGCTGCACACACACCACACCTGCACACACACCACACCTGCACCACCGCTGCACACACACCACACCTGCACCACCGCTGCACACACACCACACCTGCATCACATCCACGCGCTACAGCGTATCGTGCGCTCAATAATTCAACAGACGTTCGCATTAGATTATATGTTTGTTTAAGCCTCCATAATCGCTAAAAAATACGTTCTGATCGAAGAAAGGAAAGAGGAAGGCACCATTTAGTATGGAGGTAAGGGAATGCGGAATCTATGCAGAAGGGGCATCGAAACAGTAAAAAATGAGAAAGAAGTTCATGAAACAAGATAAAAGTGGAAGAAGAAAGTAGTAGGCGCTGAAAAACAGGACAGCAGCGAACCGAGAAAGATGGTCCTTGACACAACAAAAAACATTTAATTTCAACACATATAAGGCCGACCTAGCTCTCAGCTCGGGTCCTCACACTTTTCCCCTGGGAGCGCCAATTCCCCAGTTATACACAGCAGTTGTGTCCCCTGAGGGGAGGTGCAAACATTCAATGCAACTCATGCGTGTCACGGAAACTTCCATCGCCGCTCTGCTGAAAACTAACCACATTTGGATGGAAGCGCGGCCCTGAAATGCAGGGAGCCATTGGGCACTTCTGAGACCAGCAGCAACCATCATCCACCGAGATGTCAGTGAGTGACCAGCTCAATTCTATTTACAGGCATGGCAAACAGAAAAGACAGCTCTATTCTTTTCGGTGGAACAGTAAATGGAACAGAGCCTGGCCACCCATCACTGCTCCAGTACACAGAACAGAGCGGGACAGCTCGCACGAGCCGAGAGGCCTCAACAAGCTCACAATGTACACAGAAAGCACACAACTGACACGACAACCAAGAGCATCGCTGACGATAAATACCGTAGCCTGCCAGAGAGGACTGGATGCCGCAGGTCGCTGCACGAGTGAAAGTATAACGCCAACAAACGACGAAGGTTTCATGCGAAAGTTGAAGTGTCTGCAAATGTGAAAAAATGTTGTAAATTCCCTCTTATTACGACGGGAAATGCTAGACGAGCCGCGCTACACAACCTCAACTTCCGCATTAGCAATTAGCGATGTAAGGGGACGATAATTGCAACGATTCTGTCGTGGCTCTCTAAAGGTTAACTCGAGTGGCATCAATCTCTTTATTGTGCTGTGGCAGGAGAGCAGAATTGTTTCACTCATATCACAAAAACTAAAGTTCAGCGCCCGAAACCAGATATAACATTGACGTCTACGTAACCACAAGATTAATGTTTTTTAAACACGGTGAGGCTTCACAACACCAAGCTACGTGAACACAACAACGGATTCACTTACGTAGCGCTGAAATTAGCAACATTTAATTGGGACGGCCATATTTGCCGAGAACATTACACTTGCCACGTCACACGTCCAGTGAGGGCAGGAAGCCACGCATCAAGTCGCGGCTGCCAGAAATTAAGTAAATCTTCAGCGCAATCTCCGTGGAGTTTGTTCCGTCGTGTTCACAGAAAATGAGGCGTCACAACCAAAGTAAATGAAGCAAAATTAAATTAAGAAAACCCCGAAACTCCGACGGCATTTTACCGATAGGAGCGTTACTTGTAGAAATTCCTGCAGTGAAGCTAAGTTTACGTAGGAGCGCGCTAAACATCATATTCATTAAGCCGAAGTTTACGTAGGAGCGCGCTAAACATCATATTCATTAAGCCGAAGTTTACGTAGGAGCGCGCTAAACATCATATTCATTAAGCCGAAGATATTCGCTCGAAAAATAACGATTCCCATCATTATAGTGTAACTGTAAAGTAAAATTTGCGTAACTGCGTACGATAAACTCTGTGAATGTACGACATTTTAACAATAAAATGAAAAATATTCATAGAAACTCAAAACTAGGCGTCGATACGCGATAAACAGCGATAATCCTAGGCGTCGATACGCGATAAACAGCGATAATCCTGCGATGTTTGCAAGTGAAAAACTGAAATTATCGCAAGCACGGCTATAGACATCAAATTATCGCAAGCACGGCTATAGACATCAAATTATCGCAAGCACGGCTATAGACATCAAATTATCGCAAGCACGGCTATAGTCATCAAATTATCGCAAGCACGGCTATAGACATCAAATTATCGCAAGCACGGCTATAGACATCAAATTATCGCAAGCACGGCTATAGACATCAAATTATCGCAAGCACGGCTATAGACATCAAATTATCGCAAGCACGGCTATAGACATCAAATTATCGCAAGCACGGCTATAGACATCAAATTATCGCAAGCACGGCTATGGTCATCAAATTATCGCAAGCACGGCTATAGACATCAAATTATCGCAAGCACGGCTATAGTCATCAAATTATCGCAAGCACGGCTATAGACATCAAATTATCGCAAGCACGGCTATAGACATCAAATTATCGCAAGCACGGCTATAGTCATCAAATTATCGCAAGCACGGCTATAGACATCAAATTATCGCAAGCACGGCTATAGACATCAAATTATCGCAAGCACGGCTATAGACATCAAATTATCGCAAGCACGGCTATAGGCATCAAATTATCGCAAGCACGGCTATAGTCATCAAATTATCGCAAGCACGGCTATAGACATCAAATTATCGCAAGCACGGCTATAGACATCAAATTATCGCAAGCACGGCTATAGACATCAAATTATCGCAAGCACGGCTATAGGCATCAAATTATCGCAAGCACGGCTATAGACATCAAATTATCGCAAGCACGGCTATAGACATCAAATACCGAAAGCATACGAAAACCGAAGGTAATTTGAGTCACACCAACAAAAGATGGATTATAAGTTAGTTTCAACCTCCTTAACCACAACAAAGGTATTCCAAAGAGAGGAAGGATGAAGGCCCCATTAAGCATGGTACAAAGACAATGCGGAATCTACGCACAAAGTGTGTTCCTACATAAGATTCTCAGTGCATGGGAACAGTAAGTTAAGGTGGAAGTTCATGAAATAAGGCAAAAGTCGTAGGTGAGTGCTGTTGCAGTGCATGGGAACAGTAAGTTAAGGTGGAAGTTCATGAAATAAGGCAAAAGTCGTAGGTGAGTGCTGTTGCAATGCATGGGAACAGTAAGTTAAGGTGGAAGTTTATGAAATAAGACAAAAGTCGTAGGTGAGTGCTGTTGCAATGCATGGGAACAGTAAGTTAAGGTGGAAGTTCATGAAATAAGACAAAAGTCGTAGGTGAGTGCTGTTGCAATGCATGGGAACAGTAAGTTAAGGTGGAAGTTCATGAAATAAGGCAAAAGTCGTAGGTGAGTGCTGTTGCAATGCATGGGAACAGTAAGTTAAGGTGGAAGTTTATGAAATAAGACAAAAGTCGTAGGTGAGTGCTGTTGCAATGCATGGGAACAGTAAGTTAAGGTGGAAGTTCATGAAATAAGACAAAAGTCGTAGGTGAGTGCTGTTGCAGTGCATGGGAACAGTAAGTTAAGGTGGAAGTTTATGAAATAAGACAAAAGTCGTAGGTGAGTGCTGTTGCAGTGCATGGGAACAGTAAGCTAAGGTGGAAGTTCATGAAATAAGACAAAAGTCGTAGGTGAGTGCTGTTGCAATGCATGGGAACAGTAAGTTAAGGTGGAAGTTCATGAAATAAGGCAAAAGTCGTAGGTGAGTGCTGTTGCAATGCATGGGAACAGTAAGTTAAGGTGGAAGTTCATGAAATAAGACAAAAGTCGTAGGTGAGTGCTGTTGCAATGCATGGGAACAGTAAGTTAAGGTGGAAGTTCATGAAATAAGACAAAAGTCGTAGGTGAGTGCTGTTGCAATGCATGGGAACAGTAAGTTAAGGTGGAAGTTCATGAAATAAGACAAAAGTCGTAGGTGAGTGCTGTTGCAATGCATGGGAACAGTAAGCTAAGGTGGAAGTTCATGAAATAAGACAAAAGTCGTAGGTGAGTGCTGTTGCAATGCATGGGAACAGTAAGTTAAGGTGGAAGTTCATGAAATAAGACAAAAGTCGTAGGTGAGTGCTGTTGCAATGCATGGGAACAGTAAGCTAAGGTGGAAGTTCATGAAATAAGACAAAAGTCGTAGGTGAGTGCTGTTGCAATGCATGGGAACAGTAAGTTAAGGTGGAAGTTCATGAAATAAGACAAAAGTCGTAGGTGAGTGCTGTTGCAATGCATGGGAACAGTAAGTTAAGGTGGAAGTTCATGAAATAAGACAAAAGTCGTAGGTGAGTGCTGTTGCAATGCATGGGAACAGTAAGTTAAGGTGGAAGTTTATGAAATAAGACAAAAGTCGTAGGTGAGTGCTGTTGCAATGCATGGGAACAGTAAGTTAAGGTGGAAGTTCATGAAATAAGGCAAAAGTCGTAGGTGAGTGCTGTTGCAATGCATGGGAACAGTAAGTTAAGGTGGAAGTTCATGAAATAAGGCAAAAGTCGTAGGTGAGTGCTGTTGCAATGCATGGGAACAGTAAGTTAAGGTGGAAGTTCATGAAATAAGACAAAAGTCGTAGGTGAGTGCTGTTGCAATGCATGGGAACAGTAAGTTAAGGTGGAAGTTCATGAAATAAGGCAAAAGTCGTAGGTGAGTGCTGTTGCAATGCATGGGAACAGTAAGTTAAGGTGGAAGTTCATGAAATAAGACAAAAGTCGTAGGTGAGTGCTGTTGCAATGCAGGACAGCAGCGAGTTCATAAAAGATGGCTCCAAACAAAACAAAAACACTATTTCAGTCCTTCGAAAAAAAAACACTCATACTCTCAATATGGGACCTCACACGTTCCCCTAGGGAGTGCTAATTCCCGTAGATGGGATAGTTTTTTCCCCCTGAGGGGCATAGCAAGAGTTGCGTGACCATTCCATACCTCAAACTTTCGAATGAAATAATTCTAAATAAATTAATCATTTTTACCAAGAAAACGTTTAGCAGTCCAGCTCTTTCATCAGTTAAGAAAAAAACAAATTATTATATCTCTGAAATGAAAGATCAAATTACAAAGAATGATAGGTATTGATGTATATCATAGGAAGAAAAAAATAAAATATGTTAAAAAAATGAAAGCCCCCCACAGAAAAAAACATACCTTCTTAGAGGGAACCAAAAGAAGTACGAAATATGTCAAAAAAGATAAGTGAAAAACCGACAAAATTCATACCTTCATTGCGGGTTTCATGAGAAGAAATAAAAAACATGTAAAAAATATAAAAAATCCCTACCTGGGTTGCGCATATCATAAGAAACACAAAACATGTCAAAAAAACAAAAAACACAAAAAAGACCCCTACCTGGGTTCCGCATATCATAAGAAACACAAAACATGTCAAAAAAACAAAAAACACAAAAAAGACCCCTACCTGGGTTCCGCATATCATAAGAAACACAAAACAGGTCAAAAAAACAAAAAACACAAAAAAGACCCCTGCCTGGGTTCCGCATATCATAAGAAACACAAAACATGTCAAAAAAACAAAAAACACAAAAAAGACCCCTACCTGGGTTCCGCATATCATAAGAAACACAAAACATGTCAAAAAAACAAAAAACACAAAAAAGACCCCTACCTGGGTTCCGCATATCATAAGAAACACAAAACATGTCAAAAAAACAAAAAACACAAAAAAGACCCCTACCTGGGTTCCGCATATCATAAGAAACACAAAACATGTCAAAAAAACAAAAAACACAAAAAAGACCCCTGCCTGGGTTCCGCATATCATAAGAAACACAAAACATGTCAAAAAAACAAAAAACACAAAAAAGACCCCTGCCTGGGTTCCGCATATCATAAGAAACACAAAACATGTCAAAAAAACAAGAAACACAAAAAAGACCCCTACCTGGGTTCCGCATATCATAAGAAACACAAAACATGGTAAAAAAACAAAAAACACAAAAAAGATCCCTACCCTGGTGGCATGTATCACAAGGCACACAAAACATGTCAAAAAACAAAAAACACAAAAAAGACCCCTACCTGGGTTCCGCATATCATAAGAAACACAAAACATGTCAAAAAAAACAAAAAACACAAAAAAGATCCCTACCCTGGTGGCATGTATCACAAGGCACACAAAACATGTCAAAAAACAAAAAACACAAAAAAGACCCCTGCCTGGGTTCCGCATATCATAAGAAACACAAAACATGTCAAAAAAACAAGAAACACAAAAAAGACCCCTACCTGGGTTCCGCATATCATAAGAAACACAAAACAGGTCAAAAAAACAAAAAACACAAAAAAGATCCCTACCTTGGTGGCATGTATCACAAGGCACACAAAACATGTCAAAAAACAAAAAACACAAAAAAGATCCCTACCTGGGTTCCGCATATCATAAGAAACACAAAACATGTCAAAAAACAAAAACACAAAAAAGACCCCTACCTGGGTTCCGCATATCATAAGAAACACAAAACATGTCAAAAAAACATAAACACAAAAAAGATCCCTACCCAGGTGGCACGTATCACAAGAAACACAAAACATGTCAACAACAAAAACACAAAAAAGACCCCTACCCAGGTGGCACGTATCACAAGACACACAAAACATGCCACAAAAGAGAACAAAAGCAGCCCTCACCTTGGTTGTGTGGCGGCGCGCGGCTGCCTGCAGTGACCAGCTCGCTGTGGTCCAGGTGGTGCAGGTGGAGCTGGGCAGGTGGCTGTAGGTGGCTCTGCTTCACAGGTGGCGGCACAGGTGGCGGCTTCGCAACCATCTGCTGCTTGGAGTGGGTTGGCTGGTGGGGTTGTCGGTGGGGTTGCAGGATGAACGAGTTGGGGTATATCCTGCTGGTGGAGTGATGGGGGAAGCCGGCGGAAGACTTGCTCGTGTTTATGCTGTTATTGTTCGCGTTACTGTTGTTATTGTTGTTGTTGTTGTTGGAGGTGGAGTTGGGGTGGAAGCCAGGCTTCCCGAAGTTGTTGTTGTCGGCGGCCGAGTAGATGTCCTCTGAAGGCTTCAGCAGCAGGCCGTCGTAATTGGAGTTCAGCTGGGCGGTGTCAGCGCCGCCCGAAATCCCGAAATTCCTCGGGCTTTTCAACCCCGAGTTGGGCAGAGACGCGCCCACGGGGTTCGCTCGCAGGGTTGAAGGGGCCGATATATTCGGGTTGATTTGGGTTCTGTTAACGGGTGTTGGCTGTAAAACGGCAGCTGCTTTGCCGGCGTTGCCGAGCTGCTGTTTGAGAAGGCTGTTGTGCTGCAGAGCAACGGCTGTTTTGTCGCTGCTGTTGCCAGCACCGCCGCTGTTGTCAGGGTCAGGGGCAGCTGTTAGCGCTGGTGCGATGCCAGCAGCAGACGTTACGGCTGCGGCGGGCAGACGTGACCGAAGCGTGACCAGCTCGCAGCCTAGCGAGCGCAGCTGCTGCTCCAGCTGCGCGGCCTCTGTCGTGTTGCACACATCTGCAACGACACAACGCTTGTTACATCTGCAACGACACAACGCTTGTTACATCTGCAACGACACAACGCTTGTTACATCTGCAACGACACAACGCTTGTTACATCTGCAACGACACAACGCTCGTTACATCTGCAACGACACAACGCTCGTTACATCTGCAACGACACAACGCTCGTTACATCTGCAACGACACAACGCTCGTTACATCTGCAACGACAGAACGCTCGTGACATCTACAACGACACAACGCTCGTTACATCTGCAACGACACAACACTTGTTACATTGGTGGTGTGGTGCTCGTGACTCGAAATGTAGAAGCTAGTAAATGAAATCCACAGCTAAAGTGAAGCAGAATGTTCCGATTGCTGAGTTTCAGAAGATCTTTGAAGGGCGAAGATAACAACAATGATAAAAACTCAACCCCGTTGCCAAGACCTCAGCGTTCAATATACATGAACAACAGACGAGTATCGTAGCCTGGACAACTGCACACATTCAAATAGAAACTAACGACAATAACTCAATACGCTGCGCACTCCACACGACGTTGCGGCTACGAACGGCTCAAGGGCAAGCGGTAACTTAATGGACACTGAAATCTACCTAACGTCATGGTTTTATTCATAACAGGGGTAAGTGGTGTATGTTATCCATCTTTCTATCCGTGATGTGGAGTTTCCTAACACCATAGACAATAAAAACCGCCCCATATCGTGACACAACCTCCTCTACGCTTGATGAAGGATGGCGTTCTACATAGAAATCATATATTGGCAGTCTCTATTTTCCTCCACACATGACTTTCTTCGTTTCTACCGAAAAGTTCAATCTAGCTTTCGCTGAACCACATGCATAACACGTCTTCAAAATTTAATTCATTTGTCAAGATGGTCTTGGGCAATTTATGAACCTTTAGTTCTTTCTGCATGTATGTACGGGTTGTGATGGGCTTCTTGTGAGAATGTACGGGTTGTGATGGGCTTTTCGTTAGCATGCACGGGTTGTGATGGGCTTTTCGTTAGCATGTACGGGTTGTGATGGGCTTTTCGTTAGCATGTACGGTTGTGATGGGCTTTTTGTTAGCATGTACGGTTGTGATGGGCTTCTTGTGAGAATGTACGGGTTGTGATGGGCTTTTCGTTAGCATGTACGGGTTGGGGTGGGCTTTTCGTTAGCATGTACGGTTGTGATGGGCTTTTTGTTAGCATGTACGGGTTGTGATGGGCTTTTCGTTAGCATGTACGGGTTGTGATGGGCTTTTCGTTAGCATGTACGGTTGTGATGGGCTTTTCGTTAGCATGTACGGGTTGTGATGGGCTTTTCGTTAGCATGTACGGGTTGTGATGGGCTTTTCGTTAGCATGTACGGTTGTGATGGGCTTTTTGTTAGCATGTACGGGTTGTGATGGGCTTTTCGTTAGCATGTACGGTTGTGATGGGCTTTTCGTTAGCATGTACGGGTTGTGATGGGCTTTTCGTTAGCATGTACGGTTGTGATGGGCTTTTCGTTAGCATGTACGGGTTGTGATGGGCTTTTCGTTAGCATGTACGGTTGTGATGGGCTTTTCGTTAGCATGTACGGTTGTGATGGGCTTTTCGTTATTATGTACGAGTTGTGATGGGCTTTTCGTTAGCATGTACGAGTTGTGATGGGCTTTTCGTTAGCATGTACGGTTGTGATGGGCTTTTCGTTAGCATGTACGGTTGTGATGGGCTTTTCGTTAGCATGTACGGTTGTCATGGGCTTTTCGTTAGCATGTACGGTTGTGATGGGCTTTTCGTTATTATGTACGAGTTGTGATGGGCTTTTCGTTAGCATGTACGAGTTGTGATGGGCTTTTTGTTAGCATGTACGGGTTGTGATGGGCTTTTCGTTAGCATGTACGGTTGTGATGGGCTTTTCGTTATTATGTACGAGTTGTGATGGGCTTTTCGTTAGCATGTACGAGTTGTGATGGGCTTTTTGTTAGCATGTACGGGTTGTGATGGGCTTTTCGTTAGCATGTACGGGTTGTGATGGGCTTTTCGTTAGCATGTACGGGTTGTGATGGGCTTTTTGTTAGCATGTACGGGTTGTGATGGGCTTTTCGTTAGCATGTACGGTTGTGATGGGCTTTTCGTTAGCATGTACGGGTTGTGATGGGCTTTTCGTTAGCATGTACGGTTGTGATGGGCTTTTTGTTAGCATGTACGGTTGTGATGGGCTTTTCGTTAGCATGTACGGGTTGTGATGGGCTTTTCGTTAGCATGTACGAGTTGTGATGGGCTTTTTGTTAGCATGTACGGGTTGTGATGGGCTTTTCGTCAGCATGTACGGTTGTGATGGGCTTTTCGTTAGCATGTACGGTTGTGATGGGCTTTTCGTTAGCATGTACGGTTGTGATGGGCTTTTCGTTAGCATGTACGGTTGTGATGGGCTTTTCGTTAGCATGTACGGTTGTGATGGGCTTTTCGTTATTATGTACGAGTTGTGATGGGCTTTTCGTTAGCATGTACGAGTTGTGATGGGCTTTTTGTTAGCATGTACGGTTGTGATGGGCTTTTCGTTAGCATGTACGAGTTGTGATGGGCTTTTTGTTAGCATGTACGGTTGTGATGGGCTTTTCGTTAGCATGTACGGTTGCGATGGGCTTTTCGTTAGCATGTACGGGTTGTGATGGGCTTTTCGTTAGCATGTACGGGTTGTGATGGGCTTTTCGTTAGCATGTACGAGTTGTGATGGGCTTTTTGTTAGCATGTACGGTTGTGATGGGCTTTTCGTTAGCATGTACGAGTTGTGATGGGCTTTTCGTTAGCATGTACGGTTGTGATGGGCTTTTCGTTAGCATGTACGGGTTGTGATGGGCTTTTCGTTAGCATGTACGGTTGTGATGGGCTTTTCGTTAGCATGTACGGTTGTGATGGGCTTTTTGTTAGCATGTACGGGTTGTGATGGGCTTTTCGTTAGCATGTACGGTTGTGATGGGCTTTTTGTTAGCATGTACGGGTTGTGATGGGCTTTTCGTTAGCATGTACGGTTGTGATGGGCTTTTCGTTATTATGTACGAGTTGTGATGGGCTTTTCGTTAGCATGTACGAGTTGTGATGGGCTTTTCGTTAGCATGTACGGGTTGTGATGGGCTTTTCGTTAGCATGTACGGGTTGTGATGGGCTTTTCGTTAGCATGTACGGTTGTGATGGGCTTTTCGTTAGCATGTACGGGTTGTGATGGGCTTTTTGTTAGCATGTACGGGTTGTGATGGGCTTTTCGTTAGCATGTACGGGTTGTGATGGGCTTTTCGTTAGCATGTACGGGTTGTGATGGGCTTTTCGTTAGCATGTACGGGTTGTGATGGGCTTTTCGTTAGCATGTACGAGTTGTGATGGGCTTTTTGTTAGCATGTACGGGTTGTGATGGGCTTTTCGTTAGCATGTACGGGTTGTGATGGGCTTTTCGTTAGCATGTACGGGTTGTGATGGGCTTTTCGTTAGCATGTGCGGGTTGTGATGGGCTTTTCGTAAGCATGTGCGGGTTGTGATGGGCTTTTCGTTAGTATGTACGGGTTGTGATGGGCTTTTCGTTAGTATGTACGGTTGTGATGGGCTTTTCGTTAGCATGTACGGGTTGTGATGGGCTTTTCGTAAGCATGTGCGGGTTGTGATGGGCTTTTCGTTAGTATGTACGGGTTGTGATGGGCTTTTCGTTAGTATGTACGTGTTGTGATGGGCTTTTCGTTAGCATGTACGGTTGTGATGGGCTTTTCGTAAGCATGTGCGGGTTGTGATGGGCTTTTCGTAAGCATGTACGGGTTGTGATGGGCTTTTCGTTAGTATGTACGGGTTGTGATGGGCTTTTCGTTAGCATGCACGGGATGTCGCGAGACAACATGTCACGCAGAACACATGTGCGTTGAGAGCAGCCCGAGATCTTGCGAGAACTATAGCACCAACAGTCAAGTGTGAGACCTTAGCACGCTACCTTTCATGAGAATAAAGCCACAAATAAAAAGATAATGAATAAAATGAATGTATAAAGCCCAATTACGAGCGAACGGGAAAGTGTAAGTCCCTAATAACACCCACACT
This sequence comes from Morinoia aosen, assembly GCA_030386875.1. Taxonomy (NCBI): domain Eukaryota; kingdom Metazoa; phylum Arthropoda; class Malacostraca; order Amphipoda; family Talitridae; genus Morinoia; species Morinoia aosen. Next base: position 34,039,969 of record CM059578.1, on the reverse strand, counting down.
GACGGCAGTGATCATATCGCCACTTTATGAAATGCAGAAATCTTCCCTTAAGAGGAGCGGTGTGCGGTCCCCGAGGTTGGTTGAAATAAAATACGTTCAGGGTATCCTAAAACCGCTTAAATTCGTCGCACGTTTCAAGAATCAATTCTATTTGAGATGGTCAATTCTATTTGAGATTTTAGCTCTTTTTTGCTAGTAAACGATGCTTCGAACACGTCATCACTAACCAAATGTTGCGTTCAAATTAAATATCTTTGCAATCGTAGTTAAAACATACACTACGTATACTACTTATGTTTAGAGAATTGTTTAAACAGAATAGACTGCCTGTTCCTCTTGGACGCGTTCGCAATTTGTGTTGCGGCTCTCTGAGAGTTACAATAATCCATCTCGTGGAGCGTCTCAGCAACGCTACCGTCGCAGCTAATCCATCCTTTCGAAGCCAACATCGGGACGATTGTTAGCTGCGCAGGCCCTCATTTCACATTCGTGTCCAGTCCCATTCCTCCACAGAAGAGCACTGGAGGGAAGGAAAACTTGAGTTGTGCCAGACAATATAGAAGTCCTCTTCTATCCCCAGGATCCCTACACAGGAGATCACTGGAGAGGGTAAGGAAGATTTGAGTTGTGCCAGACAGAATATGAAAGTCCAACTCTATACCCAGAACCCTACACAGAACTACAATAAGGAGGGTAAAGAAGACTCGAGTGGTGCCAGAGACACAGCATGCAAAACTATGGTGAAGTGCGGGCCACTGCTCATGCTGAGGAATGCGGCCACGTGATTGGCTGCAGCGCTTGACAAACGACGCTGCGGTGAGGGACGAACTCATGCGTGAAATGACCAATGGGGGCGTGCGGTGGGGCACTGTCATGCCTAACGTAGCTCACATAACTCTTTATGTCATGGTAGGGCATTGATACCGCCTTAGTTGTGGATGCAACCACTAGAATACTCTTTTAAACCTTTGAAGACCAATCTTCAAAGGCAGGCATAGGGATAATATCAATACGGCGCTAGTTGAGGATGCTCCTGCAACTCTATGCGACAAATACTCTAGCACCAAATTCAGGCCGCCTTAAAATTGTTGTGTGCAGGCAGACCTACGCGTGTTGCGCCACAGCTCAGTGGTGAGATGCATTGAACGCCTTGCGTTAATAATAACAGCTCTTTTAAACAACTTTTTTACTTCTACATTCTTCGGTAAATCAATAGTTAAATAGACATATTTACCAAAATACATAGAAAGTATTTATCAATGAATATAAAAGTTATATAGAACGTTTTAACAATAAATTTGAAGTTACATAGAACGTATTCACCAATGAATATGAAGTTACATAGACTGTATTTCAACATAAAGTTACACAGAAGAAGCGGGGCTTACAATTAGTTGGGTGGAACAGAGCCAGCTGGCGCCACTCAATGCGCCGCGGATATTTTCATGCGCAGGTCACAGTTTGGTGTAATTAAGGGAAGCTTTCGTACACCACCAAAACACTCCTTTACATTTATCAATTATTATACCAGATAGAAAGAAAGAAATAAAGAAAATCAGTTTATAAACAATTAAGATGATACAAAAAACCATCATTGGTTTTCCAAATGTGACCACATTCAGCTCGCAGCTCATATGAGTTAGCCATACTTGAACACTGAAGTTCCCTGCATGTATCGCTCCTAAAATGAATTCAAAGAACAAATTCAAGCCATGAAGCTAGCCACATAGATCAGTAGCATCACCCGCTTCACTTATTAGCCAGGAAAAAGTCATCTTTGATATTTTGACTGTTTCTCTCAGCGACATAATTAGCCCCCGACACGTCTATGGCACGCCTCCGATGATTTCTCTATAAAAATGAAGGGAAAATATACAGAGTGCCCTAACGCACAAAACACAGAATTTTAGGACACGCAAGTTAGAGGCGTGGTGTTTATCGCAGGGTTGCCAAACTGGCTTTTCCTAGCCAAATTACTAACTAGGAACTGAACTAGGAACTAGGCCACTCTGCCTGAAAGACATCTACGCCGCTATGAGGTGAAATTATCACTTAATCCACTATCTAGTTTTGACCTCTGACTTGTGGGTTAGGGCACTCTACATATATGCCCTCCAATTAAGGACCTTTATATTGAGAAATTTTTAAAAACCAACGCGTTATGCATCTCGTATATTAACTTGTTTGGAAATAAAGGTGTTCCTTTTTCTTCTTTTTTCCTTCGACGCGCCATCAGCTGTGTGACGTCACAATTTTATTTCGTCGCCAATTTTAGGCCTCCAAGTGTATCCAACTTACCAGCAAGTGTATCCAACTTACCAGCAAGTGTATCCAACTTACCAGCAAGTGTATCCAACTTACCAGCAGGTGTATCCAACTTACCAGCAAGTGTATCCAACTTACCAGCAAGTGTATCCAACTTACCAGCAAGTGTATCCAACTTACCAGCAAGTGTATCCAACTTACCAGCAAGTGTATATAATTCAACAGCAAGTGTACATAATTCAACAGCAAGTGTACATAATTCAACAGCAAGTGTACATAATTCAACAGTCCTCGCACAACACCACAGCAACATCAAGGGCTTACAAATGCCTATCGCCGCGGATGGTTCACTAAATCCGTCACAAAAAGTGAATTTCTCGATGTACTTTGTTTTAATTTGAGCACTACGGCACACTGTCCTGCCCATTAATTTAGGCATTACGGCACACTCTCCTGCCCATTAATTTAAGCATTACGGCACACTGTCCTGCCCATTAATTTAAGCATTACGGCACACTGTCCTGCCTATTAATTTAAGCATTACGGCACACTGTCCTGCCCATTAATTTAGGCATTACGGCACACTGTCCTGCCCATTAATTTAAGCATTACGGCACACTGTCCTGCCCATTAATTTAAGCATTACGGCACACTGTCCTGCCCATTAATTTAAGCATTACGGCACACTGTCCTGCCCATTAATTTAAGCATTACGGCACACTGTCCTGCCCATTAATTTAGGCATTACGGCACACTGTCCTGCCCATTAACTTGAGCATTACGGCACACTGCGCAGCCCATTAATTTGAGCATTATGGCGCACTGTCCTGCCAATTAATCTGAGCACTACGGCACACTGTCCTGCCCATTAATTTAAGCATGACGGCGCACTGTGTTGCCCATTAACATGAGCAATATGGCGCACTGTCCTGCCCATTAATCGGAGCACTACGGCACACTGTGCTGCCCATTAACATGAGCACGACGGCACACTGTCCTGCCCATTAACATGAGCACTACGGCACACTGTCCTGCCCATTAATCTGAGCACTACGGCACACTGTGCTGCCCATTAACATGAGCACTACGGCGCACTGTCCTGCCCATTAATCTGAGCACTACGGCACACTGTGCTGCCCATTAACATGAGCACTACGGCGCACTGTCCTGCCTATTAATCTGAGCACTACGGCACACAGCGGCGCTTGACAGGCGAGAAAACAACCGGCGGCTGTTGTGTGAGGCGGTGCATCGTCTTATGGAAGCCGTGCGGTAGTCTGGATACCGGCCGTCAGAAGTGCTGCTCATCGTCCGCAATTGGTCGCGCGGCCTTACAAAGGGGAGATTAGTGGTGGTGTGAGGGGTGGTCAGGGGTGGTGGGGAGGGTGGTGTGGGGTGGTGTGAGGGGTGGTGTGGGGTGGTGGGGAGGGTAGTGAGGGGTGGTGTGGGGGGGTAGTGTGGTGTGGGGGTGGTGTGGAGGGTGGTGTGGGGTGGTGGGCAGGGTGGTGTGGGGTGGTGTGGGGGGTGGTGTGGGGTGGTGGGGGGGGTGGTCTGGGGTGGTGTGAGGGGTGGTGTGGGGTGGTGTGAGGGGTGGTCAGGGGTGGTGGGAAGGGTGGTGTGGCACCGGTGGTGTGGGGGGTGGTGTAGGGTGGTGGGGGGCTGGTGTGGGGTGGTGGGCAGGGTGGTGTGGGGTGGTGGGGGGGTGGTGTGGGGTGGTGTAAGGGGTGGTGTGAGGGGTGATGTAAGGGGTGGTGTGAGGGGTGGTGTGGGGTGTAAGAAGGCTGGTGTCCTCAAATGATGGAATAATCTAGGTAAGGTTGGGAGAAATCAAATAAATTTGGAGTGGTTGTGTACTGTTGTCCTGAGAGGAAGTAAGGGTATACAGATGCCAGTGGCTTCCTTGGATCATTTATATCGAATAAAAACTTAGAAGCGGAAAAAATTCCTCATATGCACGCAGACGTACCGGACTTACGCAGACGTACCGGACTTACGCAGACGCACCGGAGTTACCCAGACGCACCGGAGTTACACAGACATACCGGACTTACGCAGACGCACCGGAGTTACGCAGACGCACCGGAGTTACGCAGACGCACTGGAGTTACGCAGACGCACCGGAGTTAAGCAGACGCACCGGAGTTACCCAGACGCACCGGAGTTACGCAGACATACCGGACTTACGCAGACGCACCCGAGTTACGCAGACGCACCGGAGTTACGCAGACGCACCGGAGTTACGCAGACGCACCGGAGTTACCCAGACGCACCGGAGTTACGCAGACGCACCGGAGTTACGCAGACGCCCCGGAGTTACCCAGACGCACCGGAGTTACCCAGACGCACCGGAGTTACGCAGACGCACCGGAGTTACGCAGATGCACCGGAGTTACTCAGACGCACCGGAGTTACCCAGACGCACCGGAGTTACGCAGACGCACTGGAGTTACGCAGACGCACCGGAGTTACTCAGACGCACCGGAGTTACTCAGACGCACCGGAGTTACGCAGACGCACCGGAGTTACGCAGACGCACCGGAGTTACGCAGACGCACCGGAGTTACCCAGACGCACCGGAGTTACGCAGACGCACCGGAGTTACCCAGACGCACCGGAGTTACGCAGACGCACCGGAGTTACGAAGACGCACTGGAGTTACGCAGACGCACCGGAGTTACCCAGACGCACCGGAGTTACTCAGACGCACCGGAGTTACGCAGACGCACCGGAGTTACGCGGACGCACAGGAGTTACGCAGACGCACCAGAGTTACCCAGACGCACCGGAGTTACCCAGACGCACTGGAGTTACGCAGACGCACCGGAGTTACGCGGACGCACTGGAGTTACGCAGACGCACTGGAGTTACGCAGACGCACCGGAGTTACTCAGACGCACCGGAGTTACCCAGACGCACCGGAGTTACACAGACGCACCGGAATTACGCAGACGCACCGGAGTTACGCAGACGCACCGGAGTTACCCAGACGCACCAGTGTTACCCAGACGCACCGGAGTTACGCAGACGCACCGGAGTTACGCAGACGCACCGGAGTTACCCAGACGCACCGGAGTTACGCAGACGCACAGGAGTTACGCAGACGCACCGGAGTTACGCAGACGCACCGGAGTTACGCAGACGCACCGGAGTTACCCAGACGCACCGGATTTACCCAGACGCACCGGAGTTACCCAGACGCACCGGAGTTACGCAGACGCACCGGAGTTACGCAGACGCACTGGAGTTACGCAGACGCACCGGAGTTACCCAGACGCACCGGAGTTACGCAGAGGCACCGGAGTTACGCAGACGCACCGGAGTTACCCAGACGCACCGGATTTACCCAGACGCACCGGAGTTACCCAGACGCACCGGAGTTACGCAGACGCACTGGAGTTACGCAGACGCACCGGAGTTACTCAGACGCACCGGAGTTACTCAGACGCACCGGAGTTACGCAGACGCACCGGAGTTACGCAGAGGCACCGGAGTTACGCAGACGCACCGGAGTTACCCAGACGCACCGGAGTTACGCAGAGGCACCGGAGTTACGCAGACGCACCGGAGTTACGCAGACGCACCGGAGTTACGCAGACGCACCGGAGTTACGCAGACGCATCTGGCTTCACATAAAAGGAAGACCAAGAAGAAACAATGCGGAGACGCAAGCGATGCGCAAATATCCTCGCGGCTGTAGCAGCTCGTCCAGCTGAGTAGCATAATAAGCTCACAAGTTACTGAAAGTCACAGCACTCTGTCGTAGTCGTGACATTAGAGCGCACACAAAGTCACTGCACTCTGTCGTAGTCGTGACATTAGAGCGCACACAAAGTCACTGCACTCTGTCGTAGTCGTGACATTAGAGCGCACACAAAGCCACTGCACTCTGTCGTAGTCGTGACATTAGAGCGCACACAAAGTCACTGCACTCTGTCGTAGTCGTGACATTAGAGCGCACACAAAGTCACTGCACTCTGTCGTAGTCGTGACATTAGAGCGCACACAAAGTCACTGCACTCTGTCGTAGTCGTGATATTAGAGCGCACACAAAGTCACTGCACTCTGTCGTAGTCGTGACATTAGAGCGCACACAAAGTCACTGCACTCTGTCGTAGTCGTGACATTAGAGCGCACACAAAGTCACTGCACTCTGTCGTAGTCGTGACATTAGAGCGCACACAAAGTCACTGCACTCTGTCGTAGTCGTGATATTAGAGCGAACACAAAGTCACAGCACTCTGTCGTAGTCGTGACATTAGAGCGCACACAAAGTCACTGCACTCTGTCGTAGTCGTGACATTAGAGCGCACACAAAGCCACTGCACTCTGTCGTAGTCGTGACATTAGAGCGCACACAAAGTCACTGCACTCTGTCGTAGTCGTGACATTAGAGCGCACACAAAGTCACTGCACTCTGTCGTAGTCGTGATATTAGAGCGCACACAAAGCCACTGCACTCTGTCGTAGTCGTGATATTAGAGCGAACACAAAGTCACTGCACTCTGTCGTAGTCGTGATATTAGAGCGCACACAAAGTCACTGCACTCTGTCGTAGTCGTGATATTAGAGCGCACACAAAGCCACTGCACTCTGTCGTAGTCGTGATATTAGAGCGCACACAAAGTCACTGCACTCTGTCGTAGTCGTGATATTAGAGCGAACACAAAGTCACAGCACTCTGTCGTAGTCGTGATATTAGAGCGCACACAAAGTCACTGCACTCTGTCGTAGTCGTGATATTAGAGCGAACACAAAGTCACTGCACTCTGTCGTAGTCGTGACATTAGAGCGCACACAAAGTCACTGCACTCTGTCGTAGTCGTGACATTAGAGCGAACACAAAGTCACTGCACTCTGTCGTAGTCGTGATATTAGAGCGCACACAAAGCCACTGCACTCTGTCGTAGTCGTGACATTAAAGCGAACACAAAGTCACTGCACTCTGTCGTAGTCGTGACATTAGAGCGAACACAAAGTCACTGCACTCTGTCGTAGTCGTGATATTAGAGCGCACACAAAGCCACTGCACTCTGTCGTAGTCGTGATATTAGAGCGAACACAAAGTCACTGCACTCTGTCGTAGTCGTGACATTAGAGCGCACACAAAGTCACTGCACTCTGTCGTAGTCGTGACATTAGAGCGCACACAAAGTCACAGCACTCTGTCGTAGTCGTGACATTAGAGCGCACACAAAGTCACTGCACTCTGTCGTAGTCGTGATATTAGAGCGCACACAAAGTCACTGCACTCTGTCGTAGTCGTGACATTAGAACGCACACAAAGTCACAGCACTCTGTCGTAGTCGTGATATTAGAGCGCACACAAAGTCACTGCACTCTGTCGTAGTCGTGACATTAGAGCGCACACAAAGTCACTGCACTCTGTCGTAGTCGTGACATTAGAACGCACACAAAGTCACAGCACTCTGTCGTAGTCGTGACATTAGAGCGCACACAAAGTCACTGCACTCTGTCGTAGTCGTGACATTAGAGCGCACACAAAGTCACTGCACTCTGTCGTAGTCGTGACATTAGAGCGCACACAAAGTCACTGCACTCTGTCGTAGTCGTGACATTAGAGCGCACACAAAGTCACTGCACTCTGTCGTAGTCGTGACATTAGAGCGAACACAAAGTCACTGCACTCTGTCGTAGTCGTGACATTAGAGCGCACACAAAGTCACTGCACTCTGTCGTAGTCGTGACATTAGAGCGCACACAAAGTCACTGCACTCTGTCGTAGTCGTGACATTAAAGCGAACACAAAGTCACTGCACTCTGTCGTAGTCGTGACATTAGAGCGCACACAAAGTCACTGCACTCTGTCGTAGTCGTGACATTAGAGCGCACACAAAGTCACAGCACTCTGTCGTAGTCGTGACATTAGAGCGCACACAAAGTCACTGCACTCTGTCGTAGTCGTGATATTAGAGCGAACACAAAGTCACTGCACTCTGTCGTAGTCGTGACATTAGAGCGCACACAAAGTCACTGCACTCTGTCGTAGTCGTGACATTAAAGCGAACACAAAGTCACTGCACTCTGTCGTAGTCGTGACATTAGAGCGCACACAAAGTCACTGCACTCTGTCGTAGTCGTGACATTAGAGCGCACACAAAGTCACAGCACTCTGTCGTAGTCGTGACATTAGAGCGCACACAAAGTCACTGCACTCTGTCGTAGTCGTGATATTAGAGCGCACACAAAGTCACTGCACTCTGTCGTAGTCGTGACATTAGAGCGCACACAAAGTCACTGCACTCTGTCGTAGTCGTGACATTAAAGCGAACACAAAGTCACTGCACTCTGTCGTAGTCGTGACATTAGAGCGCACACAAAGTCACTGCACTCTGTCGTAGTCGTGACATTAAAGCGAACACAAAGTCACTGCACTCTGTCGTAGTCGTGACATTAGAGCGCACACAAAGTCACTGCACTCTGTCGTAGTCGTGATATTAGAGCGAACACAAAGTCACTGCACTCTGTCGTAGTCGTGATATTAGAGCGCACACAAAGCCACTGCACTCTGTCGTAGTCGTGACATTAGAACGCACACAAAGTCACTGCACTCTGTCGTAGTCGTGACATTAGAGCGCACACAAAGTCACTGCACTCTGTCGTAGTCGTGACATTAGAACGCACACAAAGTCACTGCACTCTGTCGTAGTCGTGACATTAGAGCGCACACAAAGTCACTGCACTCTGTCGTAGTCGTGACATTAGAGCGCACACAAAGTCACTGCACTCTGTCGTAGTCGTGACATTAGAGCGCACACAAAGCCACTGCACTCTGTCGTAGTCGTGACATTAGAGCGAACACAAAGTCACTGCACTCTGTCGTAGTCGTGACATTAGAACGCACACAAAGTCACAGCACTCTGTCGTAGTCGTGATATTAGAGCGCACACAAAGTCACTGCACTCTGTCGTAGTCGTGACATTAGAGCGCACACAAAGTCACTGCACTCTGTCGTAGTCGTGACATCAGTGAGCACACAACCCAGTAACTGCATGCAGTGTTTGGGGAGGACTGGATTAAAGCAACACAAACGCCTCATCTTCAGCCTGAAGGGCAGCACGTTTCACATTTGCATGCCAAGTTCAGCAAAAAGGTTTACAGTTTTTCTTTCAGTACCAACGCGGTACTTCGACTAAGTCTTCAAAATATCGTTGACTTCCTTGCAGTTAAATCATTACCGTTTATATTCTGGCCCCCGTAATTTGAAATTGAAATCTCATTTGCAAGAAATTCTATTTTTTTTCATAGAGAGAGAGTGATGTATTAGAGTGAGATAGGGTAAGGGTGAGATGATACTAGGTAGAAGAGCCAGGTATACGTATAATGGTGAGATAATCTTACGAGTCAGGCACACAAGAGCGAGATGGTCTAGCGCTACCAAACAACCACTGCTCTGACCGCCATGACCAACACGTCAGGTTGTCACCAGCAAGTAGCAACAAGGGCTCGCAGCGCCAAAATCCTCTGCCGCGAGAAGTGCAAAGCTTCCTCTTCTATTTGCTAATTTTCAGTACGCAGCTCTCGATTATTTAATTGCTCATGCCAATTGTATTTAAATAATATCGTAAGTGGCTCACGCTAATTGTAATTTATAAGGATCGTGATATTCATGCATAAATAAACTAGTATAAAGTTGTTAGACAAAAGATTCTCGTTGTACCATCATCAACTCCGCTTTAGACTGAGTTCTGATTTGAACAAGCAAGTTAGGAAACAAATTACCATGAGAACGCCCACACGACCTGCACGACACAGTCCTGCTCACACCCCAACGCGGCAATCAATATTCCCCACTTCTACAACCCCGCACTTTTTCCATTGGGACTCTCCATTCACTAAAATCTTCACCTCTAAATTTCCACTCTATTTCCCCCTCCTTTTCTTACCGAGTTAAGTTCGCCACTGCTGCATTCTTGTTAAGTTCGCCACTGCTGCATTCTTGTTAAGTTCGCCACTGCTGCATTCTTGTTAAGTTCGCCACTGCTGCATTCTTGTTAAGTTCGCCACTGCTGCATTCTTGCTTTGCTTTCTCCTCCCCCCGACACTGTCCATCACGCGGTAGTCTCTCATTCACAGCACCCCCCCCATCACCCCTCATTGCCCCCCCGTCCCCCCACACTCAGGCCCCTCCAAAGGGGGGGGGGCCAGTGACATGCCTTCAGTCCCCCTGTTATCTCTCGCTACACAGGACGGCCATCACACCGCGCCGTAATCTCGGCACACATCACATCCACACACATACACACGCACACACTCACACGTTCTTCAACACGTTCACAGCGACGTGAGCCACCGGTGGTACACGGAGGGAATTTTCACAATGCTGCTGACCGACCAGACGTCACAAACCCAATTTTCATAAAAACTAAATTAACCCGTGGAAAACTAGGTTTTATCCATATATATATGGATATATGGACATGGCTTCGTGACTTTTCCCAAATGTCAAACTGTTAGCCTCTGTGTGCTTTGTTACTTTAATAAGAAGGTTGGGGGTCAACCTGATCCCGCGGTGTGAGTTTGCATGAAATAATATCGTGCATCTACGGGTTAATCAAAGCTAAATGAAGGCACGATCCGGTTAATGTTCACTGCAATCGAATTTAAATTCGAGTTTAATATTGAAGTTTATTTTAACCCGTCGCGGTGAAGGCGTTATGCAAAGTTCCACTTCGCGACACGGCATGTGAGGCGCTGGAGACGCTCACGTAACTCACAGGGCACGCATTCAAGAGACGTCACCGGGCGGCGGAGGTTTGCGTCGCGTGAATTGCGATTTGTTGCGGTCGAGTTTATCTAAGGAGCCCCGGGCGTGCGGCCGCCGTCGTGAGTCGCCGCAACAAAACCGCGACACTAGCGGGCAAGTCGAAAAAAGCGACCTCTTTGGGGACGCTGCGTCTGGACCTGGCCCGTTTACGACGCCTTGAGGTGCGTTTACGACGCCTTAAGGCGTGTTTCTTGTTTATTTACGACCTTTGCTGGCTGCGACATGCGACACCGCAGCTACGCTTTGAATACTGATGCTCCTTTTATCTTCGTTCGATTTCAATGAGAATTTCTTCTTCTTCTTTTTTCCCCTGCGCTGCGTGGTTCGTTCACCCTGCGGCGGTGTGAGGGTGAGGGGTCGTCTTCAACTGGAGATATTTCGTCGTGATATTCTAATATGCAACGATGATAACATTAATAGTGATGATAAACGTCCATTCAACATGTCCTAACGGTATTTCGTCCTAATATTCTGATATTGCAGCCTGGACAATACGAATTAGCAGGACCCGGGGAAATTACACGGACAATGTCATCGTTAAGCTGGGCGGACCCGCGAAAAGTTTCCCTCGGCATTACCTAGCCTATGCTAACCCAACATATCCTAACCTAACCTATCCTAACCTAACACATCCTAACCTATCCTATCCTTACCTATCCTCACCTATCCTAACCTAACACATCCTAACCTATGCTAACCTATCTTAACCTATCCTCTCCTATCCTATCCTAACCTATCACAATCTATCCTAAACGAACCTATCCTGATAAAATGGCATACATATCAGTGCATGTGAAGGCGATCTTTTAACGTTACACTGAGGGATTCGGTATCCATGACACCGCAAACTCAGACGAAAGCGTAACGGACGGACTAAGTAACTAAGTAACTAAGTAACTAAGTAACTAAGTAAATAACGAACTAAGTAACTAAGGAACTAAGTAACTAAGGAACTAAGTAACTAAGGAACTAAGTAACTAAGTAACTAAGTAACTAAGTAACTAAGTAACTAAGGAACTAAGTAACTAAGTAACTAAGTAACTAAGTAACTAAGTAACTAAGTAACTAAGTAACTAAGTAACTAAGGAACTAAGTAACTAAGGAACTAAGTAACTAAGGAACTAAGTAACTAAGGAACTAAGTAACTAAGTAACTAAGTAACTAAGTAACTAAGGAACTAAGGAACTAAGTAACTAAGTAACTAAGTAACTAAGTAACTAAGGAACTAAGTAACTAAGTAACTAAGTAACTAAGTAACTAAGTAACTAAGTAACTAAGGAACTGAGTAACTAAGTAACTAAGGAACTAAGGAACTAAGTAACTAAGTAACTAAGGAACTAAGGAACTAAGGAACTAAGTAACTAAGTAACTAAGTAACTAAGTAACTAAGTAACTAAGTAACTAAGTAACTAAGGAACTAAGTAACTAAGGAACTAAGTAACTAAGTAACTAAGGAACTAAGGAACTAAGTAACTAAGTAACTAAGGAACTAAGGAACTAAGGAACTAAGTAACTAAGTAACTAAGTAACTAAGTAACTAAGTAACTAAGTAACTAAGTAACTAAGGAACTAAGTAACTAAGGAACTAAGTAACTAAGGAACTAAGTAACTAAGGAACTAAGTAACTAAGGAACTGAGTAACTAAGTAACTAAGGAACTAAGGAACTAAGTAACTAAGTAACTAAGGAACTAAGGAACTAAGTAACTAAGTAACTAAGTAACTAAGTAACTAAGTAACTAAGTAACTAAGTAACTAAGGAACTAAGTAACTAAGGAACTAAGTAACTAAGTAACTAAGGAACTAAGGAACTAAGTAACTAAGTAACTAAGGAACTAAGGAACTAAGGAACTAAGTAACTAAGTAACTAAGTAACTAAGTAACTAAGTAACTAAGTAACTAAGTAACTAAGGAACTAAGTAACTAAGGAACTAAGTAACTAAGGAACTAAGTAACTAAGGAACTAAGTAACTAAGTAACTAAGGAACTAAGGAACTAAGTAACTAAGTAACTAAGTAACTAAGTAACTAAGTAACTAAGTAACTAAGTAACTAAGGAACTAAGTAACTAAGGAACTAAGTAACTAAGTAACTAAGGAACTAAGTAACTAAGGAACTAAGTAACTAAGTAACTAAGTAACTAAGTAACTAAGTAACTAAGTAACTAAGTAACTAAGGAACTAAGTAACTAAGGAACTAAGGAACTAAGTAACTAAGTAACTAAGGAACTAAGTAACTTAGGAACTAAGTAACTAAGTAACTAAGGAACTAAGTAACTAAGTAACTAAGTAACTAAGTAACTAAGTAACTAAGTAACTAAGTAACTAAGGAACTAAGTAACTAAGTAACTAAGGAACTAAGGAACTAAGTAACTAAGTAACTAAGTAACTAAGTAACTAAGTAACTAAGTAACTAAGGAACTAAGTAACTAAGGAACTAAGGAACTAAGTAACTAAGTAACTAAGTAACTAAGTAACTAAGTAACTAAGTAACTAAGGAACTAAGTAACTAAGGAACTAAGTAACTAAGTAACTAAGGAACTAAGTAACTAAGGAACTAAGTAACTAAGTAACTAAGTAACTAAGTAACTAAGTAACTAAGGAACTAAGGAACTAAGTAACTAAGTAACTAAGGAACTAAGGAACTAAGTAACTAAGTAACTAAGGAACTAAGTAACTAAGGAACTAAGTAACTAAGTAACTAAGTAACTAAGGAACTAAGTAACTAAGGAACTAAGTAACTAAGGAACTAAGTAACTAAGGAACTAAGTAACTAAGTAACTAAGTAACTAAGTAACTAAGGAACTAAGTAACTAAGGAACTAAGTAACTAAGTAACTAAGTAACTAAGTAACTAAGGAACTAAGTAACTAAGTAACTAAGGAACTAAGTAACTAAGGAACTAAGGAGGGAACTAACAGAGTATTATATAGATGGCAATGATAAAGTTTCATTTGATTTACCCTTACGGTATTTCTTCGTATTATTCTAACATTGCAATAAGGGTGATATTAATGATATTCATAGATATTCATTCGAATTACCCTTACGGTATTTCTTCGTTAAATTCTAGTATGAAAATAAGGATAATATTATTCATTATATCGATAAATATTCATTCGGCACGACTTTACGGTAATATTTATTTACATTCTGATATTGCAACAAAAAAATTCATGACTGTACATTCGACACTTTCTCGCGATCTTTCTTGATTCCATTTTAACACTGTATTAACATTATGATATTTTGGTATTATAGCCAGTATGGGATAATATATGTGAACATTTTAATATCATTTTAAGAGAAATGTTTTCAACATCAAAAAGGCATGCGTGGTTTTCTTGCCTCTGAACACAGGTAAATTTTGCATACATACGAGTATTTTGTACAGCAACAATTGAGTCAAAATCAGACCCCGTATTTATACAAAAAATTTGTAATTCACATTCACTATATGATACATCTTCCATTCCGCAATATTTTTCTTTCTTTCTATCTTTCTTTCTTTCTTTCATTGTGGCCAAGACAAGGGAGTGAACATTGAGTGCAGCACCCCGGCTCGGGACAGCAGCACTTCTGGGCAGAAGTTGTGTTTCTTGTTCCTCATGTCAGATGTTGTGGTGTGCGCACCATAACACACTTGTGACACACACGACGCACATGGAACACACACTTAAGACACACACACACAACACACACGCACGAAGACCAGCACGAGCCGCACACAGGTGCCAACACAGGACAGGACGCGGGCAGCAAGTTTGTCCCCAGGTGTTGGTGGCAAACACGGAGTTTGTTGGGGCATTAGGCGGGCTGGTCTGGCCCTCCTGCGCCTCAGCTCGAACTCGAACTCAGGCGCAAGAACTTGGTTATGGGGACTTCAGAGTGAAGCGTTGATTGAGGCTGAAGTTCTTGGTTGTGGTGACTTCAAAGTGAAGCGTTGAGTGAGGCTGAAGTTCTTGGTTGTGGTGACTTCAAAGTGAAGCGTTGAGTGAGGCTGAAGTTTTTGGTTGTGGTGACTTCAAAGTGAAGCGTTGAGTGAGGCTGAAGTTCTTGGTTGTGGTGACTTCAAAGTGAAGCGTTGAGTGAGGCTGAAGTTTTTGGTTGTGGTGACTTCAAAGTGAAGCGTTGAGTGAGGCTGAAGTTCTTGGTTGTGGTGACTTCAAAGTGAAGCGTTGAGTGAGGCTGAAGTTCTTGGTTGTGGTGACTTCAAAGTGAAGCGTTGAGTGAGGCTGAAGTTCACGGTTGTGGTGACCCCAATGTGAGGCTGAAGTTCACGGTTGTGATGACCCCAAAGTGAGGCTGAAGTTCACGGTTGTGGTGACCCCAAAGTGAGGCTGAAGTTCACGATTGCGAGGTCACATTCTTTTCTGACGCGGCGCAAAGTAAATAAATTCATTCACTCCAAAAACTTAAAGAAACGTTCTAAACAAGTAAGATTCACGACCAGGTTTTGAGATAATACGAAGATTATCACGAGGGCACAAAAGGGGATGGCAGGTCAGGGTAGCGAGGTGTCTTCATATAGTCAGACGCAAAAACAGTCGCTTAAGACATGAAATTCATTTAAATGAGCACAGTTATCACAAGTGCGCGATACTTCCACCACAGCGAATAACGCAATAGTGAGGCCTTGTGTGTACAGAAACAGCAAGGCGGGAAGCAAGAGGAGAAAACGATAAAAAAGGAATAGCGAAAATGGCGTGAAAACTGAAAGAAGCAAAGTAGGCACGAAAGAAAGGAGTTCTGACGGTCTGTCTGTCGCTGAGGGGACCTGACAGTATCCCCCTGGGATTTTCAATCCCTAAATGGTAGTATTTATTCATAAATGGTAGTAATTATAGTATTTATCCATGAATGGTAGTACTTATCCATAGATTGCAGTATTTATAGTATTTATTCATTAATATTTATCCATTCATTAATATATATTTATCCACGAATGGTACTCCTAGAATTTATCACCTATTTTCATCGGCCCGGTCATCAATTACCGCACTTTTTCCAAATTTAATCGTTACTCTCGGGGAAATTAGGCGACTGGAATTATCTTAATTTTGCTGATTATGTCCGACAATGACGTTGTTGACCGACGATAAATACCGCGTTACTTACGAAAAATTGCTCTAAATTTATCATCGCCAAAAAACTCCATTCTCGCTTAAAAATGTCAATGATAATGTACGAATACTTTCTCCATATTCAATGAAGTCGATATTGACTTATTGTGCAGTACTAAGGGAATCATATTCTCAAAATGAAAGGAAAGACCAACGTTATTTTTTATTTATTTTATAAAATCTATAGCGACTAATGGTAAATGACCAGGACGTAAACGTAAATGATTGAGTGGAAATAGTTGAGGCGCTTCTCAGATGTTCATTCTCAAGGGGAGATGGGAATTTTTTGACCGTCATGCAAGCTCCTCCTCACCTCCCTCCCCCTCCCCCACAGGAAAAAGCATCAGAGACACCCAAGCCAATTCGAGAGCTCAATTAACAAGCCAAAAATAAAACTGAGGTTACAACAAACAAAATTAACCCTCCATCTTTGAGCCGGTTCATCGGGAGCACGACGATGCTAATTACATGGACAATTTATTTTTATTTTCCTTTGTTTTCTGTACGCTCGTTCAATTTAAGCCCGCTAATCTATATAGGTCGATTTGTGGCAGTCAATTAAGAAGAGAAATTCTTTTAAGGAGATCTTGCTGGACGCTCCTGGTTTCGCGCCGCCGCCGCTTCGTTGTTGGAACAGGTTTGTGGCTGCCGTCTTGCAGAGGCCGCTCGAGTCCGTGGGTCACAGCAGCTGGACTGGCCTATTTCTAGCCAAAATCTCCAAACAGGAGCTTTTACAAGCCAAATCTGGCTCAAAAGCACTCAGCATTTGGCCACTTGGTGGCGCTGCCATGTTGAAAAAGTCTACAAGCTTAAATTTAAGCTGAGGGAATCTTGCATTTGAGGATTTCTGCACGAGATATGGCCAGTTTTGGCACGAACTCAACCTTACTTAGGGTCTATGCCTCTATGAATACCTCATAATTGATCCACTGACATTTATGTAGCACGAATACAAAGAGGATACTAAATAACACTCGAAGCACAGCCCCTACATACACTACTGACTCGCTGACGCATTCCGATATTCTCTCCTCTAGCTGAGTTGAGCAGGGAACCGCAGGGAGTTGAAGCGAGCAACCGCAGGCTTCGTTGAGTTCAGTCTCGCTCTTGGCTGGCTGCTGGGAGAGAGTTTATTATGTTATCCAATCTCAACGATAATTTATGATACAATAAATTAGAACTGTTACCGTAAGGCCACTGCTCATACATCAGTTTTCTTGAGTCTTACAACATCAGATTTAGAAGGGATAATTCTTTGGAGCTCACATCACGGGTCAACTTTAGGTTCCGTATAAACATGCAACACACATCGCTGCCATACAACCAGTACATAACTACGAGTAACTGCATACGCATTAAGTTGGTGCTTTATATCTTACGCACACAGGGATATGTTGTACGTTGTTCCATGGTCTTACTTTTGCAACGTCAATGGCGAACGAATGTATACTTGACATGATAGAGATGGGATAAAACCGGCTAGAATGTCTTAACTCTCGTTATCTCCGTCGGTAATTTGGTAATACGAAACATGATAAGCAACTCGCATACAACCACGTCAACATGGCTTTGAGGTTTTGGTGCCCACAGACTTTGCGACAGGCGAGAGTTAGTTCGATCAAACATACAGCAGGCAAACTTACTGAGACTAATAGCACTGCTACCACATTGTAATACTACGTCGGAAGTAAGAGAACTTAGAAACCTCTCCAGTTCCAGAACAAATCACAGAACGAGGGGGCAGGGAAAGAAGAAAACTTGACCCTCTGTTTCGAATACGTTTGGTCCCATAGTTATTTAGTCACGGCACACAATTGAATTGAATTCAGCCTGAATGTATCCGTTAAGTCATTGTGCACATTTCAGAAAATTATACTAGAGAAATTGACTTAGCAACATTTTCAATGAGGTTTGATACGAAATTAGCATGTTGGCTACAGTACGATTCCTTCCATTTTATCAAAGTGTACTCACATCAGATAAATTCGAGGTTTTGATCTTCGTTAAGAGAAATCTTGACACGTCTGAGTGTGTCGTAGCTTGCACCCTCTTCAAGTGCTAGATAACGCAAGAGAAATCTTGACACGTCTGAGTGTGTCGTAGCTTCCACCCTCTGCAAGTGATAGCTAACACAAGGGAAATCTTGACACGTCTGAGTGTGTCGTAGCTTCCACCCTCTGCAAGTGCTAGCTAACACAAGGGAAATCTTGACACGTCTGAGTGTGTCGTAGCTTCCACCCTCTGCAAGTGCTAGATAACACAAGGGAAATCTTGACACGTCTGAGTGTGTCGTAGCTTCCACCCTCTGCAAGTGCTAGATAACACAAGGGAAATCTTGACACGTCTGAGTGTGTCGTAGCTTCCACCCTCTGCAAGTGCTAGATAACACAAGGGAAATCTTGACACGTCTGAGTGTGTCGTAGCTTGCACCCTCTTCAAGTGCTAGATAACACAAGGGAAATCTTGACACGTCTGAGTGTGTCGTAGCTTCCACCCTCTGCAAGTGCTAGATAACACAAGGGAAATCTTGACACGTCTGAGTGTGTCGTAGCTTCCACCCTCTGCAAGTGCTAGATAACACAAGGGAAATCTTGACACGTCTGAGTGTGTCGTAGCTTCCACCCTCTGCAAGTGCTAGATAACACACGAGGAATCTTGACACGTCTGAGTGTGTCGTAGCTTCCACCCTCTGCAAGTGATAGATAACACACGAGAAATCTTGACACGTCTGAGTGTGTCGTAGCTTGCACTTTCTTCATGGGCTGAATACAGTCGGTAGTGGCTGGAAATCTGTCCTGTGCCGCGAGCACACGCTGGACACTTAGCCACTTGATGTTTAGCAAGAATTTACCACCTTGCGACAGGCTGGTCAATATCCTGAGGGTTGTGCCTGTTTAAATGACAGTTGCCCAAAAGACATGAATGAATCAAAAGTGATGTTTTAATTTAGCAATTTGCTTGTAAATGCTTGAGTGATTTAAGTCATTTGGCAGACTGAATAGAGCCCATTGCACTCAACGGCGGAATACATAGAGATAGAATTTGTCTGAAAATTTTTCAAATTATCTGAATTTGAACTATTGACTGATAAGTTAGACTGCTAAATAAAGCTTCATAGTTCTCGCGGACGCGTTGATGCGTCCAAATCATTCGTAGTGAAGGTAGAAATCGTTTTCTGTTGTAAAAAGCGTTTGAATGAGTGTCCTGTTAAGTGTAGACGTTTGACTGACATATCGGCGTCTTGTCCGTCCTATTGCCATGCACGCTCCGGAAGCTGCGGTGCAGGCCGTCATTCCAAGGACAGGAGGTTGGGTACCCTATGTTCTTGGACCTGGTGCGCCGTATTTCTCCCGCTTTTGTTTCCAGGGTAACAGAAAACTGGGCACTGTGCTCACGGAAATATTCGAGAGCAAGTAAAAAGGTAGAGGTGAGTAATGGGTCGGAGGCACATTCAGAGAGTAGAGTAAGAAGGTAGAGGTGAGTTATGGGTCGGAGGCACATTCAGAGAGTAGAGTAAGAAGGTAGAGGTGAGTAATGGGTCGGAGGCACATTCAGAGAGTAGAGTAAAAAGGTAGAGGTGAGTAATGGGTCGGAGGCACATTCAGAGAGTAAAGTAAGAAGGTAGAGGTGAGTAATGGGTCGGAGGCACATTCAGAGAGTAGAGTAAGAAGGTAGAGGTGAGTTATGGGTCGGAGGCACATTCAGAGAGTAGAGTAAGAAGGTAGAGGTGAGTAATGGGTCGGAGGCACATTCAGAGAGTAAAGTAAGAAGGTAGAGGTGAGTAATGGGTCGGAGGCACATTCAGAGAGTAGAGTAAGAAGGTAGAGGTGAGTTATGGGTCGGAGGCACATTCAGAGAGTAGAGTAAGAAGGTAGAGGTGAGTTATGGGTCGGAGGCACATTCAGAGAGTAGAGTAAGAAGGTAGAGGTGAGTAATGGGTCGGAGGCACATTCAGAGAGTAAAGTAAGAAGGTAGAGGTGAGTAATGGGTCGGAGGCACATTCAGAGAGTAGAGTAAGAAGGTAGAGGTGAGTTATGGGTCGGAGGCACATTCAGAGAGTAGAGTAAGAAGGTAGAGGTGAGTAATGGGTCGGAGGCACATTCAGAGAGTAAAGTAAGAAGGTAGAGGTGAGTAATGGGTCGGAGGCACATTCAGAGAGTAAAGTAAGAAGGTAGAGGTGAGTAATGGGTCGGAGGCACATTCAGAGAGTAGAGTAAGAAGGAAGAGAGAAGCAATGGGTCGGAGGCTCATTCAGAGAGTAGAGTAAGAAGGTAGAGGTGAGTAATGGGTCGGAGGCTCATTCAGAGAGTAGAGCATATATGCACGAGCGACGGAGAAGAGTAGCGGGACAGGGCAGGCTCAGGTTAGAGTTATTTTGGTAAGTGATGCACAAGAAGCTCGACCAACATCGCCAAACTCAACATTTTCCTGACCCACGAGCATGAATTGAACTTTCTTTTAAACCAAATTCGAGCACTAAGCGCATTCATAACTGGCACCGTACACATGCTGAGAGTTGAGAGTATGCTCAAGGTTTATTCAGTAAAAATGTAAACTTAAAAATTTTGATCAGGAAAGGCCAATCTGGCAACACTGAGCTGATGTACTTATACGTCGCGGTGCGCGCATCTGCTGCTGGACGTAGGCACGCTCGTATAAGCTTAGAACGGCATTGTGTGCGCTAAAACTTGTGGTTTGTTGATAGAACAACGGTATTGTGTGCGCTGAAACTTGTGTTTTGTTGATAGAACAACGGTATTGTGTGCGCTAAAACTTGTGTTTTGTTGATAGAACAACGGTATTGTGTGCGCTAAAACTTGTGTTTTGTTGATAGAACAACGGCATTGTGTGCGCTGAAACTTGTGTTTTGTTGATAGAACAACGGCATTGTGTGCGCTGAAACTTGTGTTTTGTTGATAGAACAACGGTATTGTGTGCGCTGAAACTTGTGTTTTGTTGATAGAACAACGGAATTGTGTGCGCTGAAACTTGTATTTTGTTGATAGAACAACGGTATTGTGTGCGCTAAAACTTGTGTTTTGTTGATAGAACAACGGCATTGTGTGCGCTGAAACTTGTGTTTTGTTGATAGAAATACGGTATTGTGTGCGCTGAAACTTGTATTTTGTTGATAGAACAACGGTATTGTGTGCGCTGAAACTTGTGTTTTGTAGACAATTCCCTCGTCAAACTAGCCACACAAAGATGACAGCATTCACGCCCTGAGAGCGTCTCGAGGCTCGAACGTGCGAATTAACTTGAATATTAATTTGTTACATAAAAAATACATAGACAATTTTTACGCGGTCCAAAATCTGCCCTCGATGCAAACCTTAATTATCTATAGTCAAACATATATTTTACAAAACTCAAGTATTATCTGTTTTTTATAAATGATATTATGCAAGATATATCAGCAATTTCACATGATGTATGAGATCTACACCCGCAACTTCCCCCCAGCACATTAGACTGTCAGGAAATACTACTCTCATAAAATGTTTTTGGGAATTATTAAGAAATACTCTCGTAAAAGATCTTTTTTGGGAAACATGCCCGTAAAATGTTTTTGGGAAAATACTTCACTTTAGGAAAAGTCAAAAACCGTTATCACTGGTATTCTTGAGCGTGAGAATATAGCAACCAAAGTTAACCCGTGTGTGTAAGGTCAATTCTTCACTGTTCTGTCGAAAACAAGCAGCGGTTATTTTAGCGATATCGCAAGGGCTAGCTCGACATAAGAAAAGCTGAGCTGGGTGGTGTGTATCATATTTCCCGGGCTCAAGAGCCAACATTAATCAATGCCAACAGTGTTGCGGCCAGCACACCACCAGAACTGCGAGCGCAGGCATCGTAAACGACTCACACACACAAGAAAAACACAAAACACACGACGCACATCAACACACACACAGGCACACACTCAACACAAAGCGCACACCAGGCGAGGCTACGGAGAGCAAGAGGATGACGTGACGTAGGAACAGAGGCCCACACGACCTGAGCGAATCACCGCTCGTGAAAGGAATGACGCGCGAAGGTGTGTCTGAGCACACACCAATGGGAGTCCCAGACGTCAGAACAAACAAGGATTCCGCCAATCAGGATGCAGATGCTGCCTCTGTAGAATGGAATGATCTGGATCCATCTCGAAGGAAGGAAGCGAAACACTTATAAGGAGGGAAGATGAAGCCTCGAGAGTATTTTTTGGACGCACGTAAGAGGAGGCGCACGACGTCTGAGGGTGCACCACACAGCAGGTCGGCAAGCGCCGGCTTGCCTTCTACCAAACTGCAATCTGAATGTTGGAGCAAAGTTAACAATTCGAAGTACAAGAAACAACGTTGAACGTCGGCAACCGTGGAAGCACCGTCTTACAAAAGCAACCTGATCGAAGCAAATCAGCCTCGCATCGGTGATCGTCATGTGTAAACGCGTCAGAGATTCAACCGAGAGCATTCAAATATCTTTGCATCGGGGCCGAACTCACAGGCAACTTCAGCATCAGGATTTGGAGCCACGCAATCGCTAACATTGCGAATGTCAACAGTTAAGTTCGTTCACCAACAATGCGAAGATCAACGCACAAACTACAGTGAATTGGCTCACCAACGCTTCAAGGAATCCTGGGCTGAACGAAACTCTTAAGAAATTCCAGGCACCAGGGCAGCTGCGAATACGAGTTGTGATGCCGGCAGCACGAAGAGGGAGCGGGGGAAGGTACCGCTGCAGCGCGTTGGCGAGACATCAGCCCAGGACAGCCGCAATTCTAAGCAACGACGAAGGAGATCAGCAGTGAACGATAGCACATCGGCAGTGAATATCTATCAGTGAATCACTTATTATCAAAAGGGCGAGTGTTTATGGTTGTGAGAGCTCTTTAAGGTGGTGATAGAAGTTCAATTTCAAAATGTAGAACAGCACTCAGAAAAGTGCTTTTCAAAGTATCGCGCAAAATCATCTAAATTATAGGCAATCAGTTTTCTGTGTTTATTTAGTCGAGGATCGAATTCACGTTGTGAATGGTGCGGCGCTTCATATAATTCGACACCTTGTTACAAGTCCAGGTTAAATCGTGATATGTTATTCTCGCAAATATTGTGCTTTGTGTTGCTTGTGGAACCTGCAATTTTGTGGATGCGTAAATTGTTGTCGGCGATGGAGTATTGGTAACTTGAATTCTCGGTAAGCATCACATTTATATCATGTCGTGTTTAAAGTTTTATGGCGGTAGAAATGTGCGTACCTTTCATTAACGCAGTTGTGCTCTCTCATGTCAATTCTGTCTAAATGCCTTGTGCACATATCCACGTGTTCATCTCAAAAATAAATGTGTTTTAATCTTTCAAAGTTTGTTATTCTCCCCATGCTTGTCAACTCGGTATTCGCGGAGTACACACCAATTAAACACTGTTAATTTCCTACCTTTCTGTCCAACCCTGAGACTGTGTATTTCATATCTTTATTTTTCCCTCTCTTGCTGTCGGGGGTTTCGAGTCCCCCTGCGTTACGTGCTCTGACCGAGCAACGTTCCGTAACAAGACCAACACCCGCAACTTCCCCCAGCACATTAGACCAACACCCGCAACTTCCCTCAGCACAGTAGACCAACACCCGCAACTTCCCACAGCACAGACGACCAACACCCGCAACTTCCCCCAGCACAGTAGACCAACACCCGCAACTTCCCCCAGCACAGTAGACCAACACCCGCAACTTCCCACAGCACAGTAGACCAACACCAGCAACTTCCCACAGCACAGTAGACCAACACCCGCAACTTCCCACAGCACAGTAGACCAACACCCGCAACTTCCCACAGTACAGTAGACCAACACCCGCAACTTCCCACAGCACAGTAGACCAACACCCGTAACTTCCCCCAGCACAGTAGACCAACACCAGCAACTTCCCACAGCACAGTAGACCAACACCCGCAACTTCCCACAGCGCAGTAGACCAACACCAGCAACTTCCCACAGCACATTAGACCAACACCCGCAACTTCCAACAGCACAGTAGACCAACACCCGCAACTTCCCCCAGCACAGTAGACCAACACCCGCAACTTCCAACAGCACAGTAGACCAACACCCGCAACTTCCCACAGCACATTAGACCAACACCCGCAACTTCCCACAGCACAGTAGACCAACACCCGCAACTTCCCCCAGCACAGTAGACCAAAACCCGCAACTTCCCACAGCACATTAAACCAACACCCGCAACTTCCCCCAGCACAGTAGACCAACACCCGCAACTTCCCACAGCACAGACGACCAACACCCGCAACTTCCCCCAGCACAGCAGACCAACACCCGCAACTTCCCCCAGCACAGTAGACCAACACCCGCAACTTCCCACAGCACAGTAGACCAACACCCGTAACTTCCCCCAGCACAGTAGACCAACACCCGTAACTTCCCCCAGCACAGTAGACCAACACCCGCAACTTCCCACAGCACAGTAGACCAACACCCGTAACTTCCCCCAGCACAGTAGACCAACACCAGCAACTTCCCACAGCACATTAGACCAACACCCGCAACTTCCAACAGCACAGTAGACCAACACCCGCAACTTCCCCCAGCACAGTAGACCAACACCCGCAACTTCCAACAGCACAGTAGACCAACACCCGCAACTTCCCACAGCACATTAGACCAACACCCGCAACTTCCCACAGCACAGTAGACCAACACCCGCAACTTCCCCCAGCACAGTAGACCAACACCCGCAACTTCCCACAGCACATTAAACCAACACCCGCAACTTCCAACAGAGCAGTAGACCAACACCCGCAACTTCCCACAGCACAGACGACCAACACCCGCAACTTCCCCCAGCACAGTAGACCAACACCCGCAACTTCCCCCAGCACAGTAGACCAACACCCGCAACTTCCCACAGCACATTAAACCAACACCCGCAACTTCCCCCAGCACAGTAGACCAACACCCGCAACTTCCCACAGCACAGACGACCAACACCCGCAACTTCCCCCAGCACAGTAGACCAACACCCGCAACTTCCCCCAGCACAGTAGACCAACACCCGCGACTTGCCACAGCACAGTAGACCAACACCCGTAACTTCCCCCAGGACAGTAGACCAACACCCGCAACTTCCCACAGCACAGACGACCAACACCCGCAACTTCCCCCAGCACAGTAGACCAACACCCGCAACTTCCCACAGCACAGTAGACCAACACCCGCAACTTCCCCCAGCACAGTAGACCAACACCCGCAACTTCCCCCAGCACAGTAGACCAACACCCGCAACTTCCCCCAGCACAGTAGACCAACACCCGCAACTTCCCACAACACAGACGACCAACACCCGCAACTTCACACAACACAGTAGACCAACACCCGCAACTTCCCCCAGCACAGTAGACCAACACCCGCAACTTCCCACAGCACAGACGACCAACACCCGCAACTTCCCCCAGCACAGTAGACCAACACCCGCAACTTCCCACAGCACAGTAGACCAACACCCGCAACTTCCCACAGCACAGACGACCAACACCCGCAACTTCCCCCAGCACAGTAGACCAACACCCGCAACTTCCCCCAGCACAGTAGACCAACACCCGCAACTTCCCACAGCACAGACGACCAACACCCGCAACTTCCCCCAGCACAGTAGACCAACACCCGCAACTTCCCACAACACAGACGACCAACACCCGCAACTTCACACAACACAGTAGACCAACACCCGCAACTTCGCCCAGCACAGTAGACCAACACCCGCAACTTCCCACAGCACAGACGACCAACACCCGCAACTTCCCCCAGCACAGTAGACCAACACCCGCAACTTCCCACAGCACAGACGACCAACACCCGCAACTTCCCACAGCAAAGACGACCAACACCCGCAACTTCCCACAGCACAGACGACCAACACCCGCAACTTCACACAACACAGTAGACCAACACCCGCAACTTCCCACAGCACAGTAGACCAACACCCGCAACTTCCCACAGCACAGACGAGCAACACCCGCAACTTCCCACAACACAGTAGACCAACACCCGCAACTTCACACAACACAGTAGACCAACACCCGCAACTTCCCACAGCACAGACGAGCAACACCCGCAACTTCACACAACACAGTAGACCAACACCCGCAACTTCCCACAGCACAGTAGACCAACACCCGCAACTTCCCACAGCACAGACGAGCAACACCCGCAACTTCCCACAGCACAGACGACCAACACCCGCAACTTCACACAACACAGTAGACCAACACCCACAACTTCACACAACACAGTAGACCAACACCCGCAACTTCCCACAGCACAGTAGACCAACACCCGCAACTTCCCACAGCACAGACGACCAACACCCGCAACTTCCCACAGCACAGTAGACCAACACCCGCAACTTCCCACAGCACAGACGACCAACACCCGCAACTTCCCACAGCACAGACGACCAACACCCGCAACTTCACACAACACAGTAGACCAACACCCGCAACTTCCCACAGCACAGTAGACCAACACTCGCAACTTCCCACAGCACAGACGACCAACACCCGCAACTTCCCACAGCACAGACGACCAACACCCGCAACTTCACACAACACAGTAGACCAACACCCGCAACTTCCCACAGCACAGTAGACCAACACCCGCAACTTCCCCCAGCACAGTAGACCAACACCCGCAACTTCCCACAGCACAGACGACCAACACCCGCAACTTCACACAACACAGTAGACCAACACCCGCAACTTCCCACAGCACAGACGACCAACACCCGCAACTTCCCCCAGCACAGTAGACCAAAACCCGCAACTTCCCACAGCACAGTAGACCAACACCCGCAACTTCCCCCAGCACAGTAGACCAACACCCGCAACTTTCCACAGCACAGACGACCAACACCCGCAACTTCCCACAGCACAGTAGACCAACACCCGCAACTTCCCCCAGCACAGTAGACCAACACCCGCAACTTCCCACAGCACAGACGACCAACACCCGCAACTTCCCACAGCACAGACGACCAACACCCGCAACTTCCCACAGCACAGACGACCAACACCCGCAACTTCCCACAGCACAGACGACCAACACCCGCAACTTCCCACAGCACAGACGACCAACACCCGCAACTTCCCACAGCACAGACGACCAACACCCGCAACTTCCCAAAGCACAGACGACCAACACCCGCAACTTCACACAACACAGTAGACCAACACCCGCAACTTAACACAACACAGTAGACCAACACCCGCAACTTCCCACAGCACAGACGACCAACACCCGCAACTTCCCACAGCACAGTAGACCAACACCCGCAACTTCCCACAGCACAGTAGACCAACACCCGCAACTTCCCACAGCACAGTAGACCAACACCCGCAACTTCACACAACACAGTAGACCAACACCCGCAACTTCCCCCAGCACAGTAGACCAACACCCGCAACTTCCCACAGCACAGTAGACCAACACCCGCAACTTCCCCCAGCACAGTAGACCAACACCCGCAACTTCCCCCAGCACAGTAGACCAACACCCGCAACTTCCCACAGCACAGTAGACCAACACCCGCAACTTCCCCCAGCACAGACGACCAACACCCGCAACTTCCCCCAGCACAGTAGACCAATACCCGCAACTTCCCACAGCACAGACGACCAACACCCGCAACTTCCCCCAGCACAGTAGACCAACACCCGCAACTTCCCCCAGCACAGTAGACCAACACCCGCAACTTCCCACAGCACAGTAGACCAACACCCGCAACTTCCCCCAGCACAGTAGACCAACACCCGCAACTTCACACAACACAGTAGACCAACACCCGCAACTTCACACAACACAGTAGACCAACACCCGCAACTTCCCACAGCACAGACGACCAACACCCGCAACTTCCCACAGCACAGTAGACCAACACCCGCAACTTCCCACAGCACAGTAGACCAACACCCGCAACTTCCCACAGCACAGTAGACCAACACCCGCAACTTCACACAACACAGTAGACCAACACCCGCAACTTCCCCCAGCACAGTAGACCAACACCCGCAACTTCACACAACACAGTAGACCAACACCCGCAACTTCCCACAGCACAGTAGACCAACACCCGCAACTTCCCCCAGCACAGTAGACCAACACCCGCAACTTCACACAACACAGTAGACCAACACCCGCAACTTCACACAACACAGTAGACCAACACCCGCAACTTCCCCCAGCACAGTAGACCAACACCCGCAACTTCCCACAGCACAGTAGACCAACACCCGCAACTTCACACAACACAGTAGACCAACACCCGCAACTTCACACAACACAGTAGACCAACACCCGCAACTTCCCCCAGCACAGTAGACCAACACCCGCAACTTCACACAACACAGTAGACCAACACCCGCAACTTCACACAACACAGTAGACCAACACCCGCAACTTCACACAACACAGTAGACCAACACCCGCAACTTCCCCCAGCACAGTAGACCAACACCCGCAACTTCCCACAGCACAGTAGACCAACACCCGCAACTTCCCACAGCACAGACGACCAACACCCGCAACTTCCCACAGCACAGTAGACCAACACCCGCAACTTCCCACAGCACAGTAGACCAACACCCGCAACTTCCCCCAGCACAGTAGACCAACACCCGCAACTTCACACAACACAGTAGACCAACACCCGCAACTTCCCACAGCACAGTAGACCAACACCCGCAACTTCCCACAGCACAGACGACCAACACCCGCAACTTCCCCCAGCACAGTAGACCAACACCCGCAACTTCCCACAGCACAGTAGACCAACACCCGCAACTTCCCTTAGCACAGTAGACCAACACCCGCAACTTCCCACAGCACAGTAGACCAACACCCGCAACTTCCCCCAGCACAGTAGACCAACACCCGCAACTTCACACAACACAGTAGACCAACACCCGCAACTTCCCCCAGCACAGTAGACCAACACCCGCAACTTCACACAACACAGTAGACCAACACCCGCAACTTCACACAACACAGTAGACCAACACCCGCAACTTCCCACAGCACAGTAGACCAACACCCGCAACTTCCCCCAGCACAGTAGACCAACACCCGCAACTTCCCACAGCACAGTAGACCAACACCCGCAACTTCCCACAGCACAGACGACCAACACCCGCAACTTCCCACAGCACAGTAGACCAACACCCGCAACTTCTCACAGCACAGTAGACCAACACCCGCAACTTCCCACAGCACAGTAGACCAACACCCGCAACTTCACACAACACAGTAGACCAACACCCGCAACTTCCCCCAGCACAGTAGACCAACACCCGCAACTTCACACAACACAGTAGACCAACACCCGCAACTTCACACAACACAGTAGACCAACACCCGCAACTTCCCCCAGCACAGTAGACCAACACCCGCAACTTCCCACAGCACAGTAGACCAACACCCGCAACTTCCCACAGCACAGACGACCAACACCCGCAACATCCCACAGCACAGTAGACCAACACCCGCAACTTCCCACAGCACAGTAGACCAACACCCGCAACTTCCCCCAGCACAGTAGACCAACACCCGCAACTTCACACAACACAGTAGACCAACACCCGCAACTTCCCACAGCACAGTAGACCAACACCCGCAACTTCCCACAGCACAGACGACCAACACCCGCAACTTCCCCCAGCACAGTAGACCAACACCCGCAACTTCCCACAGCACAGTAGACCAACACCCGCAACTTCCCCCAGCACAGTAGACCAACACCCGCAACTTCCCACAGCACAGTAGACCAACACCCGCAACTTCCCACAGCACAGACGACCAACACCCGCAACTTCCCACAGCACAGTAGACCAACACCCGCAACTTCCCACAGCACAGTAGACCAACACCCGCAACTTCCCCCAGCACAGTAGACCAACACCCGCAACTTCACACAACACAGTAGACCAACACCCGCAACTTCACACAACACAGTAGACCAACACCCGCAACTTCCCACAGCACAGACGACCAACACCCGCAACTTCCCACAGCACAGTAGACCAACACCCGCAACTTCCCACAGCACAGTAGACCAACACCCGCAACTTCCCACAGCACAGTAGACCAACACCCGCAACTTCACACAACACAGTAGACCAACACCCGCAACTTCCCCCAGCACAGTAGACCAACACCCGCAACTTCCCACAGCACAGTAGACCAACACCCGCAACTTCCCCCAGCACAGTAGACCAACACCCGCAACTTCCCCCAGCACAGTAGACCAACACCCGCAACTTCCCACAGCACAGTAGACCAACACCCGCAACTTCCCCCAGCACAGACGACCAACACCCGCAACTTCCCCCAGCACAGTAGACCAACACCCGCAACTTCCCACAGCACAGACGACCAACACCCGCAACTTCCCCCAGCACAGTAGACCAACACCCGCAACTTCCCCCAGCACAGTAGACCAACACCCGCAACTTCCCACAGCACAGTAGACCAACACCCGCAACTTCCCCCAGCACAGACGACCAACACCCGCAACTTCCCACAGCACAGACGACCAACACCCGCAACTTCCCCCAGCACAGTAGACCAACACCCGCAACTTCCCACAGCACAGACGACCAACACCCGCAACTTCCCACAGCACAGACGACCAACACCCGCAACTTCCCACAGCACAGTAGACCAACACCCGCAACTTCCCCCAGCACAGTAGACCAACACCCGCAACTTCCCACAGCATAGACGACCAACACTCGCAACTTCCCCCAGCACAGTAGACCAACACCCGCAACTTCCCACAGCACAGACGACCAACACCCGCAACTTCACACAACACAGTAGACCAACACCCGCAACTTCCCACAGCACAGTAGACCAACACCCGCAACTTCCCACAGCACATTAGACCTACACCCGCAACTTCCCCCAGCACAGTAGACCAACACCCGCAACTTCCCACAGCACAGACGACCAACACCCGCAACTTCACACAACACAGTAGACCAACACCCGCAACTTCCCACAGCACAGTAGACCAACACCCGCAACTTCCCACAGCACATTAGACCTACACCCGCAACTTCCCACAGCACAGACGACCAACACGCGCAACTTCACACAGCACAGTAGACCAACACCCGCAACTTCACACAACACAGTAGACCAACACCCGCAACTTCACACAACACAGTAGACCAACACCCGCAACTTCACACAACACAGTAGACCAACACCCGCAACTTCCCACAGCACATTAGACCAACACCCGCAACTTCCCACAGCACATTAGACCTACACCCGCAACTTCACAGAACACTCCCGACACACCTCAGCAAACTTCCCCCTAAAGAGACGTAGCTGAAGCGAGCCAAGAACCGCACACGATGTATCTGCATGTATTTACTATTGCAGACGAGTTAATGGTAAAATTCACAATAATTTCCGCTCGTTTTAAGATCGTTTCATCAATTGCAATGAGCGATAAAGGAGTCCGAGTGGCACGCATGCGGAGGTATGGTTTCGTCTACGTAGCTCTTTAGAATAAGGGCACAAAAATCGAGTGCCTGTAACATAAAACGCCAGTATTTTAGCGTAGAGAACGGGCGATCTTGCAGGGGTGCAATCTTAAAACGAGCATTTCAGTGAGAAAACGAACGCTTCAACTTAGAAAACCAGTATTTCAGTAAAAAAATGAGCGGTTCAACTCATAAAACGAACATTTCAGCGAGAAAATGAGCGGTTCAACTCATAAAACGAACATTTCAGCGAGAAAATGAGCGGTTCAACTCAGAAAACGAACATTTCAGCGAGAAAATGAGCGTTCAACTCAGAAAACGAGTATTTCAGGGAGAAAATGAGCGGTTCAACTCAGAAAACGAGCATTTCAGTGAGAAAATGAGAGCTTCAACTCAGAAACGAGCATTTCAGTGAGAAAATGAGCATTTCAACTCAGAAAAGCGAGCATTTCAGCAAAATACAAGCGTTTCAGTCAGAAAACTATTAATTCAGTCATAAAGCACGCATTTCAGTGAGAAAGCGAGCGCATAGCGCAGCAAAAGCCCGGTCCGCGCAAGAAAGGCCCAGCTGAGCCCGGAATACGAGCGCTTTAGTATAAATAAACCGAGAAGTTCAGCACAGAAAACAAGAGGCCTAACGCTGAGAACATTCATTCTGACACACAAAATATGGAATTCAGCACGGAAACAAAAAACGGAACATAGAAAACAAGCGCTTCAGCCCAGAAAGAAAAGATGTTGTTCAGGATTAAAACAAGAGGCCTAGCAGAGATAGCGAGCGGAGCATGCGCCATGTCGAGATGGCAGGACGTGCGCCATGCCGAGATGGCAGGACGTGCGCCATGTCGAGATGGCAGGTGTGAGGTGGCGGGGCAGCACAGAAGTACGGCGTAATCACACCGAGAGATTTATTGAAATGAGAGCTGGACGCGCGGCGGACGTCATGCGGCGCTGCTTTCTACGGGCCGAGCACCCGCCGAGCGCTGGACACTTCCTGAGAGCCTCTTTTGAGGTGAGGCGAGGTTTGTCCTATGGACGGCACGGGTTCTCAGGCAGGGTACGCAGGTAACGGCCTCGCAGGTGACGTCTCCAGGTTACGGCACGGGTTCTCAGGCAGAGTACGCAGGTAACGGCCTCGCAGGTGACGTATCCAGGTTAAGGCACGGGTTCTCAGGCAGGGTACGCAGGTAACGGCCTCGCAGGTGACGTCTTCAGGTTGCGGCACAAGTTCTCAGGCAGGGTACGCAGGTAACGGCCTCGTAGGTAACGTATCCAGGTTGCGGCACGGGTTCTCAGGCAGAGTAAGCAGGTAACGGCCTCGCAGGTGACGTCTCCAGGTTGCGGCACGGGTTCTCAGGCAGGGTACGCAGGTAACGGCCTCGCAGGTGACGTCTCCAGGTTGCGGCACGGGTTCTCAGGCAGAGTACGCAGGTAACGGCCTCGCAGGTGACGTCTCCAGGTTACGGCATGGGTTCTCAGGCAGAGTACGCAGGTAACGGCCTCGCAGGTGACGTCTCCAGGTTGCGGCACGGGTTCTCAGGCAGGGTACGCAGGTAACGGCCTCGCAGGTGACGTATCCAGGTTAAGGCACGGGTTCTCAGGCAGGGTACGCAGGTAACGGCCCCGCAGGTGACGTCTCCAGGTTACGGCACGGGTTCTCAGGCAGAGTACGCAGGTAACGGCCTCGCAGGTGACGTATCCAGGTTAAGGCACGGGTTCTCAGGCAGGGTACGCAGGTAACGGCCTTGCAGGTGACGTATCCAGGTTAAGGCACGGGTTCTCGGGCAGAGTACGCAGGTAGCGGCCTGGCAGGTGACGTATCCAGGTTAAGGCACGGGTTCTCAGGCAGGGTACGCAGGTAACGGCCTCGCAGGTGACGTATCCAGGTTAAGGCACGGGTTCTCAGGCAGAGTACGCAGGTAACGGCCTCGCAGGTGACGTATCCAGGTTAAGGCACGGGTTCTCAGGCAGGGTACGCAGGTAACGGCCTCGCAGGTGACGTATCCAGGTTAAGGCACGGGTTCTCAGGCAGAGTACGCAGGTAACGGCCTCAAAGGTGACGTATCCAGGTTACGGCACGGGTTCTCAGGCAGAGTACGCAAGTAACGGCCTCGCAGGTGACGTATCCAGGATGCGGCATGGGTTCTCTGAAGATCAGGAGGAGAAGTGTCGGCGAAATACGCAGGATGCTCTAGAGTATAAACTCGGTGGAACTATCGTGTAGGGCTTGAGTATTGTGGGGATGTACATCGTCGTGTAGCGAAAATTTTTCATCGCTAAGAATGTAAGGAAATGAGATCAGCACATTCTGAAGTGAACATTGCTTGTTTCCATTTTAATTTGCAAATATGCATGGTGTGGTCACTCATCAACGGCAAGATATTCGACTAAGATTTTCCATAATAATTATTACAACTATTATCAAATCCCGGTGTAATCACAGATTACATCTTCCAATTTCCGATTCCATATCAACTGGATCACAGATAATTTTTATGCCTAAATCGCCGCTCAGCTCCCCCGAAGGTCGTTACGCACGCACGACGTCGGTGCGAGCGAGCAGAAGCAACGCAACTTTTTACAGCGAGTACCACCCGAGACAGCGAGTACCACCCGAGACAGCGAGTACCACCCGAGACAGCGAGTACCACCCGAGACAGCGAGTACCACCCGAGACAGCGAGTACCACCCGAGACAGCGAGTACCACCCGAGACAGCGAGTACCACCCGAGACAGCGAGTACCACCCGAGACAGAAGTCAGTGAGGGAAAATACGCGACATTTACAGCGCTGCGGGAACACGATGTAAGCGACAACACAGGAGGCTTGGGTCTACCATGCAAATGAGACCAGAAGGTTAGTGTTCGAAGGGTGATAAAGCGCAGTAATAATGCAAGGGGGACAATAATGGTGAAAGGGCAACACGAGACGGCCAATGCTCGCTTGTTTGAGGTGCATACTGACGGCACAGCCAGCGTGTGCAACCACATCCCATGCCACAGCACAAACCAGAACCGCACAACCATGTAACACACCACACAGCCATATAACACACACTACACAACTATTTAGCACGCGCCATACAAACACACTACACACACACCGCACACACCACATCACACACACACAACACACACACACACCCAGGCACGCCAGCAACGCACAGCTCGGGGCCACATTTCCTGAGACGCGCAGCCGAACATTCCTGGTCCACATTCCGCAGGCCGGCCTGCAGGCGCTGGGCAGGCGGCCTGCTGCATGAATGGGTGCAGGACACGAGGCTGGGGCAGGGCAGGCTCAATGAGTGCAGGACAAGGCAGGTATTTGCCAGACAATTCCCCCAAACGCTCAAGTCACCCACAACTGTGCTGTACACGCAGCAACGGTTGGATGCACAACGCGCACAACAATATTCCGGCATCCACCGATTGATCCTCGTGCCGGCACATTTAACGAACTCAACACTTTGGAAACGTTTCATTTTCATCCGTTTACTGCGTGCGATGAGCTTAAACGTATCAACGTTCGTTCCATCAAAATCAATGTTCCTTCAAAAACAACGCTTCATCGAAAACAACGGTCCACCAAAAACAGTAGATCTCTCTGACTTTCGAAGAAGCCAAATTGTTGGTGCTCGTATGACAGGTGCTAGTGTAACAGAAACTGCCCGAATGGTTAACGTTTCTAGAGGTACTGTCTCATGTTTCTAGAGGTACTGTCTCAAAAGTAATGACTGCATTTGAAAGAGAAGGAAAAACGTCCTCAGTAAAGCACAGGTCTGGCCGAAAGTCCAAGCTGTCTAAGAGAAACAGTCGGGCTCTAAATAGGAATGTTAGAGAGGGTCGCAATACCACCACTCTCAAAATCACTGCAGACCACAATGAACACCTACAGAACCCAGTTTCCACAAAATCTGTTCGTCAGGAGCTGCACAAATCTGGATTCTATGGAAGAGCTGCAATTAAAAAATCTCTGCTCTCAAAGGCAAATGTATCGAATCGCTTAGAGTCTGTGTGTCCTGTAAGTTGACACGGCAACAGCGCTGGGTTGACACGGCAACAGCGATGGGTTGACCTGGCAACAGCGATGGGTTGAAACGGCAACAGCGATCGGTTGACACGACAACAGCGATGGGTTGACACGGCAACAGCGATAGGTTGACACGGCACCAGCGTAAAGTTGACACGGCAACAACGCGGGGTTGACACGGCAACAACGCTGGGTTGACACGGCAACAGCGATGGGTTGACACGGCACCAGCGTAAAGTTGACACGGCAACAGCAGAACGGCGAGTCAAAGCGTGCTGTGTTGACACACCAAACTTCCAAGGGGGAGAGAACGGTGGAGGGGGAGCGGGGGTGTGCCCATTAAGGGGGTGAAGAGAGGGGGCGTCAGTGGGTACTCACAGTGTGCGGCACACCGACATACCGGCACACCGACACACCGACATACCGGCACAACGACACACCGACACACCGGCACACCAGCTCACACCGACACACCGACACACCGACACACCGACACATCGGCACACCGACACACCGACACACCGACACACCGAAACACCGACATACCGACACACCGATACACCGACACACCGGCACACCAGCACACCGACACACCGACACACCGACACACCGACACACCGGCACACCAGCACACCGACACACCGACACACCGACATACCGGCACACCGACACACCGACATACCGGCACACCGACACACCGACATACCGACACACCGACACACCGACACCGACATACCGGCACACCGACACACCGACGCACCGGCACCGACATACCGGCAACACCGACACACCGGCACACCGACATACCGGCAACACCGACACACCGGCACACCGACATACCGGCACACCAACACACCGACACACCAGCACACCGACACAACTATACTAAGATCATGCGACATGAATTCTGCATCGCTTAAGTCTGGCTTAAACTATTTTTTTAAGAATTAAGCATCGAATCATGAGAAAACTTAATTGATCAGTCTTGCTTGCCCTCATAGGTTAGTAAATTAGGCTAAGCATAACTGTACACCTTAAAATCGCGTTGATGGTAGAATGCGCTAGAAGTCGCTGAACTTATTCGGGCCCACAGGAATAGCTATACTCAAATGTGTCCGTCGTACTAGACTTAAGATACAATTTAATGCTGTGTTGCTTGTGGTAAATGAATTGCTCGTAAATACAAAACTTGGATCTGGCAGCAAATGAAACACAACAACACACACAACGCTGGACGCGTTGCACACACACACACACACACACATACACAAAGAAGGCACACTTCAACGCAACATCGTCCACCAACCCATCATTTTTCACTGCTGAACACGGGTGCAATGAGCCCAGTGGACGCACGAGATGAGCGTTCTCGCTGAAATGGAATTGCATTGAGCAGAATAAGAGAGCAGTGAGATGCCGCAGAAGTCACTTCCTAGCGACCACAAGTAGTTATAATTCTGTGTGTACATTGTTGACGTGCTAAGTAATTGTTCTGCCGGGGTATCGCGTGAGGAAATATAGTGTTCAAAAAGTGCATATCTCAGAAGTAACGTATTAGGGTCTCCTCGAAAAGATATCTCTAAATGTATACGTACGTTGTACACAGTAATAGATGTCATTAATTATTCTCCTAAAGTATCACGTGAGAAAACAGAGTGTTCAATAATTGGATGTCTCAGAAGTTACTCATTAGAGCCATCAAGTAGTTGCAGTTCTATCTGTTCATTGTTGTAGATCTAAGTAATCATTGAGGCCCACATGTAGCGACATCTCCACCAAATGTCACGAGGATCCTGTCGATGACTCGCTGAAATGCCTTTTGCTTTGGAACCTTACGAGGATTTTTCGGGTAGAACTTTGTTCCAAAACCCTCTTCACTGCTGCAGTGCACTTGACTTCACCGTACTTCAGAATGATGAACTTGGATTCTTCTGCCGGGAAGAGAGAATCTTCACTGAAGCTGAACTTCTGGTGTACAGGGCAGCCATTTTCTGAGTTGCATGAAATGACACAAAGACAGCAACATATATCCGTGCGTCTGGTATCATGTCTACGCAATAATAAAACCTCCCTATGTGGAGAGCTGGAAGAACATTCGTGATGTTAGTTTTTGTTTAGTTCGCCAGACTTTGTGCTATTCAAAGTTGTCAGGCGTGTTTGATCACCATGTGCTGAACTTAAAAAATGAATAAAAATAAATGAAAACAACCACGAAACCCAATGGGTTGGGCACTGAATGATGCACGGATCTTACATTTTGCATCAT
Source organism: Morinoia aosen (assembly GCA_030386875.1). Classification (NCBI taxonomy): domain Eukaryota; kingdom Metazoa; phylum Arthropoda; class Malacostraca; order Amphipoda; family Talitridae; genus Morinoia; species Morinoia aosen. Next base: position 34,001,962 of record CM059578.1, on the reverse strand, counting down.
GAATGAATATTTAATGTTAAGTTAATGTTGACAATACGCACGCTCCCCTAACCAGCGAGCCTGACTAGAACAACGCTAACAAGCAAAACAAGAACAAGACGCTCGCAAGCTGCTCACGATAATTGGCCGGCGTCTATATTACAAGATAAGAATCTTCCAAATACTCATGAGTCGTTAGCAAATATTATCGAAAAATTAAGGTGGCTATAAAAATTTCTGCGGGGCTGGCGGACGAAACATGAGTGCAGCGTCGTGAGCGCCGGCGGTCTTAATTGTGCTGCTACTACACAGCCCTCTGTGTGCCTGTGTGGTGAGTCATTACACAGCTACTACACAGCCCTGTGTGCCTGTGTGGTTAGTCATTACACAGCTACTACACAGACATGTGTGCCTGTGTGGTTAGTCATTACACAGCTACTACACAGCCATGTGTGCCTGTGTGGTTAGTCATTACACAGCTACTACACAGCCATGTGTGCCTGTGTGGCAAGTCATTACACAGCTACTACACAGCCATGTGTGCCTGTGTGGCAAGTCATTACACAGCTACTACACAGCCATGTGTGCCTGTGTGGTTAGTCATTACACAGCTACTACACAGCCATGTGTGCCTGTGTGGTTAGTCATTACACAGCTACTACACAGCCATGTGTGCCTGTGTGGCAAGTCATTACACAGCTACTACACAGCCATGTGTGCCTGTGTGGCAAGTCATTACACAGCTACTACACAGCCATGTGTGCCTGTGTGGCAAGTCATTACACAGCTACTACACAGCCATGTGTGCCTGTGTGGTTAGTCATTACACAGCTACTACACAGCCATGTGTGCCTGTGTGGTTAGTCATTACACAGCTACTACACAGCCATGTGTGCCTGTGTGGCAAGTCATTACACAGCTACTACACAGCCATGTGTGCCTGTGTGGTTAGTCATTACACAGCTACTACACAGCCATGTGTGCCTGTGTGGCAAGTCATTACACAGCTACTACACAGCCATGTGTGCCTGTGTGGCAAGTCATTACACAGCTACTACACAGCCATGTGTGCCTGTGTGGTTAGTCATTACACAGCTACTACACAGCCATGTGTGCCTGTGTGGTTAGTCATTACACAGCTACTACACAGCCATGTGTGCCTGTGTGGCAAGTCATTACACAGCTACTACACAGCCATGTGTGCCTGTGTGGCAAGTCATTACACAGCTACTACACAGCCATGTGTGCCTGTGTGGCAAGTCATTACACAGCTACTACACAGCCATGTGTGCCTGTGTGGTTAGTCATTACACAGCTACTACACAGCCATGTGTGCCTGTGTGGTTAGTCATTACACAGCTACTACACAGCCATGTGTGCCTGTGTGGCAAGTCATTACACAGCTACTACACAGCCATGTGTGCCTGTGTGGCAAGTCATTACACAGCTACTACACAGCCATGTGTGCCTGTGTGGTTAGTCATTACACAGCTACTACACAGCCATGTGTGCCTGTGTGGCAAGTCATTACACAGCTACTACACAGCCATGTGTGCCTGTGTGGCAAGTCATTACACAGCTACTACACAGCCATGTGTGCCTGTGTGGCAAGTCATTACACAGCTACTACACAGCCATGTGTGCCTGTGTGGTTAGTCATTACACAGCTACTACACAGCCATGTGTGCCTGTGTGGTTAGTCTTTACACAGCTACTACACAGCCATGTGTGCCTGTGTGGTTAGTTATTACACAGCTACTACACAGCCATGTGTGCCTGTGTGGTTAGTCATTACACAGCTACTACACAGCCATGTGTGCCTGTGTGGTTAATCATTACACAGCTACTACACAGCCATGTGTGCCTGTGTGGTTAGTCATTACACAGCTACTACACAGCCATGTGTGCCTGTGTGGTTAGTCATTACACAGCTACTACACAGCCATGTGTGCCTGTGTGGTTAGTCATTACACAGCTACTACACAGCCATGTGTGCCTGTGTGGTTAGTCATTACACAGCTACTACACAGCCATGTGTGCCTGTGTGGCAAGTCATTACACAGCTACTACACAGCCATGTGTGCCTGTGTGGTTAGTCATTACACAGCTACTACACAGCCATGTGTGCCTGTGTGGTAAGTCATTACACAGCTACTACACAGCCATGTGTGCCTGTGTGGTTAATCATTACACAGCTACTAAACAGCCATGTGTGCCTGTGTGGTTAGTCATTACACAGCTACTACACAGCCATGTGTGCCTGTGTGGTTAGTCATTACACAGCTACTACACAGCCATGTGTGTCTGTGTGGCAAGTCATTACACAGCTAATACACAGCAATGTGTGCCTGTGTGGTTAGTCATTACACAGCTACTACACAGCGCTGTGTGCCTGTGTGGCAAGTCATCACACAGCTACTACACAGCGCTGTGTGCCTGTGTGGCAAGTCATTACACAGCTACTACACAGCGCTGTGTGCCTGTGTGGCAAGTCATCACACAGCTACTACACAGCGCTGTGTGCCTGTGTGGCAAGTCATTACACAGCTACTACACAGCCCTGTGTGGCAAGTCATTACACAGCTACTACACAGCCCTGTGTGCCTGTGTGGCAAGACATCACACAGCTACTACACAGCGCTGTGTGCCTGTGTGGCAAGACATCACACAGCTACTACACAGCCCTGTGTGGCAAGTCATTACACAGCTACTACACAGCGCTGTGTGCCTGTGTGGCAAGACATCACACAGCTACTACACAGCGCTGTGTGCCTGTGTGGCAAGTCATTACACAGCTACTACACAGCCCTGTGTGGCAAGTCATTACACAGCGCCACTACACAGGCCGTGCACTACACACACCTGCGTCACCAGCGCACGTCACACAAAACAAAGGGGACACAGCGGCGCAAGGACTGGGATGCTGGAGACAGGAGCGTAGCTTCGCTTCATTCTAGTAGATTTGAGCCACACAGCCACACAGATCACACACCAAGTTACACACTCACACACACACACACGCGCGCGCGCGCGCACGTAGAGTGCAGCGTGTGGCGGCACACAGCAGCACACGATGCGAGCCGTGCCGCCGCCGTAGCTCCCGACAGCCGCCGCCACACACAATTTCCGCGTGATTTACCGCGCCCCGACACGCGCGTCTTGCTGCTCCTCTTGCGGCTCTGTCCGTGTGTGCGTAATGTGCGTGTGCGTACCTTAGATACGGAGCATGTGCGCGTAATGTGCGTACCTTAGATACGGTGCATGTGCGCGTAATGTGCGTACCTTAGATACGGTGCATGTGCGCGTAATGTGCGCGCGCGTACCTTAGATACGAGTCATGTATTTTCCATGTACATACATGTTATACTAATGAATAAAATTTAAATACATGTGTACGTTTCTAGAAGAAACGTTGCGCCCCCAGTTGCAAGTATGTGTCCTTCAGTGCAAATGATATCACGTCTTCTAGTAAATTGCAGCATAGTAACTCGAAGATGCGACGAAAGAGTGCAGCGAGGGATGATCAACTGATCAACAATTCTGAGTTGGGATCACCTTCGCTAACCCGAACATGCGTCAACACTGCGAGAATATTGGCCCACTTGGGTGTGTCAAATCGTTGAATAGAGACACACTTGCGTGCGTCGCATAAGCCCATGACACACAAAAATGCGTCACATTGCGTCGGTCAAAATTGTATATCGGTGACACACTTTTGTGTGTGAGTTTTGCGACAAGTAGACGCACGAAAGGTTTAGCGACAAAATATTTCCGAGTGCACGAGCTGGTGCAGCAGCGAGGGCTGGTCTCAGCAGAGAACACGATATGAACATAATAACACACAAAAGAAGAGCCCATTAGCCGCCCCCCACAATTGGATGTTAGAAGCGAGAGCAGATGAAGGCTAAAGACCGGCCTGGACCTGACAGGCTGCAATACAAGCGGGGCTCGGCTTGTATTACACCTGTCCAAGCTTGGGTTCCCGTCGTATGTATGCAAGGCACTCGCATCCGTCTGTGTATCGGGTGCGCTCATGGTATCGGTACTCGGTGGTAGATGGCATCAGGCATCAATCAAATATACGCAGTCGACTCAAGTACTGGTGTCAGACGAGCTGATGGTGTCTGCACTTGGTGGTAGTTTGGTATCATTGATACGCAGCGCACGCCAACCAGCCCAAGTGCCGACATCGCATTAGCTCATGGCATCAGTACTTTGGTGGTAGTTGTCAAGTATCATAGATACGCAGCATGAACGGATCGGTCCGAGTATCAGTATCAGACGAGGTCATGGTATCGGTACTTGGTGGTAGTTTGGTATCAGAGATACGCAACGTACACAGACCGATTCAGGTGCGTTTTGACTGTAACTTGTGGCATCATGACATTTGGTAGCAATTGCTCACTGTAGCACGGCGCAACTCTGTGTGCACTAGGATAGATTGCTTGCAGTGCATACTATAACAACTTACACCTTTAAAAGATAGACATGCATGTTGCATGTTTATTGATGCATGTTTGTAAATGAGTTGGTTCTCTATGTAGCGTGCACTGAAGCCACCTCAGCCACCAGACTTTCTCTTATTAAAACAAGTTTTTACGACAGCAAGAGTCATGAGTGTATATTATACGAAGGTTTACTGGTATTTACTACCGCAAATAACGCGTTATCTTCTTAGAGTGCACAACAGCTAGCAAGTGATATGTTACTAGGTATATGTAACATGTGCTGCAACTAGAACAAGTGGACAAAATTTCACAAGATAAAGCTCCTAGTTTCTGGGCCCCGAACTAGCGCAACTAGCACGTAGTGTCACACTCGCGCACACAAGGGCGAGATGTAAAGCGCTCTAGCTTCACCTCGTGGTTAACGAGGTGACTGCGTTCGCGCGGTTCTTGGTTTTGTTGCGTAAACTCGTCACTTGAGAGAGCCCCACCAGAGAAAATCGCATGGAGACAAACCTGGAGAACAAGGAGGCCAAGAGATGTAACCTACAATCGTAAAATTAAATGATTTAGAATGTACCATCAAAACAATGCCGCAATATACCATCAGTTCTCTCACTACATGGGCTGTGGTTCTATCTCCTTAAAACTAATTAAAGTACCTCCAAATTTCGAACAAAAAATCTCCTACCACAGCTCGGCGCATTTCACCAGCAACAGTTTCATTAGGGCCCCAACTTTCAAAAAAGCGGCTCTCGGCTAGTTGTCAGGGAGCGAAAATCCAAAACTAAATCACGACCTGAACCTCGTCCTAACATCAAAATCAGAGTAAATAAAAGAAATTAGAATATCCCGCTGATAGCTTCAAACGTGCACCGACTGCTGTAAGCATGCATATGTTCAAGAAATTAGCGCGCAATACCAAAAAAGAAGTGAAATGACTTAGGTACACAAGCGGCATGTATTAATTGGGCACGGCGCTCCACGCATACAGACTTTGTGAGGACAATCGATCGCTTCCAAGAACGCAACCGGGGGCAGGCGCAACAAGCCAACCCTTCACCTCCCCCCCCCCCAACCTCTCCCTTCCCTAATCCCCCCCCCCCCAAAAAAAATTCCTTAAATGCCTCGGAAATGGAAAACTTTTCTCCGACAGCAGCGCGGCGGCCTGAGAAGTGTGGAGCGTTGTTTGCTCTTGTTCTGCCTTGTGCTTATTGCTGCGTCTACACGTGGCAAACGACCGGCACGTGGTAAACTCGTCGTCTCGCGAATTGTGACCCAGGAATTGTTGATATTCAAGCATGTTTTTGTGATAAGCGGAATGTTGAGGCGCGCTAACCACGGTGCTTCTTGCGAGGTGCTCTGCGCATCTCAGCCAGGGGCAGTTCTAAATCTATTCGATAAGCTCCGCTAGCAAACATCCCATCTTCCGCGTACCGAAACTGCACCAACACACCCAACACAACACAGAGACTATCATACGAGAAGACTTGCATGTGGGAGACTTGGAATTGAGCGAGCAGCCTCGAAATTGACAACTTTGCGCTTCCCTCAACATCCACTCGGTCAGGTGTACAATTTGCACGCACACAGCACCACACAGACACCGGCAACACTACCCACAGGCAACAGCACACAGCAACAATAGACACAGGCAACAGCACACAGCAACAATTGACACAGGCAACAGCACACACCACAACACAGCACAACACCACAACACACCACCACACAGCACCACACAGCCAGCCCCGCACCAGAGTAGCACAGGAGCCCCACAGGCAGGAGCGCCCGGGGCCAAACTTGGAGGCCTTTTGTAGAGCTTCGTAGGCTGCGTCAGGCCGCTGCTGTGTGCGTGTGTTGCCTGCGGTGTGTGTTGTGCCACTTGTGTTGTGAGGCGCACGTGTTGTGTGCCGCACAGCATGTTCTGTGAGGCGCACATGTGCCCCTTGTGTTATTTGTGCCACAAAAGTGCCACTTGTGCTGTTTATGCTGCACAAGTGCTCCTAGTGTTTCTTGTGCCACGTATTTTGCGTTATTGGGTTGCACGTGTGCCCTGTGCGCTGAGCGAGAACACACGCCACACAACGCTACGGGGCACACAGCAACACACAGCAACACACAGCAACACACAGCAGCACACAGCAACACACAGCAACACACAGCAGCACACAGCAACACACAGCAACACACAGCAACACACAGCAACACACAGCAACACACAGCAACACAGCCTCATGTCCACACAGGGAAGGATGATTAATAAAAATAAAATTTGTACCAATTTTTGCTCAACGCCAGCAACTCTCGAAAGTTCGAGCAGAGTTGCGTGAGTCTGACTTGTTGAGCGTGATGAGTTAGAACGGCAGGTGCTGCTAGTGCCCAAGATAAGCACGGCAGGTGCTGCTAATGCCCAAGATAAGCACGGCAGGTGCAGCTAGTGCCTAAGATAAGCACGGCAGGTGCTGCTAATGCCCAAGATAAGCACGGCAGGTGCTGCTAATGCCCAAGATAAGCACGAGATGTGCTGCTAATGCCCAAGATAAGCACGGCAGGTGCTGCTAATGCCCAAGATAAGCACGTCAGGTGCTGCTAGTGCCCAAGATAAGCACGGAAGGTGCTGCTAATGCCCAAGATAAGCACGGCAAGTGCTGCTAATGCCCAAGATAAGCACGTCAGGTGCTGCTAGTGCCCAAGATAAGCACGGCAGGTGCTGCTAATGCCCAAGATAAGCACGGCAGGTGCTGCTAATGCCCAAGATAAGCACGGCAGGTGCTGCTAATGCCCAAGATAAGCACGAGATGTGCTGCTAATGCCCAAGATAAGCACGGCAGGTGCTGCTAATGCCCAAGATAAGCACGGCAGGTGCTGCTAATGCCCAAGATAAGCACGGCAGGTGCTGCTAATGCCCAAGATAAGCACGAGATGTGCTGCTAATGCCCAAGATAAGCACGGCAGGTGCTGCTAATGCCCAAGATAAGCACGTCAGGTGCTGCTAGTGCCCAAGATAAGCACGGCAGGTGCTGCTAATGCCCAAGATAAGCACGGCAGGTGCTGCTAATGACCAAGATAAGCACGAGATGTGCTGCTAATGCCCAAGATAAGCACGGCAGGTGCTGCTAGTGCCCAAGATAAGCACGGCAGGTGCTGCTAATGCCCAAGATAAGCACGGCAGGTGCTGCTAATGCCCAAGATAAGCACGGCAGGTGCTGCTAATGCCCAAGATAAGCACGAGATGCGCTGCTGATGTCCCAGATAAGCACGACGCGAGCAACACAGTTCGTCAGCTCCGCTAATGGCAGCAGCGGCAGCGAAATGAAAGGATTGCTTTCACTAAATACACGACCACATGGCGGCATGTGTGGTGCACACGGCGGCATGTGTGGTGCACATGGCGGCATGTATGGTGCACATGGCGGCATGTGTGGTGCACATGGCGGCATGTGTGGCGCACATGGCGGCATGTGTGGTGCACATGGCGGCATGTGTGGTGCACATGGCGGCATGTGTGGCGCACATGGCGGCATGTATGGTGCACATGGCGGCATGTGTGGTGCACATGGCGGCATGTGTGGCGCACATGGCGGCATGTGTGGTGCACATGGCGGCATGTGTGGCGCACATGGCGGCATGTGTGGCGCACATGGCGGCATGTGTGGTGCACATGGCGGCATGTGTGGTGCACATGGCGCCAGGTGTGGTGCACATGGCGGCATGTATGGTGCACATGGCGGCATGTGTGGTGCGCATGGCGGCATGTGTGGCGCACATGGCGGCATGTGCTGCGGTGCTGCACATGGCAACACATTGGAAGTGTTGCATACATCACAATTAAGATGCCGCAAAAAGTGTTGCATGCACTTGTGCTCCATCAAGATACACCAAAAATGTCAAGATGAATCAAGATCCACTGTCGACGTCAGCAGTTGGCGAATTAAGATTCATCATACAAAATACTGAAGGCTTTCTACGGAAATTAATTTGGAGTAAATTGTGGGCTTGCATTTATTCAAAAAGCTTGCATGTTATTGCATCTTTGAAGCTAATAATTATAACTGTATACGAATGTATCTGTGATACAAAACACAAAACCGAGATCATTTCTCACGTAGGAAAAAAATTCAAATTTAGGTATTACGATTCAAGAAGCTCGGCTCCAGGAAGTCAGAGCGGACGGACTCTGCCACGCCGAAATTAAAACATTCACACTCTGAAATCCACCCAATTATTGTCAAAATTTATTTCTCATATACCTTTGGCGGCAGAGTAGCGCAGCAACAGGTAGGCCCGCCACAAAACCCAGGGAGGATGCCGGGGGAGGTGGAGGTGGGGGGGGGAGAATAGTGCAGGTGTACGGTGTTGCGTCTTGGGCTGTGTGGTGATGGTGGTCGTGGTATTGGGCTGGGTAGTAGTGGTGGCCTTTTTGGACTGTGTGGTGTAGTGATGGTGTGGTGTTGATGTTGTTGGGCTGTAGTGGTGGTGGTATTTTCGGCTTTGGTGGTATGAAGTGTGATTCTACAGCTATTGGTGGGCTGAAAGTGGGGGATTAGAATGTGATGGAGTTATATAGAGCGCGGCTTAGTCAAAAGGAGGAATTACCCTTCCAGCAGTCCAGCAGCGACAAGGAGAAATTTTTAAACTCTTGGCGTCTGAAATAATTTTTTCATTAATGCTGGAGAGCTTGAATTCTAAACCACTCAATACCAAGATGACTAAATGTAGCAAACTCGGAAACTACAACGCACACTAAGTAATGATCCAGTGGGACCAAATCCTCCGGAAGACTGCAACGCACACTAAGTAATGATCCAGTGGGACCAAATCATCCTGGAGACTGCAACGCACACTAAGTAATGATCCAGAGGGACCAAACCATCCAGGAGACTACAACGCACACCAAGTAATGATCCAGTGGGACGAAATCATCCTGGAGACTGCAACGCACACTAAGTAATGATCCAGTGGGACCAAATCATCCTGGAGACTGCAACGCACACCAAGTAATGATCCAGTGGGACGAAATCATCCTAGAGATTTCAACGCACACTAAGTAATGATCCAGTGGGACCAAATCATTCTGGAGACTGCAACGCACACTAAGTAATGATCCAGTGGGACCAAATCATGCTGGAGACTGCAACGCACACTAAGTAATGATCCAGTGGGACCAAATTAGCCTGGAGACTGCAACGCACACTAAGTAATGATCCAGTGGGACCAAATCATCCTAGAGACTGCAACGCACACTAAGTAATGATCCAGTGGGACCAAATCAGCCTAGAGACTGCAACGCACACTAAAGAATGATCCAGTGGGACCAAATCCTCCGGAAGACTGCAACGCACACCAAGTAATGATCCAGTGGGACCAAATCATCTTGGAGACTGCAACGCGCACTAAGTAATGTTCCAGTGGGACCAAATCATCCTGGAGACTGCAACGCACACTAAGTAATGATCCAGTGGGACCAAATCAGCCTAGAGACTGCAACGCAAACTAAAGAATGACCCAGTGGGACCAAATCATCCTGTAGACTGCAACGCACACTAAGTAATGATCCAGTGGGACTAAATCATCCTGGAGACTGCAACGCACACTAAGTAATGATCCAGAGGGACCAAATCATCCTGGAGACTGCAACGCACACTAAGTAATGGTCCAGTGGGACCAAATCACCCTGGAGACTGCAACGCACACTAAGTAATGATCCAGTGGGACCAAATCATCCTGGAGACTGCAACGCACACTAAGTAATCATCCAGTGGGACCAAATCAGCCTAGAGACTGCAACGCACACTAAGTAATGATTCAGTGGGACCAAATTATCCTGGAGACTGCAACGCACACCAAGTATTGATCCAGTGGGCCCAAATCATCCTGGAGACTGCAACGCACACTAAGTAATGATCCAGTGGGATCAAACCATTCTGGAGACTTCAACGCACACTAAGTAATGATCCAGTGGGACCAAATCATCCTGGAGACTGCAACGCACACAAAGTAATGATCCAGTGGGACCAAATCAGCCTGGAGACTGCAACGCACACTAAGTAATGATCCAGTGGGACCAAATCATCCTGGAGACTGTAACGCACACTAAGTAATGATCCAGTGGGACCAAATCATGCTGGAGACTGCAACGCACACTAAGTAATGATCCAGTGGGACCAAATTAGCCTGAAGACTGCAACGCACACTAAGTAATGATCCAGTGGGACCAAATCATCCTAGAGACTGCAGCGCACACTAAGTAATGATCCAGTGGGACCAAATCATGCTGGAGACTGCAACGCACACTAAGTAATGATCCAGTGGGACCAAATCATCTTAGAGACTGCAACGCACACTAAGTAATGATCAAGTGGGACCAAATCATCCCAGAGACTGTAACGCACACTGAGTAATGACGATCGCGTGGATGCAGCAGGTGCCGGTACTCAGCAATAGTACGTACTGGTGTGTGTTTAGTAATTATTGAAATTTTGTTACCGAATTTGGCCGATATTGTTTGCAGAAGGTAGTATTTTAATCCTAAAAAACCGACATTATTTTTTCATACCATGTTAGCTAGCAACACTGTACGAGCTTTATTGCATCAGATACGAGTCTATATATTTAGATTCGTCTATCCTATTGCAAGAGATACGAGTCGTTATAAATGTTTTCTCAACTGCCGGGAAGGTGCACCTACCAGCGACATGCCATCAACAAGGGTACCGCTCATTACCCGCTATAAACTTGCTTATAACACGTATTGCATGATCTTCAAACCTAACTGAACTGCAGCCCCAGCTCTCTGCTGTAATCATTGCACCCAGTACCCATTATGAAGGCATCAAAGAGAAAATATAACGTATTATACATTACGAAGCGGTGACTTCCGGAGCTGAAGATGCTGAAAAGTTCAGCGCCTTTCAAACGTGTGGTCTGGCTACATAAGTCATGTGCGTTGCACCCTGTTATTATCTCTGGAAAAGAGGGTGGTGTTTTCACAGCAAGTTTGGTTTTTAAAGGGGAAATGTATCGCAGCCACCTCGGCTCCAACTTCGTCCTAATTAGTGCTTAGTCTTCGTTTCAACGTGGTTGTAGAGAGAACTAATGAAAAAGGTATCTGTGCTATTGATCAGCTTCAGGGTATAATGGGCAGTATTTTGAGAGTCTAGGATACAGGCTCAATGAGGTAAATACTTGTGCACGAAACTGAGAATGACACAGCTAACGTAAATGTAATACTATTAATAAAGAAATAGCATTGAAAATGTTCTCAAGGTATTCACTTTTTTGAACAGATGTGGCACGGAACTTTGAAATTTATGTCAGGCAATTTAAATTTATAAAAAAATACTTTAGAAATCAACGGCTCAGGTATTGTGGAACAACGAATAGCAATGAACAACGAAAGAAAGATAACTATTTTTAACCAGTAGCAGCGGCAGCAACTCATGTCAAGAATGAAGAAAATAGATGATGCAACGGTTGCTATCGCAGAAATATAAAAAATAAGAAAAAATAAAGTACTGGGATTTATTATGAAGCCCAGCGAAATAAGAGGTTTGTATTCAAAGGAAGCACACTGCACGCTCTGGCAGCAACACACACCTGCCACACAGCGACATCAACTGCATCCCGACCTAAAAAATGTTCTCGTTTGTGTTCAGTACTGAGTTTTGAGAACTGTTTCACTTCAGGGCAATTAATCAAAGCACTCAACAAATAATTAAATAACTACGATTTTTCTACGTGTCTATTAATAAAAACCAAGATTATATCATCATAAAATGCACAAGAGTACTTGGCTTAATAGTACATATGAATGGGAGCACGTGGCTTTCTGTGTGCACAAGAGCTCGGTCGTGAGCGCGACTTACCTTGTAACTTTTTCTCAGTTTCGTAGAACTTTTGGAGTTCAGAGAAGTACTTGTCTAGAATGAAGAGTTTGGAGAGCCCCAAAGCTGCCATGGTCCAGGGGGGTTAGGAACCCGAGCGACAGAGGCGCGCGGCCGGCACAAACATCTCGGCCAGACTCCGTCCTGACCAGCTCGCTCCAAGCATCGCACGCTTAACTCTGTGGCTTACGTGACTCACTGATGCCCCTACCAGCCGACTCGGTGTGTGCTGAACTTGCTCCTCTGGTTACTTCCAACGCATTGCACACGGACACAACTGACACACCAACACACACAATGTGCCAGTGTAAGCTAGAGCATCTCTGGCTTCGAGGTGCCTTCACAAACACTCCTGAGGTAATCACGCTCGAAATACGCTTGCTAAACGAGCAAATTTTCTAATAGCACATTTTCCTGCTGAATCAAGTTTTCAAAGAACCTTCACCTTTTCTTCTAATTCATGGTAGCATCAAACGAGGTTATGTCTGTGGGTTTCTATCGAACATTTAGTGCAACAAACGAGCGACTTACGTAATATTCACAAAACTACTTGCTCAAATGGCGTTTTGGGCGCCAGTTTGCACAGTATCCTTCCCTCGCGTACACAACGGCCGCAACACAAAGCAACTCTAGCTTTCTATCGCATCACAATCTCGTAAATATTTCAAGACCACAAAATATGAGCAAAATGGCATTCGCAATCGAGTTTTATGCTTCACACTTTAATTTTTCAGGGCACATTAAATAAAATTCTGCGCTCTAACTACAAATGGTAAGTAATTTTCTACGGCAGCATCGAGCACAGAACTAAGAACGACGCCACTAACGAAGATGTAATAATATTAATAATAATAAAAATGCAATTGTCGTACAGGTGTAATATGGCACTGGATTTGACACAAAGTATACCTGAAAATAAAAATTAGATCAAGTTAGCGCAAAAAATAAACAGGTAATTCCCCAAAATATTAAGTAACGCCAATATTAACATAAATAGTAAAACAACAATTGTCCCCTATACCAGTATCTGCAAATGAAAGTGTGAGAAGGATATCTAAGTTTACAAATGAGGATGTACATGTATATCTAGATCTACGTATAAGAATGTGAAAATAAATATAAGCAGGCCCGTCTTCATAATGGTCCATTGAATGACGTACGAAAACTTGTAATAAGCTATATCTGACTTTAATTTTCTTTCATTTCAATATTTGTACCACGATATTAACAAGAAATTTTGTAAGAAAAACTACAACAGTGACCGAGAGACCTGCTGTGATGTCCATAGATTTTACCCTCTGTCTCAGCGCACACATTTGCAAGTGTCCGTACGTGTCGCACTTCCTTAGCGACCTCATTATTTCCCGGCACTTTAGGTGCCAAGATAAACCTATGAGCTCTTATTTAAAACTTTTTAAGTATTATGCGCTCTTATATTGGTGTTTTCCTTACGTACGTAGCCATCCATGAAATATGAGCTCAGACTACGAAGCACTTCATTACGTAGCAGACTTCAGAAACACGGCGCTGTGTCGGCTGAAAGCTACCGAGGAACGGTGTCGCTGCGCGCCAACACCATTATACCGCATTGAAAAAATTTTCTGTGGTAACTGTTGAACTTATGATACTAAAGAGAAGCTTCATTGAGTTTTATAAAAATGGCGCTCCCTTTTAACACCATGAGAAGACTACCAAGGCAATGGTAGGATAATCTATATTTCAGAATCTTCACAAGCAAAACTTCAGAAAACTACAGCGCAGCGGTATATTTGATTTTTTTTAAACTGTGAGTTGGTGTGAAGATAAGTAAAAAATTACTGATTTCAATACTTTTGCCCAGCTAAAACAATATTTACAATTTGCCTTAATACGTACATTCTACAAGCCAGAACTTGTAATGGAAACTGTAACGCACGCTAAGAAATGGTCTAATGAGACCATAAAAGAACATATTAGAGTCTGCAATGCTCATAGGATGAGGCAAAACGAATGCATTTAAAAACCGCAATGCTCTTCAAGTCATGATCCAACGAGACTAAAAAGAACAAAAGACTTACACCTACACTAAGTAAAGATCCGATGACCCTTGATCACACCGGAGACTGTCACGCACATGAAGTAATGATCCAGTGAGACTGAATCATCCCGGAGACTGCAACGTTCACTAAGTAACAATCCAAAGACCAAATCCTGCTGGAGACTTCAACGCTCACTAAGAAACAATCCAAAGACCAAATCCTGCTGGAGACTGCAACGTTCACTAAGTAACAATCCAAAGACCAAATCCTGCTGGAGACTTCAACGCTCACTAAGAAACAATCCAAAGACCAAATCCTGCTGGAGACTGCAACGTTCACTAAGTAACAATCCAAAGACCAAATCCTGCTGGAGACTTCAACGCTCACTACGTAACAATCCAGAGACCAAATCATCCTGGAGACTTCAATGCTCACTAAGTAACAATCCAAAGACTAAATCATCCTGGAGACTTCAACGCTCACTACGTAACAATCCAAAGACCAAATCATCCTGGAGACTTCAACGCTCACTAAGTAACACTCCAAAGACCAAATCATCCTGGAGACTTCAACGCTCACTAAGTAACAATCCAAAGACTAAATCATCCTGGAGACTTCAACGCTCACTAAGTAACAATCCAAAGACGAAATCATCCTGGAGACTTCAACGCTCACTAAGTAACAATCCAAAGACGAAATCATCCTGGAGAGTTCAACGCTCACTAAGTAACAATCCAAAGACGAAATCATCCTGGAGACTTCAACGCTCACTAAGTAACAATCCAAAAACGAAATCATCCTGGAGACTTCAACGCTCACTAAGTAACAATCCTAAGACGAAATCATCCTGGAGACTTCAACGCTCACTAAGTAACAATCCAAAGACGAAATCATCCTGGAGACTTCAACGCTCACTAACAATCCAAAGACGAAATAATCCTGGATACTTCAACGTTCACTAAGTAACAATTTAAAGAACAAATCATTCTGGAGACTTCAACGCTCACTAAGTAACAATCCAAAGACTAATCTCAGAGACTTCAACGCTCACTAAGTAACAATCCAAAGACTAATCTCGGAGACTTAACGCTCACTAAGTAACAATCCAAAGACTAATATCGGAGACTTCAACGCTCACTAAGTAACAATCCAAAGACTAAACCATCCAGGAGACTTCAACGCTCACTAAGTAACAATCCAAAGACTAAACCGTCCACGAGACTTCAACGCACATTACGTAGTGATCCAAAGAGATAAAACTTAATAAATTTTTATTCAAAACACAGTTTGAAAATTATAATTTTATTATATCCATTTCAGTTTTTGAAATATTAAACGGGGTCATTAACATCATGTATATCTCAAAATATATAATCCTGATGTATTGTATTTTAACTACGAGCCGATGGAAAACCACGCAATTCTGAGTACTGGTGAATCTTTTAGTGAAATTCCAGAAACTTTCGTACTAGCTGGGCATTCCAATTCGTCTACTGAAGAACCAGCAATTTTTTCTTTCGATGCTGCTAATTCTACAGCTATTTCTCTCCAGCCGAGCCCTGAAGGCTACACAGCCACCAGGGACGATGGTGATACGTGTTCTCATCCGAATGTCAGTGTAAGCATTGCGTCCGATGGTGGTGCTGAGTGTCAGAGTAAGTGTTGGACCTGGTCACACTGATGCTGAATGTTGAAATAAATTTTAGGCCTGGTGAATGTGATGCTGACGTCAGAGTAATTTTTGAGCCTAAATTTCATGCTGAAAGTTGGTGTGAGTATTGCGCTTGACGGCGATGGTGAATGCTGGTGTGAGTATTGGGCCTGACTGCGACGGTGAATGCTGGTGTGAGTATTGGGCCTGCCTGTGATGCTGAATGCTGGTGTGAGTATTGGGCCTGACTGTGATGCTAAATGCTGGTGTGAGTATTGGGCCTGACTGTGATGCTAAATGCTGGAGTGAGTATTGGGACTGAATGTGATGCTGAATGCTGGTGGGAGTATTGCGCCTGACTGCGATGGTGAATGCTGGTGTGAGTATTGGGCCTGAATGTGATGCTGAATGCTGGTGTGAGTATTGCGCCTGACTGCGATGGTGAATGCTGGTGTGAGTATTAGGCCTGACTGTGATGCTGAATGCTGGTGTGAGTATTGGGACTGACTGTGATGCTAAATGCTGGTGTGAGTATTAGCCTGCCTGTGATGCTGAATGCTGGTGTGAGTATTGGGCCTAACTATGATGCTGAATGCTGGTGGGAGTATTGGGCCTGACTGTGATGCTGAATGCTGGTGTGAGTACTCGTATTGGGCCTGCCTGTGATGCTGAATGCTGGTGGGAGTATTGGGCCTGACTGTGATGCTGAATGCTGGTGTGAGTATTGGGACTGACTGTGATGCTGAATGCTGGTGGGAGTATTGGGCCTGACTAGGATGCTGAATGCTGGTGTGAGTATTGGGCCTGACTGTGATGCTGAATGCTGGTGGGAGTATTGGGCCTGACTGTGATGCTGAATGCTGGTGTGAGTATTGGGCCTGCCTGTGATGCTGAATGCTGGTGTGAGTATTGGGCCTGCCTGTGATGCTGAATGCTGGTGTGAGTATTGGGCCTGACTGTGATGCTGAATGCTGGTGAGAGTATTGAGCCTGACTGTGATGCTGAATGCTGGTGGGAGTATTGGGCCTGCCTGTGATGCTGAATGCTGGTGTGAGTATTGAGCCTGCCTGTGATGCTGAGTGCTGGTGTGAGTATTGGGCCTGACTGTGATGCTGAATGCTGGTGGGAGTATTGGGACTGACTGTGATGCTGAATGCTGGTGTAAGTATCGGGCCTGACTACGATGCACACCTTGACCCACGCTCACTCTCAACACACATCACCCTCAGCCCTCTCAGAGCGGTGAGGGTCAGAAGAAGCGATATGATCTGCATTTACCGCTGTGCGACGCTCACGGTGAACGTCGCGCCGCAGCACAAGCGGAGGCCAACACTACGATCACGCGGGTATCAAAGCAGGTCATATTATCTGAATGTTATCAGTGAAACTTTAATCTGGGTGTGAAGAGCTGCACAGACAATGATGCAGCAGTAATACACTATATTACTGCCACACATATGATGCCGCAGTTATATGTACAGTAATCCCGCTCATAACATGTAGCCGGAGTGCCGTGTGTGCTACAGAGCATTGAATTCTGTTTGGCCCCCTTGAAGCTAATGTACCTTGTTTAACTCTATGACGATCAAACTTTTTGGGTCTTGAACGAAATGTTACGAGAAATTTTTTAACTACTCTAAATGAAACCAAGTTAATGAGAACTTTTCATTGAAGTCTTCAGAAAATAAGAACGATGTGAGCGACTTCCCAGCGTTCTTCACAAAGGACGGTGGTCGACACAGGGTAGAAGTGCGGCAGTTTCAGCGCTGGTGTGACGGTTGCGGGACCGCAGCGAGACCAAGAGGACCCGCAATGCATCACTTGTTGCCCAGGGCAATGTTCATGCCACAGAACTTGCTGCATCACCACAGCAAGCTACTTTCTGTCTCGGATCTGTCAGTGAGCGTTGCATGCAAAGCGATCAAAGGCTTAAGTTAATGTGCACAACGATCTAAATCTCAGGCCTATGTTTTGCTCATAGGCTTAAGGTAATGTGCACAACGATCTAAATCTCAGGCCGATGTTTGGCATTCAGAGCGATCTAAAACACATGACAAATATAGAGCGCATTAAACTAACGTTAACAGTGGGATACTTTATTTAATTTTTCTTTATTTCACAGAGTAGACGAACAAGAAAAAAAACGTACACAAGCAGCTTCATTTTCGGCACGTCTTTGACCCGTACGGGGCTAAAAGGCGCCTTCACAAATTGCTCAAACTTTGGCTAAAACTTGCTGACAAACGGGGATAACAATTGCATGAACACACTGCCCACACACGGGCCTGAAAATTACTGACACACGAGGCTAAGCAACTTTTTCAGCGTCCAAGACAACTGCATGAGGAGAGGTCGCTTAAATCTTGAATTTTAACTAGATTTAGACAGAAGAAACGGTTTGACCTTTGCCGGAACTCCCCCACAGGCGCACGCCAGTAAAAGTCAAATCTAAGCACCAAATTTCGCAGTAAACCCTTAACTGCTCAAATTTTCTACTCGTATTCCCAATATGACAACCGTCATCATATTCTCAACATGACAACCGTCATCATATTCTCAGCATCACAACCGTCATCATATTCTCAGCATAACAACCGTCATCATATTCTTAGCATCACAACCGTCATCGTATTCTCAGCATCACAACCGTCATCATATTCTCAACATCACAGCCGTCATCATATTCCCAACATCACAACCGTCATCATATTCTCAACATCACAGCCGTCATCATATTCCCAACATCACAACCGTCATCATATTCTCAACATCACAGCCGTCATCATATTCCCAACATCACAACCGTCATCATATTCCCAACATCACAACCGTCATCATATTCTCAACATCACAACCGTCATCATATTCCCAACATCACAACCGTCATCATATTCTCAACATCACAGCCGTCATCATATTCCCAACATCACAACCGTCATCATATTCCCAACATCACATCTGTCATCATATTCTCAACATCACAACCGTCATCATATTCCCAATATCACAACCGTCATCATATTCTCAACATCACAGCCGTCATCATATTCCCAACATCACAACCGTCATCATATTCTCAACATGACAACCGTCATCATATTTCCAACATCACAACCGTCATCATATTTCCAACATCACAACCGTCATCATATTCTCAGCATCACAACCGTCATCATATTCTCAGCATCACAACCGTCATCATATTCTCAGCATCACAACCGTCATCATATTCTCAACATCACAACCGTCATCATATTCTCAACATGACAACCGTCATCATATTCCCAACATCACAACCGTCATCATATTCTCAACATGACAACCGTCATCATATTCTCAACATGACAACCGTCATCATATTCTCAACATCACAACCGTCATCATATTCTCAGCATCACAACCGTCATCATATTCTCAGCATCACAACCGTCATCATATTCTCAGCATCACAACCGTCATCATATTCTCAACATCACAGCCGTCATCATATTCCCAACATCACAACCGTCATCATATTCTCAACATCACAGCCGTCATCATATTCCCAACATCACAACCGTCATCATATTCCCAACATCACAACCGTCATCATATTCTCAACATCACAGCCCTCATCATATTCCCAACATCACAACCGTCATCATATTCTCAACATCACAACCGTCATCATATTCTCAGCATCACAACCGTCACAATATTCTCAACATCACAGCCGTCATCATATTCCCAACATCACAACCGTCATCATATTCTCAACATCACAGCCGTCATCATATTCCCAACATCACAACCGTCATCATATTCTCAACATCACAGCCGTCATCATATTCCCAACATCACAGCCGTCATCATATTCCCAACATCACAACCGTCATCATATTCTCAACATCACAGCCGTCATCATATTCTCAGCATCACAACCGTCATCATATTCTCAACATCACAGCCGTCATCATATTCTCAGCATCACAACCGTCATCATATTCTCAACATCCCAGCCGTCATCATATTCCCAACATCACAATTGTCATCATATTCTCAACATCACAGCCGTCATCATATTCCCAACATCACAGCCGTCATCATATTCCCAACATCACAATTGTCATCATATTCTCAACATCCCAGCCGTCATCATATTCCCAACATCACAATTGTCATCATATTCTCAACATCACAGCCGTCATCATATTCCCAACATCACAATTGTCATCATATTCTCAACATAACAGCCGTCATCATATTCCCAACATCACAGCCGTCATCATATTCTCAGCATCACAACCGTCATCATATTCTCAACATCCCAGCCGTCATCATATTCCCAACATCACAATTGTCATCATATTCTCAACATCACAGCCGTCATCATATTCCCAACATCACAGCCGTCATCATATTCCCAACATCACAATTGTCATCATATTCTCAACATCACAGCCGTCATCATATTCCCAACATCACAGCCGTCATCATATTCCCAACATCACAGCCGTCACCAGAATGACGCTAGCATCAGGTCATCACCAGCGTCACAATGGAGACGGAACTGCCGTCCGGCAGAGCTTCAAAAGTTCAATGTGTTTTGTACATGTAGTGAATGTGCCATATATGGCACGTGGGGCAGTCATGAGTTAAAGCCAGCGTGTCTTTCCATAAGTGTCTTTATAATAACAATGTAACAAACCAACCTGGAGACTGCAACGCACACAAAGTAATAATCTAGTGGGACCAAATCATCCTAGAGACTGCAACGCACACTAAGTTATGATCCAGTGGGACCAAATCATCCTAGAGACTGCAACGCACACTAAGTAATGATCCAGTGGGACCAAATCATCCTCGAGACTGCAACGCACACTAAGTAATGATCCAGTGGGACCAAATTATCCTGGAGACTGCAACGCACACTAAGTAATGATCCAGTGGGACCAAA
The DNA here is from genome assembly GCA_030386875.1 of Morinoia aosen. NCBI lineage: Eukaryota > Metazoa > Arthropoda > Malacostraca > Amphipoda > Talitridae > Morinoia > Morinoia aosen. The sequence goes on along the minus strand of CM059578.1, from coordinate 33,981,047 downwards.
TCAGCTGGAGACTGCAACGCACACTAAGTTATGATCCAGTGGGACCAAATTATCCTGGAGACTGCAACGCACACTAAATAATGATCCAGTGCGACCAAATCATCCTGGAGACTGCAACGCACACTAGGTAATGATCCAGTGGGACCAAATCATCCTGGAGACTGCAACGCACACTAAGTAATGATCCAGTGGGACCAAATCATCCTAGAGACTGCAACGCACACTAAGTAATGATCCAGTGGGACCAAATCATCCTCGAGACTGCAACGCACACTAAGTTATGATCCAGTGGGACCAAATTATCCTGGAGACTGCAACGCACACTAAGTAATGATCCAGTGGGACCAAATCAGCCTGGAGACTGCAACGCACACCAAGTTATGATCCAGTGGGACCAAATTATCCTGGAGACAGCAACGCACACTAAGTAATGATCCAGTGGGACCAAATCATCCTGGAGACTGCAACGCACACTAAGTAATGATCCAGTGGGACCAAATCATCCTGGAGACTGCAACGCACACTAAGTAATGATCCAGTGGGACCAAATCAGCCTGGAGACTGCAACGCACACTAAGTTATGATCCAGTGGGACCAAATTATCCTGGAGACTGCAACGCACACTAAGTAATGATCCAGTGGGACCAAATCATCCTGGAGACTGCAACGCACACTAGGTAATGATCCAGTGGGACCAAATCATCCTGGAGACTGCAACGCACACTAAGTAATGATCCAGTGGGACCAAATCATCCTAGAGACTGCAACGCACACTAAGTAATGATCCAGTGGGACCAAATCATCCTCGAGACTGCAACGCACACTAAGTTATGATCCAGTGGGACCAAATTATCCTGGAGACTGCAACGCACACTAAGTAATGATCCAGTGGGACCAAATCAGCCTGGAGACTGCAACGCACACTAAGTAATGATCCAGTGGGACCAAATTATCCTGGAGACTGCAACGCACACTAAGTAATGATCCAGTGGGACCAAATCATCCTGGAGACCGCAACGCACACTAAGTAATGATCCAGTGGGACCAAATCATCCTGGAGACTGCAACGCACACTAAGTAATGATCCAGTGGGACCAAATCATCCTGGACACTGCAACGCACACTAAGTAATGATCCAGTGGGACGAAATCATCCTGGAGACTGCAACGCACACTAAGTAATGATCCAGTGGGATCAAATTATCCTGGAGATTGCAACGCACACTAAGTAATGATCCAGTGGGACCAAATCATCCTGGAGACTGCAACGCACACTAAGTAATGATCCAGTGGGACCAAATCCGCCTGGAGACTGCAACGCACACTAAGTAATGATCCAGTGGGACCAAATCATCCTAGAGACTGCAACGCACACTAAGTAATGATCCAGTGGGACCAAATCATCCTGGAGACTGCAACGCACGCTAGGTAATGATCCAGTGGGACCAAATCAGCCTGGAGACTGCAACGCACACTAAGTAATGATCCAGTGGGACCAAATCATCCTAGAGACTGCAACGCACACTAAGTAATGATCCAGTGGGACCAAATCATGCTGGAGACTGCAACGCACACTAAGTAATGATCCAGTGGGACCAAATCATCCTGGAGACTGCAACGCACACTAAGTTATGATCCAGTGGGACCAAATCAGCCTGGAGACTGCAACGCACACTAAGTAATGATCCAGTGGGACCAAATCATCCTGGAGACTGCAACACACAGCAAGTAATGATCCAGTGGAACCAAATCATCCTGGAGACTGCAACGCCCACTAAGTAATGATCCAGTGGGACCAAATCAGCCTGGAGACTGCAACACACAGCAAGTAATGATCCAGTGGAACCAAATCATCCTGGAGACTGCAACGCACACTGAGTAATGATCCAGTGAGACCAAATCATCCTGGAGACTGCAACACACAGCAAGTAATGATCCAGTGGGACCAAATCATCTTGGAGACTGCAACGCACACTAAGTAATGATCCAGTGGGACCAAATCTTCCTGGAGAATGCAACGCACACTGAGTAATGATCCAGTGAGACCAAATCATCCTGGAGACTGCAACACACAGCAAGTAATGATCCAGTGGAACCAAATCATCCTGGAGACTGCAACGCACACTAAGTAATGATCCAATGGGACCAAATCAGCCTGGAGACAGCAACGCACACTAAGTAATGATCCAGTGGGACCAAATCATCCTGGAGACTGCAACGCACACTAGGTAATGATCCAGTGGGACCAAATTATCCTGGAGACTGCAACGCACACTAAGTAATGATCCAGTGGGACCAAATCAGCTGGAGACTGCAACGCACACTAAGTTATGATCCAGTGGGACCAAATTATCCTGGAGACTGCAACGCACACTAAATAATGATCCAGTGCGACCAAATCATCCTGGAGACTGCAACGCACACTAGGTAATGATCCAGTGGGACCAAATCATCCTGGAGACTGCAACGCACACTAAGTAATGATCCAGTGGGACCAAATCATCCTAGAGACTGCAACGCACACTAAGTTATGATCCAGTGGGACCAAATCATCCTCGAGACTGCAACGCACACTAAGTTATGATCCAGTGGGACCAAATTATCCTGGAGACTGCAACGCACACTAAGTAATGATCCAGTGGCACCAAATTATCCTGGAGATTGCAACGCACACTAAGTAATGATCCAGTGGGACCAAATCATCCTGGAGACTGCAACGCACACTAAGTAATGATCCAGTGGGACCAAATCCGCCTGGAGACTGCAACGCACACTAAGTAATGATCCAGTGGGACCAAATCATCCCAGAGACTGCAACGCACACTAAGTAATGATCCAGTGGGACCAAATCATCCTGGAGACTGCAACGCACGCTAAGTAATGATCCAGTGGGACCAAATCAGCCTGGAGACTGCAACGCACACTAAGTAATGATCCAGTGGGACCAAATCATCCTAGAGACTGCAACGCACACTAAGTAATGATCCAGTGGGACCAAATCATCCTGGACACTGCAACGCACACTAAGTAATGATCCAGTGGGACCAAATCAGCCTGGAGACTGCAACGCACACTAAGTAATGATCCAGTGGGACCAAATCATCCTAGAGACTGCAACGCACACTAAGTAATGATCCAGTGGGACCAAATCATCCTGGAGACTGTAACGCACACTAAGTAATGATCCAGTGGGACCAAATCATCCTGGAGACTGCAACGCACACTAAGTTATGATCCAGTGGGACCAAATCAGCCTGGAGACTGCAACGCACACTAAGTAATGATCCAGTGGGACCAAATCATCCTGGAGACTGCAACACACAGCAAGTAATGATCCAGTGGAACCAAATCATCCTGGAGACTGCAACGCACACTAAGTAATGATCCAGTGGGACCAAATCAGCCTGGAGACTGCAACACACAGCAAGTAATGATCCAGTGGAACCAAATCATCCTGGAGACTGCAACGCACACTGAGTAATGATCCAGTGAGACCAAATCATCCTGGAGACTGCAACACACAGCAAGTAATGATCCAGTGGGACCAAATCATCTTGGAGACTGCAACGCACACTAAGTAATGATCCAGTGGGACCAAATCTTCCTGGAGAATGCAACGCACACTGAGTAATGATCCAGTGAGACCAAATCATCCTGGAGACTGCAACACACAGCAAGTAATGATCCAGTGGAACCAAATCATCCTGGAGACTGCAACGCACACTAAGTAATGATCCAGTGGGACCAAATAAGCCTGGAGACAGCAACGCACACTAAGTAATGATCCAATGGGACCAAATCATCCTGGAGACTGCAACGCACACTAAGTAATGATCCAGTGGGACCAAATCATCCTGGAGACTGCAACGCACACTAAGTAATGATCCAGTGGGACCAAATCATTCTGGAGACTGCAACGCACACTAAGTAATGATCCAGTGGGACCAAATCATCCTGGAGACTGCAACGCACACTAAGTAATGATCCAGTGGGACCAAATCAGCCTGGAGACTGCAACGCACACTAAGTAATGATCCAGTGGGACCAAATCATCCTGGAGACTGCAACGCACACTAAGTAATGATCCAGTGGGACCAAATCATCCTAGAGACTGCAACGCACACTAAGTTATGATCCAGTGGGACCAAATCATCCTGGAGACTGCAACGCACACTAAGTAATGATCCAGTGGGACCAAATCATCCTGGAGACTGCAACGCACACTAAGTAATGATCCAGTGGGGCCAAATCATCCTGGAGACTGCTTTGATAATAACTTTCCTTTTGATAATAACTTTGCCTTTGAAACGCCTCTGCCTTCGATAACAACTTTGCCTTTGATAACAACTTTGCCTTTGATAACAACTTTGCCATTAATAATAACTTTGCCTTTGATAAAAACTTTGCCTATGATGATAAGTTAGCCTTTGATCAAAACTTCAGGAAGAGAGTGTAAACAATGGGCACAACGAGCGCTGCACACACAGTGCCATCGCGCCGCGCATCAAGAACTCGGCAAATTTTCACACTAAATTGGGAATTTTTTCCGTGTGGACGCAACTGAGATATTGGGGCTGAACATTTGTTGTTTAGCCTCCTTGACCGCAGCGCTGCGTCGCTTCACTCACAGCCTCACTGGGTCGCAGTCATCCTGCGTAAGTGAACTGAATTTGGTGGCATGTTCGACTCTCTGAACCGAGGTGGTCGATTTCACAGCAGCTACGGAAGTAAGGCGTTTTAATTATGAAATACGGCGTTATATGATATTTATTCCGCAGCAGCTACGGATGTAAGGCGTTCTAAGTATGATATACGGCGTTATATGATATTTATTCCGCAGCAGCTACGGATGTAAGGCGTTCTAAGTATGATATACGGCGTTATATGATATTTATTCCGCAGCAGCTACGGATGTAAGGCGTTCTAAGTATGATATACGGCGTTATATGATATTTATTTCACAGCAGCTACGGATGTAAGGCGTTCTAAGTATGATATACGGCGTTATATGATATTTATTTCACAGCAGCTACGGATGTAAGGCGTTCTAAGTATGATATACGGCGTTATATGATATTTATTTCGCAGCAGCTACGGATGTAAGGCGTTCTAAGTTTGATATACGGCGTTATATGATATTTATTCCGCAGCAGCTACGGATGTAAGGCGTTCTAAGTATGATATACGGCGTTATATGATATTTATTCCGCAGCAGCTACGGATGTAAGGCGTTCTAAGTATGATATACGGCGTTATATGATATTTATTTCGCAGCACCAAAGCAGATTCGGTGGCTCAAATATAATATACGGTGGAATATTTATTAAATCTCAAAGCCGCCACGTACATACGGCATTTTGAACACAATGTAAAGAGTTACAGCAAATTTCCCAGTACCCCCGGATTCAAAGGCCATAAAATAGAGATGAGAGTCTCATGACCCGAAGTGTCCGTATCGCACGAGTGAGCTGCTGCCGTGTGGGACCGTGTGTAGTTATCCGGGCTCAGGCAATGGAACATACAACCATCGTCCGTATAGCACACGGACCGGCTGTATATTTTATACAGGTTTCGTCCATATATCACTTTGAGATGCTGTATATTTCACACAGGTTTCGTCCACATCACAGAGTTCTGGTTTGGATTTTGCCCACTTTTCGTCCATATTTCACATGGACCTGCTGTACATTTTACACGGTTTTCGTCCAAAAATTACAGTGATCTGGTTTACATTTTACACAGCTTTCGTCCATGTATCACGCAGGTTTGGTCTACACATCATACGGACATCGTCCACATTTTACACGGCCTGACCACACGTTACACGGACCATGTCCATGAATTACACGGTCCTTGTCCACACACCAGCATTACACTGACATGGACCATGTGTTGTACGAGAGCGGCGTTTGAGTCACATGGGCCAGGGCCCATAAGTCACACGGGCCCGGGCCCATAAGTCACACGGGCCAGGCCCCATACGTCACACGGGCCAGGGCCCATAAGTCACACGGGCCAGGGCCCATAAGTCACACGGGCCCGGGCCCATAAGTCCCACGGGCCAGGCCCCATACGTCACACGAGCCAGGGCCCATAAGTCACATGGGCCAGGGCCCATAAGTCACACGGGTCAGGGCCCATAAGTCACACGGGCCAGGCCCCATATGTCACACGGGCCAGGGCCCATACGTCACACGGGCCAGTGCCCATAAGTCACACGGGCCCGGGCCCATAAGTCACACGGGCCAGGGCCCATACGTCACACGGGCCAGGGCCCATAAGTCACACGGGCCAGTGCCCATAAGTCACACGGGCCCGGGCCCATAAGTCACACGGGCCAGGGCCCATACGTCACACGGGCCAGGGCCCATAAGTCACACGGGCCAGGGCCCATAAGTCACACGGGCCAGGGCCCATACGTCACACGGGCCAGGGCCCATACGTCACACGGGCCAGGGCCCATACGTCACACGGGCCAGGCCCCATATGTCACACGGGCCCGGGCCCAGAGAGGTTCTCAACGCGGTCATTTAAGTCCAAGTCGAAGTGACCGATCATCCTCGCTACCAACAAAAAACGAGCACACCACAAAATTGTGCTCTCCGCACACACGAACCGGAGCACCAGCGAGCACAAGCATACGGCTGCACTAACACATGGCGACACACGCAATGGTGCGGGCTGGTGAGGCCATAATTTACTCATGTGGGGATGAGGAGCAGCGCGCGCACACCCTACCACAACCGCGGCCACGCCAACACTGCCCGACTCCGAGTGAGGCTGGACGCTAAATAAAATGACACTTGGCGGGTCTCCGCTTACCTGTCGCGCAAACCCAGACGACGGCGCGAGTTGTGTTCCTGTGTAGGAAATGCTGCTGTGTGTTAGGTGAGCACGTAGAGGTAGGAAGGAGTAGGAGGTAAAGTAGGACTGAGCAGCACAGGTAGGCTAGGGGAGCGGGCACTACGGGGCGAGGTGCGTCCGTCAGGAGGCGGAGAAGGAAAACAGAAAGGAAGCGACGGATCGCCGCGAGCCCTGCGCCATTACGCGGCGCAGGTAGCTGTGATGACAGCGGTGATACTGTGGTGGTGGTGTGGTGTGTGGTGATGCTGGGTGGTGTGTGGTGTGGAGATGCTGTGATGACAGCGGTGATACTGTGGTGGTGGTGTGGTGTGTGGTGATGCTGGGTGGTGTGTGGTGTGGAGATGCTGTGATGACAGCGGTGATACTGTGGTGGTGGTGTGGTGTGTGGTGATGCTGGGTGGTGTGTGGTGTGGGGATGCTGTGATGACAGCGGTGATACTGTGGTGGTGGTGTGGTGTGTGGTGATGCTGGGTGGCGTGTGGTGTGGGGATGCTGTGATGACAGCGGTGATACTGTGGTGGTGGTGTGGTGTGTGGTGTGGTGTGTGGTGATGCTGGGTGGTGTGTGGTGTGGAGATGCTGTGATGACAGCGGTGATACTGTGGTGGTGGTGTGGTGTGTGGTGATGCTGGGTGGTGTGTGGTGTGGAGATGCTGTGATGACAGCGGTGATACTGTGGTGGTGGTGTGGTGTGTGGTGATGCTGGGTGGTGTGTGCTGTGGAGATGCTGTGATGACAGCGGTGATACTGTGGTGGTGGTGTGGTGTGTGGTGATGCTGGGTGGTGTGTGGTGTAGGGATGCTGTGATGACAGCGGTGATACTGTGGTGGTGGTGTGGTGTGTGGTGATGCTGGGTGGTGTGTGCTGTGGAGATGCTGTGATGACAGCGGTGATACTGTGGTGGTGGTGTGGTGTGTGGTGATGCTGGGTGGTGTGTGGTGTGGGGATGCTGTGATGACAGCGGTGATACTGTGGTGGTGGTGTGGTGTGTGGTGATGCTGGGTGGTGTGTGGTGTGGAGATGCTGTGATGACAGCGGTGATACTGTGGTGGTGGTGTGGTGTGTGGTGATGCTGGGTGGTGTGTGGTGTGGGGATGCTGTGATGACAGCGGTGATACTGTGGTGGTGGTGTGGTGTGTGGTGATGCTGGGTGGTGTGTGGTGTGGGGATGCTGTGATGACAGCGGTGATACTGTGGTGGTGGTGTGGTGTGTGGTGATGCTGGGTAGGGGTGGTGTGTGGTGATGCTGTGATGACAGCGATGATACTGTGGTGGTGGTGTGGTGTGTGGTGATGCTGGGTGGTGTGTGGTGTGGAGATGCTGTGATGACAGCGGTGATACTGTGGTGGTGGTGTGGTGTGTGGTGATGCTGGGTAGGGGTGGTGTGTGGTGATGCTGTGATGACAGCGGTGATACTGTGGTGGTGGTGTGGTGTGTGGTGATGCTGGGTGGTGTGTGGTGTGGAGATGCTGTGATGACAGCGGTGATACTGTGGTGGTGGTGTGGTGTGTGGTGATGCTGGGTGGTGTGTGCTGTGGAGATGCTGTGATGACAGCGGTGATACTGTGGTGGTGGTGTGGTGTGTGGTGATGCTGGGTGGTGTGTGGTGTGGGGATGCTGTGATGACAGCGGTGATACTGTGGTGGTGGTGTGGTGTGTGGTGATGCTGGGTGGTGTGTGCTGTGGAGATGCTGTGATGACAGCGGTGATACTGTGGTGGTGGTGTGGTGTGTGGTGATGCTGGGTGGTGTGTGGTGTGGGGATGCTGTGATGACAGCGGTGATACTGTGGTGGTGGTGTGGTGTGTGGTGATGCTGGGTGGTGTGTGGTGTGGAGATGCTGTGATGACAGCGGTGATACTGTGGTGGTGGTGTGGTGTGTGGTGATGCTGGGTGGTGTGTGGTGTGGGGATGCTGTGATGACAGCGGTGATACTGTGGTGGTGGTGTGGTGTGTGGTGATGCTGGGTGGTGTGTGGTGTGGGGATGCTGTGATGACAGCGGTGATACTGTGGTGGTGGTGTGGTGTGTGGTGATGCTGGGTAGGGGTGGTGTGTGGTGATGCTGTGACGACAGCGATGATACTGTGGTGGTGGTGTGGTGTGTGGTGATGCTGGGTGGTGTGTGGTGTGGAGATGCTGTGATGACAGCGGTGATACTGTGGTGGTGGTGTGGTGTGTGGTGATGCTGGGTGGTGTGTGGTGTGGGGATGCTGTGATGACAGCGGTGATACTGTGGTGGTGGTGTGGTGTGTGGTGATGCTGGGTGGTGTGTGGTGTGGGGATGCTGTGATGACAGCTGTGATACTGTGGTGGTGGTGTGGTGTGTGGTGATGCTGGGTAGGGGTGGTGTGTGGTGATGCTGTGATGACAGCGATGATACTGTGGTGGTGGTGTGGTGTGTGGTGATGCTGGGTGGTGTGTGGTGTGTGTGGTGTGGGGATGCTGTGATGACAGCGGTGATACTGGGGTGGTGGTGTGGTGTGTGGTGTGTGGTGTGGGGATGCTGAGATGACAGCGGTGATACTGTGGTGGTGGTGTGGTGTGTGGTGATGCTGGGTGGTGTGTGGTGTGTGGTGATGCTGGGTAGTGGTGGTGCGTGGTGTAGGGATGCTGTGATGACAGCGGTGATACTGTGGTGGTGGTGTGGTATGTGGTGATGCTGGGTGGTGTGTGGTGTGTGGTGTGGGGATGTTGTGATGACAGCGGTGATACTGTGGGGGTGGTGTGGTGTGTGGTGATGCTGGGTGGTGTGTGGTGTGTGGTGTGGGGATGCTGAGATGACAGCGGTGATACTGTGGTGGTGGTGTGGTGTGTGGTGATGCTGGGTGGTGTGTGGTGTGTGGTGATACTGGGTAGGGGTGGTGCGTGGTGTGAGAATGCTGTGATGACAGCGGTGATACTGTGGTGGTGGTGTGGTGTGTGGTGATGCTGGGTGGTGTGTGGTGTGTGGTGATGCTGGGTAGTGGTGGTGCGTGGTGTGGGGATGCTGTGATGACAGCGGTGATACTGTGGTGGTGGTGTGGTGTGTGGTGATGCTAAGTAGTGGTGGTGCGTGGTGTGGGGATGCTGTGATGACAGCGGTGATACTGTGGTGGTGGTGTGGTGTGTAGTGATACTGGGTGATGTGTGGTGTGGGGATGCTGTGATGACAGCGGTGATACTGTGGTGGTGGTGTTGTGTGTGGTGATGCTGGGCGGTGTGTGGTATGTGGTGATGCTGGGTAGTGGTGGTGCGTGGTGTAGGGATGCTGTGATGACAGCGGGGATACTGTGGTGGTGGTGTGGTGTGTGGTGATGCTGGTTGGCGTGTGGTGTGTGGTGATGCTGGGTAGTGGTGGTGCGTGGTATGGGGATGCTGGGATGACAGCGGTGATACTGGGGTGGTTGTGTGGTGATGCGGGTTAGTGGTGGTGTGTGGTGATGCTGGGTAGTGGTGGTGTGTGGTGATGCTGGGTAGTGGTGGTGCGTGGTGTGGGGATGCTGTGATGACTGCGGTGATGCTGTGGTGGTATGTGGTGATGTGGGGATGCTGGGTAGTGGTGGTGTGTGGTGTGGTGATATAATTATCACGAAAATATAAGAAACCTCTTTACGCAAATATCATGAAGTCAATCTGACAAAATTTGAACCGCGAAACTACTTCAAAGTTCGAAATAAGAACTTAAAGGTCATGAAAGCTGCACGCACACGCTTACACACGCACACATGTGCAGTGCGTACACGCAGTAAGCAACTGAGCACATGTGTGCGGGCTACACGGACGCACACGGATGACTCAAATTACTCACTTGTCTAACTTACGCGTCTGCAACACACATGCACGTAAATACCTGCACTCACTTCATCAACCTCCATCATCACTGCTTCAATAACCTTAACCGCTCCAAAGACCGCGATCGCTTCACTAACAACAATCGTAAATGTTCCAAAACCAGCAATCGCTTCACAGATCACAGCTGTCACCACTTCAGTAACCGCACTCGCTGCATCAATTCAAACCGAAAACGATTAAATAAACGCAAAAACGAGACCAATCCTAACCGTAACATATTCAATAATTGTAATCACATCACTAATCACAGCCCCGTAACTGCTTCAGTAACCGCAATGGCTGCATCAATTGCAACCGTGACCGTTTCAATAACCGCTACAGCTTCAATGCCTGCAGTCGCAAGCGTTTTTGCGCAATAACTGCAATCCCAACAGACTCAATGACCACAATCGCTTCAGTAATTGCGACAGTGATCGCTACTAACCGTCACGGCTTCAATGATCGCAATCGTTTCAATAGCTGCGGCTGTTTGCGTGACAGATAACTCATAACAGCAACATATAAGCGCAACCCACAACTACACTCAATAACCACACCCCACAACCAACCCCAACCATCACACACAAGTTCTGTGGCCAAACACGAAGCAAAACAGGCCACATCTGGGCAAGAAATGAAGCCTCGCTGAGCGCACTCTAAGTTGGGTCAGAAACTGGCTGTCACCGTCCGTACTTGAGTGCAAATAATTGCGAAGTGGAATTTAAAGTCAGTTCAGACCTGTTGAATAGAATGGAAAATGGTAACAAAAATGAGCCATTGCAAGTGCTCCATTCTCGGGTTGTCTCATGACTGTCTCGTTATTGATGCCATCTGTTGCAATTTTTCGCAGCTATTACTTTAGTTATCATTATTTTATCTCTATCACTTTGTTCTAGTACACGAAGAAAAATTGTACATGTCCCTTTTTGAACTAGAACGAACTACGGAGCATTTCAGAAAGCCGTATATTAGAAATACTTAACTTTTTTATTCGTTCCAAATATCTTACGACTACTACACAGGCATCGCCATTAAACTTCTTCCATTACACATCATACATACGCCTCATTGCAATATTGTCGTCATGGGAGACAGAGCTGTTGGTGAACAAGGGAGCAAATTAGAACCGACTTCACTACAGGGTATCTCTATAAACACACTCGTCCTTTGACGGCTGATTACTCGTGGATATTTTGTTTTTGTTTCAGGTGCGCCTTAATTTACTTTTATGCCATTTAAATTTTTTTAATTCGATGTTATTTCCTTGTATTTGACTTATCAGACTTGTACAAATCTACGTCAACGAACGCTTACAGCAAAACAAAGTACGCGAGTGCGGGGTAGTCCAGGAGTGAGTAGACCTTCAGGCACACTCCGGAGTTTGTAGCATTAACGAACTGAACAATACCGAAAGTGAGAGAAGCCTTGTGTGGCGTAGTGCACGATAGCTACGTAGGCACGTTGCGCTAAGCATCTTCAGTAAACGAATTAAATACAAAATAGGCAAGAAAAAGGTGTAATAGGCTTTTTTTTGCTGGAAATTTTCATCCGAAATTTGTATTTCCTGGGAACAGACAGTCATTCCTGCACCCGTCATGAGGTACCAGGGCATTTCCAGCGAGTAAAGGTTTCGGACAGGAAGAGGAAAAACCAGACTTCAAGGAGTTTTCTTGAATCATCTTCACAGCAAAGTCCCAGCACAGACACGCATTGCATCTCATCTCGCGTCACCTATGCCACCTCACATATCCCTGTTCATTTAAAGGATCCGGATTGGTTTTACTGCTCAATTCATCCCTGTAACCGCAATGTGCGCCACCGGTGGCCGCGGAGGGGATTTCCATAATGCTGCTGACCGACCTGTAGTTCCAAACTCTGTTTTCATAAATACTCAATAGAAGCCCAATGAAGGCATGATAGAGCTAATGTTTGCTATTTTCGAAACTGCTCACTACAATGAACTTTAAATTTGAATCGAATATTGAATTTTAGTTTAACCAACTGCGGCCAAATTAAGTGTCTACAGGATTCAGCAAAGCCACATTACGCGCACACGCACCACAGCACACGTGGCAGTGATGTTGGACGTGTCACTGCATGGTGCGCTGGATGTAGGATGCACAGGGAAGCGTTGAGTCACTTCAACATGCAGCGCACGCTGCCAAGCCTAATTGAAATTATATTAACTTCTTGCTTACTCGGAGACCTTCAGGCAGGCTCTCAGCGCGATCGTCTGTCTCCCGAGCAGCGAAATCTAAAGTCAAATAAATCTCAGCGTCAGCGGGAAGATCTACGTCCATTTTTTGGTGAACTGGAGGCTGTTTCTCTTTAGACGCACGAATTATATTTGGTTCCCGGTCATAGGACTTCCAATGCACCGAGCAGCTCATGAAAAACTCGCTACTCAATGTTACAAATTATGGAGCCTCCCTAAAAATGTACTCACTCCTGAACTACCCGTACTCATGAATTTGTGCCTGTCTACTCACTACAACCCCGCACACATGTATTGTGCTCCCCTGTAGGTGACTGATAACATGGACATGTACACGTCTGGTGAGTTATATCAAAGGGAACGACATTCGCCCGTGCGGGCGGTACCTCGCAGGGCTGCTGCTGCAGTGCAGGTCGTGTAGTGGCGGGCAGAAACACAAACTCGCGCACGAAATATGCAAAACATAGCAAGAAATAAGAGAATAAATACGGACAAAAATGCAAGACCAAAGGCACACAAACACAAAAAAACGAACAGCAGCGATAAATGCAAGAACAAACTTAGATAAACGAGTAGAAAAACACAGGAACAAACCCAGACATGAACGAAAAAACAAATGCAACGGTAAAATCACGAATAAATACAGACAAACACCAAGAAAAACGCGAGGACAACACAAATAAACGGTAGAAAAACACAGGAACAAACCCAAATAACCAAGGAGAAAAACGCAAGGACAAATTTGAGAAAAAAGACAGACAAAGAGGGCGTTAAAGACGCGAACAAACACTTGAAAACCAACGCATGGGTAAATTTGGGAAGAAAGAGAGACAAAGCGGGAGATAAAGAGGAGGACACACAGCAGCACAGGCATGCCAGCGCAGGTAGGCAGCACGCGGGCACCTGGAGACCTCATTTGCATGCTGGGTGCTGCTACGAGCTGCCCGACGTGTTCTGGCGGTGTGGTGGTGGTGTAGTGGTGGTGATGGTTGTGGTGGTGGTGTTAAATTGCTGGCGCGCAACACACATTCACAAAACTCTTCGCACATTTCATTTCATTGCATTACGTTTACGATGTGCTCACGTCAGCTATTGTTATTGTTATTATCAAGTTTGAATTATTTCAAAATCTTTGCCTGCTAGCGTTGTTCCTATTTTCATCAGTAAATTCAGTCGACTTATTCGCTGGTACGTTTTGACTGAGCATCCGTTCCGCCATTCACCCACACTGCTTCTCGTGTGAATGTGAGACACTAAATATAGAGCAAAGGGCGCATGTCGCTAACAACAGAGCGTAGCATACTGTATATTGAACGCAAAAACATTTCTTGACAAAACACGCGTGCGTCAGTAGGCAAAGCAGCGCGTCTTACATGGGCTCAAAAAACGCTCCAACACCGACTGTGAAACAACTCGCCAATTTAGGAGGCGCCTGCAATTTTGTGCTGCACAAGACCTGGTTCAGCGTTAGAGAAACACCGCTAGTTCGTAAGTACAGGATATTGCTCCATGTCATCTCATGAAAAGAAATGTTTGCTAACAAGTTAAAGCGCGTGATATAATTGTTAAAAATTTGACTCACGGAAAGCGATGATATTTTTTCGAGTTTGAAAGAAAAAAATTCGGCTTTTGATTAAGAAAGACATGATGTAAGGGAAGGATAACTGAAAAAACAACTAAAGTACCCCAAAGGTATATTAAGTTTCTCCTCGCGTTTGATTGTGTTTGAGTGTGTGCGGGTGTTGTTACGCCTGTGCTTGTGCTTGATTTGCTCCTTGTGTGTTTGTACGTGTTCGTGGATGTGTTTGCATTTTTGTTTTGCATGTATTCCTCCGTGTATCGGCTGGTGGTCATTGTAGTGCATTTTTGTGTAAGTCAGCGTTACTTCGAGAGTTGGACGGCTTCTGTCGGTTGCAGGTCCTCTCCATTCATGGGCTTCACACCAAGACACATTTGCGCGTGTCGCTGCATGACAGTCAGTGAAGGCGCACACGACTGCTAAACTTCAGAGATGCTAGTAATTTCTATCAAAATTTGCAATTATTACGATAATTAATTATCGCCATTCCGACAACGCTGCAGAAAATTTCGTGTGAGCCGCAGCGCTGATCCCACGACAGCTTCAGAGGGCCACATCTCGTCTCATTGTTCAAAGTTCCTTAGACTACAAAGAGCACTTCCAAATTTGTTCAAATGACACCTAATTTCAGAAAGGCTCGCCTCGTACGAGCAAGAACGATCATACGCCCCTATAATGATAAGCATAAAAACACATCTAAATTCTCTCACATTTCGGCCTTCTTCAAAAGGGTTCACACGAGCAGTAGGGCATTAAGACTCGTTGGGATCATGACAGGAGTGACACAAGTTAGTTCATATCGCTGCTGGTCGTTTAGCACGCAGCACACTCGGCTGCACCACAGTTCCCAGCGAGCAGCTCAGCACAGGCTGCCCAAGAACAAGAAGAAGAAGAAGAAGACTAC
Organism: Morinoia aosen; assembly: GCA_030386875.1. Taxonomy (NCBI): domain Eukaryota; kingdom Metazoa; phylum Arthropoda; class Malacostraca; order Amphipoda; family Talitridae; genus Morinoia; species Morinoia aosen. Next base: position 33,965,677 of record CM059578.1, on the reverse strand, counting down.
CACTCGAGCGCCTCGTCTGGGCTGAAAGAAATTCCTACCGCAAATTGCTCCAAGCGCGTAAATTCGCCCGTAACTTTTGGGCCATAAATTTGAGAAGGGAATTCCGCCATGGCATCGATAAAGGAAGGTTCATGCATAAATTTATTATGTGCAAGGGATCCCGGCCTTAGAAAAATGCAAAATAATTTCGCTAAGAAAAGCATACACGCAAAACGCCGTGGCAGAAGCTTCAATGATCCAGCTTATGCCACACGATATTTTTTTGGTTGCAGGAATTGAGTGGTGGCGTTTCGGAAAGTTTCGTTCGATCTCAAAATCGTTCGGACTAGCCAAGCAATGAGAAGTTGCGGGGCAAACAGCGCTGACTCATTAGCGAGATGTGAGCGAAGAAGTGTCCGTACTCTCGACAGGGCAGTGAGTTGTTCAAAAAACACAGGCATGAGGACTAGAGAATGAATGGAAGTTGGGAAGAGCGCGAGCGAAGCAAGAATTGAGCGGAGAACGAGGCAACCGCATCGGAGAAACTCGGCTCCAGAAATGATCGCTCGCGGGAGATGCCAGTGAAAATGGATGGCTCGGAACGGAAGCTAAAATGGGCATAGCGGATGGGGTACTGAAGCGAAAATGGTGCATGTCGGCCTGCGGGTCGGCCTGCCGACACCCCACAAAAAATGGAAAGAAAATGCGAGGTAATAGGCCAGTCGGAGGACGGGCGGCAAAAGGCGGGTAATTACAGACGTGAGGACGCGCTCAGACATGGCACTGGGAGGCTTGGAGGCGCCTGCCTGCGTTTTGGCGGCACGGATTTGCCTTCGCTCATATCATCTGCATCATTTCGCTCAAATCAGAGCTCATTCGATTATAAAATGATCCCAACTTCCTCCTAAAAAATCGAGTGAAATGAACTTGCTCAAATTTTGCTCTAGATTCCTCAAAGCTTGGCTTATTAAGAGTTTTGCTTCTCGAAAAGAAATAAAATCAGCTGAGTCCGTCTAGAACTTTTGATCACTGTCCAATTAGTGAAGGCTTGCGTATTTTTGCGTAAATTGCAGCAAACTTAACTCGATTGCTGGACTTGGTGACCGTGTCAACGAGACAGGACGTTGTTCTAGGCAGCAACTGTCAGTTTACAATATCGCATTTTACAATTACAATTGTAGTTTACATTTACAATTACAATTAAAACAAGAAGTGCAATCTACAATCACGTAGTTCACAATTCTAATTTACAAATGTAAAATTCGAATTACAATTGTAGGTATACATTTAGGCTTTTGGTGGTGTGCGCAGCGCAAAACTTGGCTTAACAACATCCAAAGCAAATCCTAGAACTGGGCTCGCATGCAGCACATTTTCTGCTCTGGAGGATATGGACCTGCCAACAGAGCAGATACATGAGCATGAAAGTCTACGTTTGGGAAATATCAGCAAGTGCACACTTGTGCAGCGCGTCAGCTGTCGCAGGCTGGAAGTGCAGCGAGATTATGTTCACAGCAGCCTTTGCGCCCCACATCACCGTTGCGTGATGGGGTGAGGCGTAGGGACGTAGTGAGGCGCTACACGGAGTAGTACATGCAGGGAGGGGCGGGGGGTTGGTGAGGGTGTGGTGGTTGTGAGAGGGGGGAAGGGAAAGGGGGGAGAGGATGTAGCCCTCACTGTATGGAATGATTTAATGATGAACCAAATGGATTTCCAACCACGTAATTAATTCTCTTTATCGTCAGCAATTTGGAAATGCATTTGAGTGGGCACTGAAGTGAGCACTGGAGTGGGCACTGAAGTGGGCACTGGAGTGGGCACTGGAGTGGGCACTGGAGTGGGCACTGGAGTGGGCACTGGAGTGGGCACTGAAGTGGGCACTGGAGTGGGCACTGAAGTGGGCACTGGAGTGGGCAATGGAGTGGGCACTGGAGTGGGCACTGGAGTGGGCACTGAAGTGAGCACTGGAGTGGGCACTGGAGTGGGCACTGAAGTGGGCACTGGAGTGGGCACTGGAGTGGGCACTGAAGTGGGCACTGGAGTGGGCACTGGAGTGGGCACTGAAGTGGGCACTGAAGTGGGCACTGAAGTGGGCACTGAAGTGAGCACTGGAGTGGGCACTGGAGTGGGCACTGGAGTGGGCACTGGAGTGGGCACTGAAGTGGGCACTGGAGTGGGCACTGGAGTGGGCACTGGAGTGGGCACTGAAGTGGGCACTGGAGTGGGCACTGAAGTGGGCACTGGAGTGGGCACTGAAGTGGGCACTGGAGTGGGCACTGGAGTGGGCACTGGAGTGGGCACTGAAGTGGGCACTGGAGTGGGCACTGAAGTGGGCACTGGAGTGGGCACTGGAGTGGGCACTGAAGTGGGCACTGGAGTGGGCACTGGAGTGGGCACTGAAGTGGGCACTGGAGTGGGCACTGGAGTGGGCACTGGAGTGGGCACTGAAGTGGGCACTGGAGTGGGCACTGGAGTGGGCACTGGAGTGGGCACTGAAGTGGGCACTGGAGTGGGCACTGAAGTGAGCACTGGAGTGGGCACTGGAGTGGGCACTGAAGTGGGCACTGGAGTGGGCACTGGAGTGGGCACTGGAGTGGGCACTGAAGTGGGCACTGGAGTGGGCACTGGAGTGGGCACTGAAGTGAGCACTGGAGTGGGCACTGGAGTGGGCACTGAAGTGAGCACTGGAGTGGGCACTGAAGTGGGCACTGGAGTGGGCACTGGAGTGGGCACTGAAGTGGGCACTGGAGTGGGCACTGGAGTGGGCACTGGAGTGGGCACTGGAGTGGAAACTGGACTGAACACCGAAGGCAAGTGTACGGCAGGCTGCACTACGCATGAAGGCACCTGCACGTTAGGCAAACCTTGATACCTGCGGTCAAATACAAGTCTGCCATTCATAGCTCGAAGCCAACATCGTAAAGTACCCCAGTCATTCACAACTGCATCAAGCACCGCATTGGCTGAAGAACTGGGACACCAATTTTCAAGCAAGTCAATACAGGTTCGTATAGAGTGACATGTAATTCGAGATTAGGATGATAGACAAAACAAGATTATGGTGGTACATAATATGAGATTGGGATGATATATAATACGAGATTAGAGTGAAACATGATACAAGATTATCGTGACATATAATTCGAGATTGGGATGATATATGTATAATACGTGTTAAGGGTGACGTATAAAACGAGATTAGGGTGAATTATTCGTAAATGGGATGATATATAGTGCAAGATTGGGATGATTTATAGTACGACATGAGGGTGACATATAGTACGAAATTCGACCCAACACGGCGGTATTCACAGCACGGGACGGTTGCCTCACAAGGTCCACATGGACGCATAAATTATGCAAACTTTGTGACGAGACGAACTCTGTCAAATTTTGAGGGCAAACGGACTTCTATAAAAATTACTTCTATTAACGAAAATGATCATTTTATATGTCCAGCTCTCATATTCTCTAAGTATTTATTATTCACCGATTAACCTTGAAACTATTTGGTAATTTAAAAATTACTCACCCTCGTCAATGAATATCTCCATTTTTAAACTCTTTTCTTCAGATATAGTCTCTCAATTCGAAATAATTCACAGAAAACCTGAGTTCATCCAGAAGTTTTGTCCATCAAGATGAAGTAACGTTCTCTTCTCTGTGTGACACGCTTTTTTGTGTGTGTAAGAAAAGAAAGAATAAAGAAAAACGCTTATTTTCCAAGTTGCCACATGAGATACATGCCAACATATTGGCTCTTAAAAATTTCTTAATATGAGACGTCCTAAAACAAAAGTTCCATACGAGGAGTACTAATTGACAAACCATCCGAGGTGTACAAATAGATAACCATACGAGGCATAATAATAGACAAACTATACGAGGTGTACAAATAGATAGACCATACGAGGCATATTAATAGACAAAAGATACGAGGCGTACTAATAGACAAACCATACGTGGCGTGCTAATAGTCTAACTCTGTCAAAGGTAGTTGAATGAGAAATGAAAAATATCATCTCTTGGATATTATATATGCCAAGAGATGGCTAACAACTTATAAATAATTCGAATACTACTAAAGAATTCTTCGAAACTCCCAAGTTCTTAGTTGAAATTATCGAAGAAAGAAAAAGACAAAAAACGCTATACCGGAGCAGATTGAAACACCATCGTAAATGACAATCAAGTATTGAGAAGATGTTAGTCACGAAGTAATTTATAAAGAACATCGCGCAACACAGCACGCACTTCTAGAAATGCGTAAACAAACTTACACTCAAAAATGAAATGCATGGCTTGTTCGGCATACAAATATAGAGATAATTTTTGCACGAGCGCTTTATTTCATTTATCTGTTTTTACTTTTAACTTCTTCTATTCACAGAAATGCCCTTCGGGGTCGTGATGATCGATTTATAAATCATTAAGCAAGCGCAATCAAGTTGTTTATTTCTGGAATTTGGTTCAGTGTTAACTGATCGCAGAGCTTTAGGTAAAATGTAATGTGTCTTGAGGTTTTGCTTTTTACGCAAAAAGTAGAAATGGAAACAAATATATGTACATGCGCGTATATATATGTGCGAACGTGTGTATAGACACTGATACATAGACATTTATGTTTGCGTGCGCACACATACACACTCATGCACATACTAACACACATATTCATATATATACGTATTGAAAATGAATATAAGAAAAATGCTAATAAACATGAAAAATAATCTTGCTCTTTCTATATTTAGAATGACAGCCAAAGCTCTGATGAATCGTAAGAAATAACCTGAGGAAAAATATGGAATAAAGAAAGGAATGGTTTTTTTAATTTCCTAAAAGAAATTTTAGGAAAACTCAAGTTCCCGCCGAGGAACAACAACAAGAAGAAAACATTCAAGAAAAGAAAAGAAAAACATTTTATTTCCAATAAAGTACAAACATGAAATGTCGATACATTGGCCCTGTATGAACGAATAATAAAATGTTCGCAAATATCAGAATGACGTGCTCCAGTTCAAGGACAAAACAGCTAATGTATTAATTCAAAAGAAATAATAACCAAATTACATTTCAATAATAAAAACAAAACGCAATCCATAAAAACAAATCAGCAACAATTCAACGATCAAGATTAAAACAGTTACCCATGAAATAAGTTCAGTTTTTTTTTCAAGAGAATAAACTAAGCAGAAAAAAATCGACGAATTTTGATGGGTAACCAATCCATTTTTGCAGCACCCGATCTGAGCTGAACTTGTTGTTGAGCTCACACGCATTCCCCCCCAACGGTTGTGATCGCTTCACTCTCCAAAGAATGCTTTAAATAAGAGTGTGAAGTGCAGGGTGATTCGGGGCAGAAGCAGGAGTGAGGGAGTGAAGGGGGCCACCGCCTGCCGCGGTGCGAGGCGGCCTGTCATGTGTACGTCCCCTGCACAGGCGTCTCTCAGAACACGCAACCCCAAATGTAAGTAACATAGTTACAAAACCATTTATTGCCTCAAAATGTAAGTAACATAGTTACAAAACCATTTGTTGCCTCAAAATGTAAGTAACATAGTTACAAAACCATTTATTGCCTCAAAATGTAAGTAACATAGTTACAAAACCATTTGTTGCCTCAAAATGTAAGTAACATAGTTACAAAACCATTTGTTGCCTCAAAATGTAAGTAACATAGTTACAAAACCATTTGTTGCCTCAAAATGTAAGTAACATAATTATAAAACCATTTGTTGCCTCAAAATGTAAGTAACATAATTATAAAACCATTTGTTGCCTCAAAATGTAAGTAACATAGTTACAAAACCATTTGTTGCCTCAAAATGTAAGTAACATAGTTAAAAAACCATTTGTTGCCTCAAAATGTAAGTAACATAGTTACAAAACCATTTGTTGCCTCAAAATGTAAGTAACATAGTTACAAAACCATTTGTTGCCTCAAAATGTAAGTAACATAGTTACAAAACCATTTGTTGCCTCAAAATGTAAGTAACATAGTTACAAAACCATTTATTGCCTCAAAATGTAAGTAACATAGTTACAAAACCATTTGTTGCCTCGAAATGTAAGTAACATAGTTACAAAACCATTTATTGCCTCAAAATGTAAGTAACATAGTTACAAAACCATTTGTTGCCTCAAAATGTAAGTAACATAGTTACAGAACCATTTGTTGCCTCAAAATGTAAGTAACATAATTATAAAACCATTTGTTGCCTCAAAATGTAAGTAACATAATTATAAAACCATTTGTTGCCTCAAAATGTAAGTAACATAGTTACAGAACCATTTGTTGCCTCAAAATGTAAGTAACATAGTTACAGAACCATTTGTTGCCTCAAAATGTAAGTAACATAGTTACAGAACCATTTGTTGCCTCAAAATGTAAGTAACATAGTTACAAAACCATTTGTTGCCTCAAAATGTAAGTAACATAGTTACAAAACCATTTGTTGCCTCGAAATGTAAGTAACATAGTTACAGAACCATTTGTTGCCTCAAAATGTAAGTAACATAGTTACAGAACCATTTGTTGCCTCAAAATGTAAGTAACATAGTTACAAAACCATTTGTTGCCTCGAAATGTAAGTAACATAGTTACAGAACCATTTGTTGCCTCAAAATGTAAGTACCATAGTTACAAAACCATTTGTTGCCTCAAAATGTAAGTAACATAGTTACAAAACCATTTGTTGCCTCAAAATGTAAGTAACATAGTTACAAAACCATTTGTTGCCTCAAAATGTAAGTAACATAGTTACAGAACAATTTGTTGCCTCAAAATGTAAGTAACATAATTATAAAACCATTTGTTGCCTCAAAATGTAAGTAACATAGTTACAAAGCCATTTGTTGCCTCAAAATGTAAGTAACATAGTTACAAAACCATTTGTTGCCTCGAAATGTAAGTAACATAGTTACAGAACCATTTGTTGCCTCAAAATGTAAGTAACATAGTTACAAAACCATTTGTTGCCTCAAAATGTAAGTAACATAATTATAAAACCATTTGTTGCCTCAAAATGTAAGTAACATAATTATAAAACCATTGGTTGCCTCAAAATGTAAGTAACATAGTTACAAAGCCATTTGTTGCCTCAAAATGTAAGTAACATAGTTACAAAACCATTTGTTGCCTCGAAATGTAAGTAACATAGTTACAGAACCATTTGTTGCCTCAAAATGTAAGTAACATAATTATAAAACCATTTGTTGCCTCAAAATGTAAGTAACATAGTTACAAAACCATTTGTTGCCTCAAAATGTAAGTAACATAGTTACAGAACCATTTGTTGCCTCAAAATGTGAGTAACATAGTTACAAAACCATTTGTTGCCTCAAAATGTAAGTAACATAGTTACAAAACCATTTGTTGCCTCAAAATGTAAGTAACATAGTTACAGAACCATTTGTTGCCTCAAAATGTAAGTAACATAGTTACAAAACCATTTGTTGCCTCAAAATGTAAGTAACATAGTTACAGAACCATTTGTTGCCTCAAAATGTAAGTAACATAATTATAAAACCATTTGTTGCCTCAAATTGTAAGTAACATAGTTACAAAGCCATTTGTTGCCTCAAAATGTAAGTACCATAGTTACAAAACCATTTGTTGCCTCGAAATGTAAGTAACATAGTTACAGAACCATTTGTTGCCTCAAAATGTAAGTAACATAGTTACAAAACCATTTGTTGCCTCAAAATGTAAGTAACATAATTATAAAACCATTTGTTGCCTCAAAATGTAAGTAACATAATTATAAAACCATTTGTTGCCTCAAAATGTAAGTAACATAGTTACAAAGCCATTTGTTGCCTCAAAATGTAAGTAACATAGTTACAAAACCATTTGTTGCCTCGAAATGTAAGTAACATAGTTACAGAACCATTTGTTGCCTCAAAATGTAAGTAACATAGTTACAGAACCATTTGTTGCCTCAAAATGTAAGTAACATAATTATAAAACTATTTGTTGCCTCAAAATGTAAGTAACATAGTTACAAAACCATTTGTTGCCTCAAATTGTAAGTAACATAGTTATAAAACCATTTGTTGCCTCAAAATGTGAGTAACATAGTTACAAAACCATTTGTTGCCTCAAAATGTAAGTAACATAGTTACAAAACCATTTGTTGCCTCAAAATGTAAGTAACATAGTTACAGAACCATTTGTTGCCTCAAAATGTAAGTAACATAGTTACAAAACCATTTGTTGCCTCAAAATGTAAGTAACATAGTTACAGAACCATTTGTTGCCTCAAAATGTAAGTAACATAGTTACAAAACCATTTGTTGCCTCAAAATGTAAGTAACATAGTTACAGAACCATTTGTTGCCTCAAAATGTAAGTAACATAATTATAAAACCATTTGTTGCCTCAAAATGTAAGTAACATAATTATAAAACCATTTGTTGCCTCAAAATGTAAGTAACATAGTTACAGAACCATTTGTTGCCTCAAAATGTAAGTAACATAATTATAAAACCATTTGTTGCCTCAAAATGTAAGTAACATAATTATAAAACCATTTGTTGCCTCAAAATGTAAGTAACATAGTTACAAAACCATTTGTTGCCTCAAAATGTAAGTAACATAGTTACAGAACCATTTGTTGCTTCAAAATGTAAGTAACATAATTATAAAACCATTTGTTGCCTCAAAATGTAAGTAACATAATTATAAAACCATTTGTTGCCTCAAAATGTAAGTAACATAATTATAAAACCATTTGTTGCCTCAAAATGTAAGTAACATAATTATAAAACCATTTGTTGCCTCAAAATGTAAGTAACATAGTTACAGAACCATTTGTTGCCTCAAAATGTAAGTAACATAATTATAAAACCATTTGTTGCCTCAAAATGTAAGTAACATAATTATAAAACCATTTGTTGCCTCAAAATGTAATTAACATAGTTACAGAACCATTTGTTGCCTCAAAATGTAAGTAACATAATTATAAAACCATTTGTTGCCTCAAAATGTAAGTAACATAATTATAAAACCATTTGTTGCCTCAAAATGTAAGTAACATAGTTACAAAACCATTTGTTGCCTCAAAATGTAAGTAACATAGTTACAGAACTGTATGAGTCGGGTTTTTCTTCCGCTCTTTCTTGCCTTATGGCCTTAACGTTCATTTAATCCGCGTCAATCATGAAGTATATGATTATGTTTATTGAAGATACATCGGCCAATATTATATAATTCGGGTTATTTTCTGCCCGCCTTATTCGGATGACGTTACGTTAAAGTTCTAAGAAACGTAGCGTATGTTCGCTGCCACCAGGAGCGGATAGCTCCGACTAAGCTTAGATATGAAATAATCGTGCGAAATTCCTTGGTAGCAATGGCTTATGGCCGGCACGTGTTTCTTATGCCCTTTTGAGAGAGATGAGAGAGAGGATACAGATGAGGCCCAGGTGTTCTTTTATTTATTGATGGGAAGGCAAGTACGGATGGCAAGAGCACACGAGGTAAAAACAACAGGTACAATATCGGGGGACAATACGACCATCACCTCACGATCTTCCTTCGATCGATTTCTCACGACAACAGACTGTGTACAAACAGCCAACACACGAGCCAAGGAATGGGTAACCACCGAAAGTATGAGCCAAGGTAAGCGTATAGCAAACGCTTGAAATCATGCGCCCTCAAAACAAGTCAATGGATTTTCGTTGATCGTGCCACGCTCTACTCGAACACGGTCTCGAAATTCAACTATTGAAGATATGGGCTTTTACTATCAACTCAAATTCCTAAGTATCAAAACCGGTTGTTCGTCGTACTCCTCAACTGTACTCTAGAACGTCCGTTCACGACCACGGCTCTCTACACCGTTCTCAACGACGGCTACCCGCGAAGTGTCCTCTGCTCGTCCGACATAACTCTCGCTTGGACAGCGCTCCCCCCTGCCCAAAGGGGGGGGGTGGTCGCCACACGAGCTGGGTAACAAGGGGTGGCTAGGGTTCTGAGCCGCTCCTCCCCTACACAACCGGGGGTACGGCTGGGGGGGGGGGTCGGGTCTCATGGCCCCAGCCCTCCCGTTAGCCATGGCTAATTCAACGACTGATCCCACGCTCGGTTCCCCAGCTACACGATCGGGACAGGCACATTGTTTTTATATTAAGGTCTGGATATTTTACTATCCCTGACCGACGCTAATCAGCACCAGCGCTTCTCAGCGCTGTGTAACCGCGGCAGCCCAAGCGCACCAACTTTATCGAATTTAATATGACCAGTGTTCCGTATGAGAACGTCCAGATCGTGCATTTCCCAAACCCAAGCATGACCGCGGGCATTAATTTTTATGACCCGTGTATTCAGAGATCTCGTCTTAACATCAATTATATATTTTTGCTCGGCAACGCCAACGACAAAGATGGGATGAATCTGACTTCATACCCTGACTTTATACACCCTTCCCCCACTTGCGCAAAAAGAAATTATGTAATAATTTCTTTTTCTATGTCTTGGCCTCAGTGCATTTCTTACCCGACTGGCGAACACTGATACAACCTGACATCAAATCACAATGCAACACAATACAACATGACATCAATTACAATATCACAAAAAAAACTAGGACGGCGACCACAATTCGCTCGCCTATGCTTCGGCCATTTTCACATAATATTGGCCCCCCTTCGGGACTGGAGAGGCGAGCTCTTCCGTCCCGAGATCTTCGACTTCTGTTCCAGGGGAAATCCTTCATAGTCTTGTATGACGATGAGGAATTCCTCCCCCCGCAGTGTCTCTTTCCAGATATAGTAGGGGAAGACCGAAACCGATGAGATTCGCTTGTTCGCGGTCCTGGCCTCGATCTCTCCGTCGTTTCGGGGCACAACTAAATGCTGCAGCAAGTTGCTGAGAGTCGCCTTGGTCAGGCGTTCGTCCGGCTTCGGGACGAAGTGGACAATGAGCGCTCGACCCTCCAGGGTCGCGGCCGCCCGCCCCAAGTCCGTCTCGGCCGAGACGGTCGCCAGACTCCCGTCTGGTAGCCACAGCGACGTCTCGTAGTTGCGCGCTGCGACGTATGTCCCGAGCTGGCGCACCACTTCGCTCGGCCTCCGTCTCCGCCCTCGATGCATGTACGTCACCGTTTCCTACGGCACACGGTCGGGCATTAATTCATGGTTACGTGGGTTAGACATCAATATAGAGCCTATTTTCAAAAATTTTCCTTTCTTCGCCTCATAACGAGCGCGTATGTTACATGATGACTGATATATGATTTTGGGATTCATGAACCTAACAAGTCCTAGCAGACTTGAATGACTAAGTCCCCACACTCCTGCACACTATACAGCACATACTCCTGCACACGTTACCGCACATACTCTGACAACACACACACCTCCTGTTCATTTGTCTTTCACTCGTGGTGCAGGTCCTTATGATTAAATGATGAGAATTGTTCCTACTTCCTATTCTTTCCGTGTCAGCTGACTGTTTTTTTTTGTTACTGAATGGCATTTGCTAATCTCTCGTGAGAAGCAAGCATCAATTTCGTATGGGTGCAATATGGAGGCGTCCCTCGTTTGCAGATATATTTTATGTACCCGTCGCACACGACTTATCTTTTTAATCTTCAAATCTCATGGTATCGGTAACCGCTGCGATGCCTCAAGCATTGCGCACATATCTCTGGACATGCTTAAAAATCCCTCGGTCATGCTTCCCGTAATCTCCCTTATCCGCTCGTCAGCAGACCAGATATTCATAACACCCTCCACAGTTCACGCACGTGTTTCCTACGCGCAGGGGTATTCCCGATCTTACCATTTCCGAATGCCTCTCCTCTCTCTTACGTCGACCGCAGTTCCGGTCCGTCTCCGTTGGAGGCCGCTGTGGTGCTGGTTTAGCACCGCGCACACGCCCGCACCTCGCTCGCTGTCGCCTTCCTGAAAATCTTCAAAATAACCTTAGTACATTTATCATTAAATATTTCAGCTCTAGCGTCGGTTTGGTGCTGTTCACGCTCTGATTTCTCAGCACAGGAGCCGTCCATCTCTGTTATCTATATTCTTTTCGCTCATCTCTATTTATTTTGTTCTCCCATCTATCTCGTAATTAGCATCGCACACGAATCGCTGTGCGCTTCTCTCTGCTCAGACTGCCTTCTCTAATCTTGAAGCCGGCTCTCTCTCAGGTTCCATGCGTCTCCGCACTGCAGCGCCTTTAGATTTTATGACCCATTGTGGCTCTCATTGTCCCGTGGGCACATGCCTCGAGTCTCCACCACGCGAGTGCGTGTCCAACTTGCCTTTCCACACTAAGCTACGTTATTCTTAAAGACCGTAATGTTAAAGCTTATGCTAGGTCCGTAATGGACATCTTTAATTTAATCTGTTGTCTCGCTAAGCACTCTACCCAACTCTCAGGGTTCTGCTATACGCGATCTTATTACCGGCTCCACTCGGCTCATGACAGGCTCAGGTTTCTCTTTTTAAAACGTCATTTAGACGCAATAATAAAAATTTTAATTTCTTAAATTTTCTTCCCCTCCGACGATCCAAGAAAAATTCCTTCACGGGTAATTTTTCACGCTAACAAACAATTACGAGAAGGATATATCCCATTCCCATCCAAGTTGCTGACTCTTCAAACCTACACCTGAAAGGCAATGGTTTATTAGTCCTTATAACTAGTCATGTCTCAGGCTACTCAAAAAAAAAACTTCGTCCTCTCAGTTGTAACCTACTAGTTATGAGAGGACTAAAGAGCCGTACCCACTATTGGCCGTATTATGTGCAGGAACCTCTGCTGCGGCTGTGCTATACTTATATTTTTAATACTGTCTAATTATATCTCTGCCTAGACGGCTAGTTTCCTTCGAAATCCCTCTTCATTCCTTATACATCTCAAACAACTGACCAGCAATCAAATTCCTATTTCGATGTGAAGTCATTATATCTAAGTTTTATTCTCGTCATTCAAAAATGCGCAGCCAGCACGATACACTTTTCCTAGTGCGTTATCATAATTTGTATGCCACGTCTCTACTCGTATTTCCCAGGCCCGGACTGAGTTCCTTTATGCCTCTCGATTTTATGACTCGTCCTGTGCCGGCTCTAAAGCTCTGCGCTCAGTCGCTCGTGCTGGCTGCTAGCATTCCTAAAAGTTATTTGCCTAGCAGTCGACTACTCAGAAATTTTCCTGCCAACCTAGTTGTTGCTAAGCTATTCTGTAAAGGAATTAGATTAGTGCTTATCTACTACTTATTTTGCTAGGTTTAATCTGAAAAGAAAATTAGATCAGTCAGCTTATCTACCTACTTATTTACTAGGTTAATCTGAAAGAGAACATGAAATTAGTATGCTTATCTCCTCTCTACTTGTTACATAGTAGTTTTGCTCACGTTATCTTCTCCTCTACTCCTCTACTCTTCTACCGGACCGGCGGATCTTAGAGCGTAAGGACGTCTAGCTGCCGGGGTGGGTAGGGGTGAGGGTGCTTCAGGCCTTGTTACATAGATGTCGTCATCGCTGCTTTCCGAATCGCTATCGTCGTGACGTACTTCGGTGACGTGCTCGGCGCTCCTCCCATTCCTTCGAGGACGCTCGTCTTGTATTACTATTGTCTCCTCTGGTTGAAATGACGCGGGCTTAAGTCTATTTCTGTGGACCGTTATCTCGTGCCGGCGGCCGTGGACTTGTCGTATTACGACGTTCATCGGTGTTGGAAGGGCCTGAATTCTGTACGGGCCTAACCAATTAGGTCGGAATTTACCCATCGCCTTGTTTCTTCCTGCTGTATTCCGTAGGAATACGCAGTCGCCGACTCTAAGTTCTCTATCTCTCACGCGCTGATATCTCACATTCTTGTCATGTGCGTTTTGGCTTGCTGACATCGCGTTTTCGAACGCAATTTGCAATCTGGCAAAGGCGGCGTGAGGAAAATCCTCCTCCAAAGCATAGTTTTCTTCGTCCTTAGACATTTTGCAGCTTAAACTCAGCAATGATCAGCACAAAAATTATTTTATATATTTTTTCCAAGTCTATCTATTTGCAGTTGCAACTCACACGCACTACACTGAACCTCTAATTTTTACGATAAATACTGGTATCCAAGCATAAACACACAAAAAAAAAATTTTTCCGGTGTATCCAAGAGAGGAAATATGAGGGCCCCACTGGCAAAAATTACCGAAATGCGGACTCTCGTGCGTAGGGCATCAAATCATCAGTCAGGAGGGAATCTCCTTACCAAATACCGTTAATTAAACGAGTCCTATACCAGCTCAACTTTGCGTAAATATTTACGTTAATCGTTCCCTCAATTTGCAATGTTATTCTTGCATAATCATCTCACTGATCCTAGTTCAGCCCACGACACACAAAAATATTATATATTTTCTTTGGACAACAGACTAACTTTTATGTGGAGTGTTGATCACTTCCCCAAACACCGATAAGGAGCGACCGACAAAATGCGGACTTGCTACGTATTATTTCTTTCCTAGGGAACACACGAACATTTAAATGGGTGTTTCTACAGATGAATCGTTGGTTTACCCCCCATAACAGAGTAGAATGCCACAACAATATCTATTTGCAAACTAGATTTGTACGAACAATCCCTAAATTTGCCATCCTGCTCACAACACAATATTCACCCAATATGTACCTAATTTACAACACAGAGAGCACGATAATCAAATGTCTCTTCCGAAGACATAAAAAAAAATACTATCCTAAAGAATCTTCGATGCTTCTACTTCTCAGGTGCAGCAATCCCTACCAAATTGAAATGCACTATCTTTTGGCTTTCTCGCGCTCAAGGGCTGGCTGTAAGGTTTTATGGCTTGGTCCGCTTCTAATCTCACAGAAAATGACACTTCCTGGCTGCACCGCGATATGCGCACTATCTGTTAGGGGCTACACTCACACGACATACATCGAACAGAGAACAATAAATAAGTAAGAATTTGCAGTTGAAGACATACACAGAAATGAAATGAAATGGTGTTTACTTACAGTTTTTTGTTGATCTTGGACGCCGCTGCTCGCTGCTCTGGATGGGTTGTTTCTTCTGTCTTGCTAACACAATATTCTCTCTCTCTCTCTCAGATTGGGATGCTTACACCGCTGGCTCCACTGTATGAGTCGGGTTTTTCTTCCGCTCTTTCTTGCCTTATGGCCTTAACGTTCATTTAATCCGCGTCAATCATGAAGTATATGATTATGTTTATTGAAGATACATCGGCCAATATTATATAATTCGGGTTATTTTCTGCCCGCCTTATTCGGATGACGTTACGTTAAAGT